>WNYA01000153.1:0-152871 GCA_019512145.1 Engystomops pustulosus | reverse complement strand
GTACCATGTATCATCCATAACATGTGATATTATTACACTGTAGACATCCCAGCCCTCCTGACCCTTTACCATGTATCAGCCAAAACATGTGATATTATTACACTGCAGACATCCTGGCCCCTCCTGACCCTTTAACACGTATCATCCATAACATGTGATGTTATTAAACTGCAGACATCCCAGCCCCTCCTGACCCTGTACCATGAATCATCCGTAACATGTGATATTATTACACTGCAGAAATCCCGGCCCCTCCTGACCCTGTACCATGTATCACCACTAAAATGTGATATTATTACACTGGCAGACATCCATGCCCCTCCCTGACCCGTACCATGTATCATCCATAACATGTATATTATTACACTGCAAGACATCCCGAGCCCCTCCTGACCCTGTACCATGTATCATCCATACAAATACCATTGCAGCTGATTACTGTCCGAGTACAGCATATCGTGATATTATTCCCTGCACATCCCCGGCCCCTCCTGACCCTGTACCATGTATCAGCCATAACATGTGATATTATTACACTTGCAGACATCACTCGGCCCCTCCTGACCCTTACCATGTTCATCCATAACAGTGATTTATTACACTGCAGACATCCCTGCCCCTCCTGACCCTGTACCATGTATCATCCAACATGATATTATTACTATCATCCATAACATGTGATATTATTACACTGCAGACATCCTGGGCCATCCTGACCCTGTACCATGTATCATTTATAACATGTGATATTAGGACACTGCAGACATCCCAGGCCCTCCTGACCCTGTACGATTTATTATCCATAACATGTGATATTATTACACTGCAGACATCCTGGCCCCTCCTGACCCTGTACCATGTATCATCCATAATGTGTGATATTATTACACCTTAGACATCTCAGCCCCTCCTGACCCTTTACCATGTATCATCCATAACATGTGATATTATTACACTGCAGACGTCCTGGCCCCTCCTGACCCTGTACCATGTATCATCCATAACGTGATATTATTACACTGCAGACATCCTGGCCCCTCCTGACCCTGTACCATGTATCATCCATAACATGTGATATTATTAAACTGCAGACATCCCAGCCCCTCCTGACCCTGTACCATGAATCATCCGTAACATGTGATATTATGACATTGCAGATATCCCGACCCCTCCTGACCCTGTACCATATTTCGTTCATAACAGGTGATATTATTACACTGCAGACATCCCGGCCCCTCCTGACCCTGTACCATGTATCATCCATAACATGTGATATTATTACACTGCAGACATCCTGGCCCCTCCTGACCCTGTACCATGTATCATCCAGAACATGTGATATTATTACACTGCAGACATCCCAGGCCCTCCTGACCCTGTACCATGTATCGTTCATAACATGTGATATTATTACACTGCAGAAATCCCGGCCCCTCCTGACCCTGTACCATGTATCATCCATAACATGTGATATTATTACACTGCAGACATCCTGCCCCTCCTGATCCTGTACCATGTATCATCTACACTGCAGACTTCCCGGGACCCTCCTGACCCTGTACCATGTATCATCCATAACATGAGATTTTATTACACTGCAGACATCCCGGCCCCTCCTGACCCTGTACCATGTATCATCCATAACATGTGATATTATTACACTGCAGGCATCCCGGCCCCTCCTGACCCTGTACCATGTATCGTTCATAACATGTGATATTATTACACTGCAGATATCCCGGTCCCTCCTTAACTTGTACCATGTATCATCCATTACATGTGATATTACTACACTGCAGACATCCTGGCCCCTCCTGACCCTGTGACATGTATCATTCATAACATGTGATATTATTACACTGCAGACATCCCAGGCCCTCCTGACCCTGTACGATGTATTATCCATAACATGTGATATTATGACACTGCAGACATCCTGGCCCTCCTGACCCTGTACCATGTATCATCCATAATATGTGATATTATTACACTGTAGACATCCCAGCCCCTCCTGACCCTTTACCATGTATCATCCATAACCGTGGGGCTGTTGTAGTGCTGGCTGTATACAGCGTGTGGCTGTGGTAGCGCTGGCTGTTACAGCGTGTGCGGTGGTAGTGACTGGCTGTATACAGGGTGTCTGTGGTAGTGATGGCGTATACAGGATGTGTCTGGGAGTAGCCGGGCTGAGGTAGTAACGGCGGTATACAGAAGTGTCTGGGAGTAGCTGGGCTGGATGGTAGTAAGGGCGTGATAACAGGATGTGTCTGGTAGTAGCTGGGATGAGGTAGTACGGCGTTACGGGTGTGTATGGTAGTAGCCGGGCTGGGGGGAGGTAGTACTGGCTGTATAAGGATATGTGGGTTAGCCGGGCTGAGTAGTACTGGCTGTATACAGGATGGTATGTAGTAGCTGGGGGCTTGAGGTAGTAATGGCGTATACCACGGATTGTCGTGCTGGTAGTACTGGCAGTAACAGGATGTGTCTGGTAGTAGCTGGGCTGAGGTCGTAATGGCGGTATTACAGGATGGTCGGTAGGAGCCGGGATGGGTGTATGGCTGTATACAGGATGTGTTGGAGAGACAGGGCTGAGGTAGTACTGGTGTATACAGGATGGGTCTGGTAGAGCCGGGGCTGAGGTAGTTACTGGATGTATACAGGGATGTGTTTGGTAGCGCCGGGTGAGGGTAGTACTGCTGTATACAGATGTGTTGGTAGTAGCGGGGTGAGGTAGTACGGCTGTATACAGGGTGTGTTCTGGTAGTGCGGGCAGTAGTACTGGCGTATACAGGATGGTGTCTGGTAGTAGGCTGGGCTGAGGTAGTAATGGCTGTATACAGGATGTGTCTGGTAGTAGCTGGCTGATGGTAGTACTGGCTGTATACAGGGTGTGTATGGTGTAGCCGGGGGAGTAGTAGGCTGTGATACAGGATGTGTCTGGTAGTAAGCCGCCGGCTGAGGTAGTATGGCAGTATACAGGGGTGTCTGGTAGTAGCCGGGCTGAGGTAGTACTGGCTGTATAAGGATAGGTCTGGTAGTAGCTGGGCTGAGGGAGTAATGGCCGTATACAGGGTGTGTCTGGTAGTAAGGGATGAGGTAAGTAATGGCTGTTATAGGTGTGTCTGGTAGTAGCCGGGATGAGGTAGTACGGCTATACAGGATTTGTTGGTAGTAGAGGCTGTATACAGGATGTGTCTGGTAGTAGCCGGCTGTATTACAGGATGTGTTGTAGTAGCCGGCTGTTATACAGGATGTGTCTGGAGTAGTTGGGCTGGCGGTAGTACTGGTGTATACAACGATACATATTACAGGGTCAGAGGCCGGGATGTTCTGCAGATGAACATCTAACATGTTATGGATGATACAGGTACCGGGTCTGAGGCGGAGGGTGTCTGCAGGTAATATACACTGTTATGGATGTGATACTGTCCAGGTTCAGGAGGGGCCGGGATGTCTGCGTTAATAATATCACTTGTTATGGATGAACATGGCTACAGAGTCAGGCGGGTGCCGGGATTTTGCGTAGATGTGAACTAAAGTAATGTCCAGCCCTATGTCTATGATCAGTCGATGATACATGGTACAGGGTCAGGAGGCCGGATGTCCTGCATGTGGTTAATATATCACATGTTGAATACATGGTACAGGGTTCAGGTAGGGGCCGGAGGTTGCAGTGTAATAATATCACATGTTAGGCTGCTACATGGTCTACTAGGGTTACAGTGAGTTCGGTAGGGAGCCGTTACACTGCAAACATCCCGGGCCCTCCTGACCCTTTACCATGTATCAGCCAAAACATGTGATATTTTTACACTGCAGACATCCTGGCCCCTCCTGACCCTTTACCATGTATCATCCATAACATGTGATATTATGACAGTGCAGACATCCCGACCTCTCCTGACCCTGAACCATGTATCATCCATAACATCTGATATTATTACACTGCAGACATCCCAACCCCTCCTGACCCTGAACCATGTATCATCCATAACATGTGATATTATTCCACTGCAGACATCCCAGCCCCTCCTGTCCCTGTACCATGTATCATCCATAACATGTAATATTATTACACTGCAGACATCCCAGCCCCTCCTGACCCTGTACCATGTATCATCCATAACATGTGATATTATTACACTGCAGACATCCTGGCCTTTCTATAACAGCCGGCTACTACAACACATCCTGTAATACAGCCGGCTACTACCAGACACATCCTGTATACAGCCTCTACTACCAACAAATCCTGTATAGCCGTACTACCTCATCCCGGCTACTACCAGACACACCTATAACAGCCATTACTTACCTCATCCCTTACTACCAGACACACCCTGTATACGGCCATTACTCCCTCAGCCCAGCTACTACCAGACCTATCCTTATACAGCCAGTACTACCTCAGCCCGGCTACTACCAGACACCCCTGTATACTGCCATACTACCTCAGCCGGCGGCTTACTACCAGACACATCCTGTATCACAGCCTACTACTCCCCCGGCTACACCATACACACCCTGTATACAGCCAGTACTACCATCAGCCAGCTACTACCAGACACATCCTGTATACAGCCATTACTACCTCAGCCCAGCCTACTACCAGACACCATCCTGTATACGCCAGTACTACTGCCCGCACTACCAGAACACACCCTGTATACAGCCGTACTACCTCACCCCGCTACTACCAACACATCTGTATACAGCAGTACTACCCTCACCCGGCGCTACCAAACACATCCCTGTATACATCCAGTAACTACCTCAGCCCCGGCTCTACCAGACCCATCCTGTATACACCAGTACTACCTCAGCCCTGTCTCTCCAACACATCCTGTATACAGCCATACACCCATCCCGGCTCCTACCGACCATCCTGTAATACCGCCATTACGACCTCAGCCCAGCTACTACCAGACACATCCTGTTACTGCCAGTACTACCAGCACGACAATCCGTGGTATACGCCATTACTACCTCAAGCCCCCAGCTACTACATACCATCCTGTATACAGCCAGTACTACTCAGCCCGGCTAACCCACATATCCTTATACAGCCAGTACTACCTCCCCCCAGCCCGGCTACTACCATACACACCCGTAACGCCGTACTACCTCATCCCAGCTACTACCAGACACATCCTGTTATCACGCCCTTACTACCATCCAGCCCAGCTACTCCCAGACACTTCTGTATACCGCCGTTACTACCTCAGCCCGGCTACTCCCAGACACATCCTGTATACGCCATCACTACCACAGACACCCTGTATACAGCCAGTCACTACCACCGCACACGCTGTAACAGCCAGCGCTACCACAGCCACACGCTGTATACAGCCAGCACTACAACAGCCCCACGGAGAACGAGGAAGCGGAGAGAAGAGAAGAGAGAGAGGGAAAAGAAGAGGGAGGAAGAGATGAAGAAAAGAGATAGGAAGGGAAGAAGAGAAGGAAGAGATGAAAAGAGAAGAGAGGAGGAAGGGGCGGGAAAAGAGGAGCATAGATTGTAGAGAAAGGAGAGAGCGGAAGGGGAAGAGGTGAAGGGGAAGAGGAGAGGAAGGAACAAAGGAGAAAGAACAGAAACGAAGAGAAGAGGAGGCCAGAGCGTGGAAAGATAATGGAAGAGTTAAATAGATGAGAAAAGAGGAGAAAGAGGGTAAGGGAGAGAAGAAAGAAAGATAGGAGAAGGGAATAGATAGTAGAATCTGAGATAGGATAGATAGATAGATAGATAGATAGATAGATTGAGATAGATAGATTAGAAGATAGATAGGAGGATAGTGATAAGATAGGAGATAGATAGGAGATAGATAGATAGGAGGAGAGATAGGTAGATAGATAGATAGTAGATAGATAGGAGATAGTAGGAGATAGATGATAGACTAGATAGGAGATAGATAGGAGATAGATAGATGATAGATAGATAGATGATAGATGATATGGATAGATCGATAGATAGAAGGATAGATAGATAGATATGCTTTCGGGATTTAGGGGGGGGAGAGATAGATAGGAGATAGATAGGAGATAGATAGAGAGATATGATAGATAGATAGATAGATAGATAGATAGGAGATAGATAGATAGAGAGATAGGAGATAGATAGATAGATAGGAGATAGATAGATAGAGAGATAGATAGATAGATAGATAGATAGGAGATAGATAGATAGATAAATAGATCGAGATAGAGAGAATAGATAGATATGAGATAGATATGAGATAGGAGAGAGATAGATAGATAGATAGATAGATAGATAGATAGGATAGATAGATAGATAGGACTAGTAGATAGATAGAAGGAGATAGTAGAGATAGGAGATAGATAGATAGATAGATAGCTTAGATAGATAGATAGATAGATAGATAGGAGATAGATAGATAGATAAATAGATATGAGATAGATCGATTAGATAGATATGAGATAGATATAGATAGAAGATAGATAGATAGATAGATAGAGAAGTGTAGTAGGAGTATAGAGTGCGGGAGAGCACGATAGACTAGACAGACAGCCACAGTAAACCCGAGCAGATGAGTGGGCCAGGTAACTTACAGAATATCTATACATTACGCACACCGAAACAGTACATGGCTACCGCGACACCACGGGGTGGTCCACCGGTGGATACGGAGACATTCCCATCATTATCAGCGCATCACAAGTCTCTGACCAAGATCTATACAACATTTATATCTACATCGAATGAAAAGCTATGAAAGCTTTATATGACATCTACTAAGACCTCATGTGTGGCGATCGGTTCAGGCCTTTATGTATGCAGGAACACCAAAACTAAAGGAGGGCGTGGATGACTGAGTATAATATTTTTGATAAAAATAACCTGTGAGAACAGAGCACAGCAGTGTGAGGACATGCCCCAGTAATAGATCCTTGCATACCAACTTTATTTATCCCAAAAGTAAAATTTGTACTTGAGAAGTTACAATCCTGGAACAACAAATCTATTGTAATAGCCAGTGAGATGGGCGAATTTATAAGAGGCTTAAAGGGCACCTACCACCAAAAATTCTACGGCAGGATAGCCTCGTCCGCGATCTGCCGTTGCGCATGCGCAGGAAGAGCAGACCGAGCCTGCGCACAGGGTCACAAACTCCGAAACGGCACGGGCTGCTTCTTCTGCCGATGCGAAGACGGCAGGATCGCGGACGAGGAGCGCAGCCCGCGTAGCTGCGCGCCCTCGTCCCAGGCGATCCTGCCGGTCTGCGAGATGGGTGAGGTAGGAGGGGTAAAAAGTGGCTACAGGGGGCGGGAGGAGTAGTAGCCGCCCTCGGTAGCTCATATGCGGCTACTCCACGCCCCAGTAGCTGCTAAGTAAATTGGATAAAGTCAAATTAAAGTATATCTAAAAAAGCTGCAGGGAGTGGGATTAGCCCTCTAAAAGGGTATCCTCACGTTCCCATTGATTCCAGCTAAACCAATCTACCTTATAGGTTAGATTTGTGGTGGTAGGTGCCCTTTTAAATATCACGGGTTATGTGAAAAAATTTTGTGTAATTCTTATAGGTGTATTTCATGGCCCGCATCTTTTTCAAACGTTATAAATATTACACAGATCTCCTGGGAAAATACATAAACACTGGTCAGGGAGCACAAGAAACAGAGCACAGCGGTCGATGTGAGGGCTTCTCCAGGGCACTGGAGAAGCTACAATCTGGAATATTAAATCCGTATATCACAGTCCGGCTGCTATAAACAACTTAGACAAAGGTTTCTATGACACATCTCTCCAGGGTCAATAATAGCACCAATACAATAACCCTGGCCTCAGGGAGCACAGAGCAAGCGGTGTTGAGGGACATTCCTCAGGGGCACTTGGAGCACAGCAGCTACAATACTGGGATTAAATCCGTTATATCACCCAGTTCTGGCTGCATACAAACAACTTAGACAAAGTCTGAGGACAATCTATCCAGGGTCAATAAATAGCACAATTAAATAACAATGGCTTCAGGGAGCACAGGAGCACCGCAGTGGTGAGGACTACTCGAAGTGCACTTGAAGAAGTACAATCCTGGAAAATAATCCATATATCACAAGCCTGCTGCTCTAACAACTTAGACAAAGGACTGATTACACATCTCTCCAGGGGGACAATACATCGGACAATACATCACACTGGATTCAGGGAGACACAGAGCCAGCGTGTGAGGCACATACCTCGAGTTTGTACTTGAGAAAGCTACCAATCCGGGAATATAAATTTCCATATATCAAAGTCCCGATTGCTACTAAAAACTTAGACAAAGGTCTGATACATATCTTCCAGGGACAATACATAGCACTGTCTGTATAATCTCACCTGTTTTTTGTTATTGATGTATAACCGTGTTCACATTTTAGTAATTGTACACTAGGGGAGGTTGTTCATAGCACAGGTGATACAGTATTCCCTGTTAAACATCCAATTGAAGATGAGTGGTGGATCCCCCTCTAGGTAGAGGAGAGACACTCAATGGTCGAGAAGATTTGTTTCCATGATTGTTCCCCTCACGGTTGGAGGAATTTTTTTCCACATTAAATCTCATCCATAACTCGTCTCCTGGGATTCCGATCCGCTGCAGATACTTGACTTAATTGCGAGGATTTACTGCTAGTGAAAAACTGTAAAAACCTCATTTACAAGCTGGACTCTGGAATTAAAAGATTGCAACCGCAGCAACGAAGCAAAAAAAAAAAAGCACAAGCTCGGGCACTTAAAGGGGATGTGGCGACGCTGTCAGGAAAAGCTCTTTTTTAATATATACCCTATTTGAAATTCTGGAGAAGTGGTGGTGAGACACTGTAACATAGTGATTATGGGGGGGCACAGACAGTCCTCCTGGAAATGGCTTTGATAACTAGAACAATAGCATGATTCACCTGCGCTGGAGATGAAAGGAGATGCAGGCTTCGTCTCCCTTTAAGCACAATGCGCATTGATTTCCATATCCCTTTATATATCCATAACACAAAGTCAATGCCTGCGGAGAGGCGGAAGATGATAGGAATGTATTATAAGATTATTAATAGGGTACAGAAAATATACGGATGAAACTGAATTATGTAGTATATGGGGATCAGCGGATATTGCATATGGATAAAAGGGGAGAAAGAGGGTCATGTATATAAATAAAGCCGGCTTAAAAGTCTATGGAGGTGATAAGGCAAAATAAATACCCGTATAACAAATAATGCTTGCCCTATAATTGAATATATCCGTCATTTGGCTCCTGCCTTATACTGCCATACAGTAACCTATACTAATACACTAGAGTTCCCATACATTATAGTTGCCAAGACAATGCCTATATATACCGTCAGTAAGCTCTTGAATTATGGGGCCAGACAGTTGCTCCTCTTAATAATGCCATAAGTTCCTGTATCATACTGACATATTGTTCTGATTATAATGTCGTGATACCCAGATAGTTCCCAACCATTTACTATCTGCATAATGGCCATACCATGTATATATAATACTGTCATATAGTTCATGGCATTGATAGTTCTGTATAATACTTCTCTTATTAGATGGCCCCCATTGGTTCTCCATACAATGCGCATAGAATCGGCATATTGAATCTTCATTTCTAGCGTTATATAAAATGCAATAAAAGGCATACTGCCATATACTTGCACTATAGCACATATAAGCCCATTTCATATGCCACATTGTCTCCTACATTATAGTGCTATATAGTCCCTTATTATAATACATATCCAAGGGCGGTCTTAATTACAGGGATAGCAGCTGTTATGGGGCCACCAGTATCAGGGGGCCCCGTCATCCGATTGACACACTAAAAAATGGAGGATGTGCATATTAATACATATTGGGGCTCATTTCTAAGGGCTCCGCGGCCGCCCACTTTCGTCGGGTTTCCCAAATTTTTCTATTTTGAGCCGAATTCGCCGGATTTTGCCACAAACGCGATTGATTTTGGCGCAATTGACAGCCCGCTTTCACGCAACAGAAACGGGGGCATGGCCTTCGGGAAAAAAACCCGACGTATCGGAAAAAACGGGGATGGATTTAAAAAACTAAACGTGTCGCAAGATAAGCATACATGCAAGAGGAAGAAGCAGGTGAACTCCGAGTGGGAACCTCGGATGCAGCGCCGGACACCTACTGGATAATTGGCGCACACCTGAGTGAATCCCAGGCAGAACACGAATCACATTGGACAACGCGCCGGGATCGCGACAGGACCGAGTAGGTAAATGAGCCCATTATGCTACACATGAAAAAAGTATGTAGCAGTGCATAAATGTGTGTATTATGGAAGAATGTATCAAGGTGTGAGTAAAAATATGATTTTTCTGGGGGGTAGGGGGCCATTAGAAGTCTGTATGGAGGCCTGGTCTCTCTTAAGTTACGCCAGGGGTACATTAGTTTTACTTTATATATATCGCCATACAGTGTCCCTGGGATTCTGCCATATAATCCTGGATTATAGTTTTATAAATGTAATACGCCAGATACTCTATGGATTATAGTAAACATATAATGTCCATGTACTGCGTCACACGTTCGCACTGTCCATGAATACTGTCATAAATAGTTCATAAATTCCCATATTAACATGCCATATAGTTGTATTGGTGCTATTAGTAACTACAGTTAAATAATGTGTCATATAGTCCCTGCATTTCTAGTTCTAATCATGCCCCATAATAGAGGATATTTTGCAGTTTTCATTTATTTTTGCTGCTGTTTATATACTGCATACAATTGTATAGTTTATACTAAGACCCTATACATGCTGACCATAAAGTTCTGTTATAACGTTGCGTACAATAATCCTTGCAAACAGTAACTAATGATACTACACCTTACCGTGACTATGGTGTCATACTAGGTTTAAATAACGCTGCCAGGTAGTGTCACAAAGATACCGCAGCACTGCATAATCATGCCATCTACCTATAAAATACAGCTAGCAATGCCATCTAACACAACTGGGGGGGATTTACAAATTATGGACAAGCACGACTGTCGGCATCGGAGATCAGTCTCCGAAAGCACAGCCGGATGTATTAAAGTGGCGACATCAATGAGATGTGACGCCAAAAAGTTATGGACTGCGCCTTACTATTGGTCTTGACAATTTTTTACTGGTCTATGTGCCGCCAAAAATTGCGCCTAAAAAATGCCGACAAAATACACATAAATGCGACGGATAATGTGGGAAAGTTAGGCCCACGCCCATTGCGCCAAAAAGGAGGATACAATATCACATTAAGTATCATGCCATTCATTAAAATAATACCGCCAATCATAATACACAATAACAGCAGAGAAGAAAAATATACAGATCTATTAGATTAATGAGGGTTATAGAGGAGATATTGGAAATTAGTGCTTGAACAAATCCAAGGGAACTGAAGCAGGTGAGGGACGTGCGGGAAGGCGGGGGCTCAGTCTGGTAGGAGGTCCCTTTTTGGGTTACATTAGAAGTGCAGATGCCAGCATCATACAGTGCAGAGCCTATGGGGAATATAGCGGTATGTCCGGGGTATATTACAGTGCGCAGTACATTTCTCAACATTTTTATCCATCCAGGAATAATTATCGGCAGTGCTGCCCCCTATCATGTATGGTAATTCCGCCATCACCGACAGCCTAAAATTTAAGAAAATGTTCATGAAAGGAAATTAGATGTAATTAGGTAAAATAGTTAGCAATTATCCTGGCATGGTTTGGCACACATCTTAAAGGGGTTGTCAAGGGTTACAAATAGAATAGTCCACAATATCAAATTGTGTGCGGGGTCTGAACCAAGCACTACCCTCAGCGCTGATACTAAGAAAATAGAGCGGAAGCAGACAGCGCCGTTCTTGTTTAGTGGCTGAACCAAGAAACAGCAGCTTTATTCCCATTCAAAGAATCTGGGCTGCTCGGCAGGAACTGGTTGACAAATATCATTAATAATGTGCTATCTATTATGTGCAGATCTACAAGAGGCAAGATATGAGGGGTTTAATGGGTAGTGGTAAAGCCCCAACAATCTGATACTGAGGAGTATTCTATGAATTTTCTGAAATAATTTAGCCCGAAAGACTATGTCCGAACGCTTCTCCTGCAGAGTGTATGCAAGCTGAGAGGATATTAAACTGTTTGTGGGGGACACTAGGGGACAAATGGGGACGATTTACTTACCTGGTCCTGCCGCGATTCCCGTTGTGCGTGTCCAGCGACGGATCGGGTCTGGCGCCAATTCACTAGCACAATGCGACCGAGTTCCTGCCTCGTTGATTCTGTGCCGAGACCGCCGGAGTTCACTCTTCTTTCCCGGCTGTAAGTGGTGTCTGGCAACACATTTCAATTGTTAAGTCCCGCCACGTTTGTCTGAAATACTGTGGGGGGTTGTCCGCCGGCAAGCCCCCATTTCGATCGCGTGCAAGCCGGCGAGGGTGCGCCAAAATCCGATCAGTGCGCCGGGGCCATTGGCGCAAAAAACGGAAATTGTCGGGAAACCCCGACGAAATGCGTATGTCAAACCCCTTACTAAATGAGCCCCAATATGTTATGCTGGGTGACACAAAGGGGAGATCATATTGTGAGGGGACAACAATAAGGGGGCACTCTATTGTGGGGGACAACTAAGGAGGCATGTATTAAGTGCAGGACCTTAGGGGGGGCATTTGAAGGACCATAAGGGTGTGGCATACTGGCATTTCAATCCGTTTTAAAAAAACGCCTGCGTTTGAAAAAGCATCCATTTTTTAAACGTATCAGTTTTTGTCGTTTTTCCCAAATATCTTAATAGGTGAACAGGTTTACAGCCAAAATGGTCAAACAAGCGATGCGTTTTACACGACTGGAAAGCCACGTGTGGCATCACCGAAAGGGTATTATTTATTTCCATATGCTGACACTAGGAGTGCATTATGGGAGTATGGGGGGTACTATTGTAGGGTTTTGGATAACGCCTGTTCATTTTTGCCACTTCAACCTCCTCTTAAGACAGAACATCTTTGGCTAATGAAATGATACATTGTTGACAGTAAGATGATTATCGTACCCGGTCATTTGTGCTCTCATGGTAAGTGGGCTTGGAATAGATAAGGCGCCACTATCGTGCCATAAGGGCCGTCAGGCCTGCGGGTTCCGATGTGGGGCCGCTCGCTATCCTCGCCCGCTACAGCAGGACTTCGCCGCGTTGCTCTGCATGTCAACATGGACAGCTCTGCAGTTATGGCTCGGGTATTTCTAGCGCAGTCGTGCCCGGCTGCAGGCTGTGCGCAGGGGAGGAAACAAGATAGGGGGCTTGAAAAGCTGCCGCTACAGGGGGTCCCCGCTCCGCAGGGAACAAATGTGACAACCAATTTACACAGCGATGGGAATGATCCTATTGTCAGCATAATGCGCAGTGATCATACAACGGCAGCACGCTTCTCAGGGGGGAAACTAAAGCGGTTGTCCGGGGTAATGAGACAAAACACATGCGCTGGGTGGGGGGGGGGCTATTGTCATAGGTATGGGGGGGGGGGCTCATGGCATAGCTGGGGGGGCTTATGTCATAGCTGGGGGGGCAAGGTCCTAGCTGGGGGGCTCATGGCATAGTGGGGGGCTTATGTCATAGCTGGGGGGGGGCTAATGTCATTAGCTGGGGGGGGGATTATGTCATAGCTGGGGGGCTTATGTCATAGTGGGGGCTTTGTAATCAAGCTGGGGGGGTAGGAGGGGGAAATGTCATAGGTGGGGGCTATGTCATAGACTGGGGGGCTAATGTCATAGGTGAGGGAGGGGGCAATGTAATAGTGGGGGGATCATGGCATAGTGGGGGGGGGGCTAATGTCATAGCGGGAGGGGTGTTAATGTATAGGTGAGAGGGGGGGGGGCTAATGTCATCTTTGTGGGGGGCTAATATCTAGTTGGGGTTGACTGGAGTAAGTGGGACCTGAAAGGATGTTTACATAGCTGTCAGACCTTCAGGGAATTCGGTCACAATATTTATATGATTAAATAAAAATCCTGGGAAACACAAGTTCTTTGAAATTGTCTCTTTCGCCTCCGTGTATAGACAGCGGGGAAACAAGCGAGCAGGCACACCAACCTGCCCCTCACTACCAATGATGAATGGGCACCATGTAGTACTCCCATTTCTCTGTGGTGGCGCTGTTTGTAGAGTAGAATATATTGGGGACATTTACTTACCTATCCTGCGCGATCCCCAAAGTGCACGGCGTCCAACAATCATGCCACTGTGCCGCATTTCACTTAGCTTGTGCGCCCGATATCTGCATGGTGCTTCACCGCTCGGTACCCCGGAGTTCACCTTCTTCTCATGGTGCATGTAAGTGCATTGTCTTGCCACACAAATTGAATCCTAAATTCCGTGTTCAGTCCCAATCAGTCGATCGTCCGACGCCTGGTCCCCACCATTTCTGATGCATGAAAGCCAGCAAAGCCGCGCCACAAATCAATCATGTGTGACACAAATCCCCTGATAAATACCGTAGCTGTCACAGCGTGCAATCCGTGGGCCCCCTTAGTAAATAGCCCCCCCAATAAGTTTTTTGTAAATAGAAATTTATCCAAATTCACGTAATAGCATTCAGATAATAATTAAAAGGATTCTTTCCCATTTCAGTAATTTTTAAAGTTATTATTGTATGATGAAAAGTATAGTTTTCCAATATACATTCTGTACCAAGTCATCGCAGTTCTAGACCTCCGCTTGCGTCACTCTATAGGAAGATTCATTGTTTTTCAGGGATAGAAATCTATCTATGGTCACACAGGTGCCCGGATGTTATAACACGCAGCTTGGTTAGTCTTTGTGATGCTAAGGCCGTGCACATGGTGACCGGGTCGATTTCGTCCACGGAATAAAAAGCTCCTATAGAGTGACAGCAAGCAGAGCCTAGGAAACGCGCAGGACCCGAGATTCTTATCTTTAAATGACACAGTAGCATGTGTCATGTAAACTAACGAATAGGGGCTACAGAATAACAGTGCTCTGCAACACGAACTAAACTTGACTCTAATTTCATGTGAAAAATGAAGAGAGAAGAGGGGGGGGTGTCATAATTGCCTGACTTTGGAAGAGATATTTTTTAAGGTATAGGAGTGAATTTCACAAAAAAAAGCGGGGAATTCTAGACATCACATTTTATAACCCAACTTGAGGATTTGCAGTTCCGTAGGTTGTTACTGGGTTAAAACCTGCAGACAGTTCATTAAGGTTTTTTAAAGGTGAGCAGACTCTCAAAGTCCTGTGAGAGACAGAACTGGGGCCACAAGTTCCCTTAAACTCTCCCTTATAACAACATCTTCTGGGATCAGCTTAACCTATAAGCGGGAGGAATCCCAAACATATCAAGGTTGCCACCAGTTATTCTTCTCTGTACTGTATTACATTACAAGCTTGGCGTCCTTAAAAACCATTTAAAGCGGACGCTCCCACCCATTCAATCTTAAATCTTTACTCTCCAATAGGCGCCGTCCACCATCCAGGGCATTTGAAATTTTTTTCTTCTAACCCCATAATTTCCTTTTTTTGTGAATCAGAGCGTTTTTACACCTGATTTGTTGTTACGTCTTTCTACTGTCAGGTGGGTGGGGGCCAAGTATTCTGTTCATCCCAGATCCACCCACCGGAACTAGAGCGCCTATTTTTTGTGAAGGGTTGGGTTAGAAGGAAAAAAAATTGCAACTGCATTGAAATCAGCGGTGCAGCTCCTACTAAAGGACGCTCGGAGCAGGAAATGCTGGAGGGTGTGAGATTTCCCCTTTAAATAAGTCTTCTCTTATAGATTTCTGGTAACATTATATGGAAATGCGCATTCGACAGGTTTGCTATGAAAATCTTGAAGATAAAATTTCCGATAATGTGCAAATGACACTTCAAATATAAAGGCTGTGGTGTCTTAAGGGGTGCTCTGAGAAGAGGTTTAATTTCATTGCCTTATGGGAGGGCCCTCGTAGCATGCAGGGGTTCGGTCAATGTACTGAGATGGGAGCAACCTTCAGCCTGATGAAGGGTAGCAACCTCGTGTGTGGGATGACCGCAAGTAGCAAACAGGTTGACCCCAACTAAATTGTGTCCTCAGTGGGATTCAAAAAGCCTATGCAAAAAATCAACAGTGAGATCCCAATGGGGCACATGTACTAAGGGTCGTGGATCGCACTTTGGTCGGATGTTCACGGTTTTCGAGATTTGCCGCAGCTTGACAGGTATTGAACAGGGGGTTGCGCTGGGGACTGTGGGCGAGCGATCGGCTTTTGGTACGCGGTTGCTGACTTTCTGCTATAGAAATAGGGGGGCCGTCATCAGCAATCCGACCTGATTCGGAATGAGCGCCGGGATTAAGTTTTCAAATGTTTCAGAAAGACAGCACTTACAGGCACCAGGAAGACGAATGTGAACTCCGGGGAACTGAGAGGGGAGGAAGGACAGGAGGAAGCGACACATGCAGGATATCAGAGGACACGGTATTAGTGACTCCGGCACAGTGCGTTATTTGGGAACTCCTCCGGACGGGTAAGTAATGTGACCCCAGTGTGTAGGACCACATCCTACATTCTATCAGTAAGGTAATTAATAGGGTAGGTGAATAAGAGTATACTACAGTATTCTGATACAGTTATCACATGTACTTCATACAGTATGGGCAAAGATGGGAAGGTGGTACAGGTAAAAAGGGGTAACTACAGTGGTAGTAGCCATAGCAGCCGCTATGGGGCCACAGTGTCAGGGGGCCCCATTCATCCAACATGATAATATTATATGTGATGTAAATGCTGTAAATGTGTTGTGGTATATATCCTGGAGTGTGTATATGCTCTATCTGGTGGGTACAAGAGTGGATACACGTGTGCGGAAGAGTGAAGAACTGTATGTTTAGTATATAGGCTGTAAGAGTATATAAATGGATATATGTATGGGTTAAAATGTGAGTGTAATAGGGAATTTGAAAGGAGGATGGGGGGCCCATGCAAAAGTTGCCTAGGGGGCCCCGATTCTAATAGTTACGACCCTGCAGGTAAAGTATGATGGTTGGCAAGTAAACGCCCCAGCACATAGACATCATTATATAAATGGGTTTGATACACTAGTGGGGGGGAGGGAGGGCATTTACAGCATTACGACCTCGGGGCACGGCCGCCCGCACCAGATAATGATGCCATCCCAGCATTTATAAATATTGGAGATCAGAACAATTCAACTGACAACAACTGAAAAAAAACGACAAGAACAAAGTCTCTCAGATTGGGGGGGGGGAGGGGGGGGTGGGGGTGGGGGGGGGGGGGGGGGGGGGTGGGGGGTCAGGAGCAATTAAAAACATGAGATCAATACCAAGTCCTATCTTCTCAGGAGCTTCGATTCCGGCAGAAACCAGAGAAGACGTCAACACGATATTAATGTGTCTCCTCCCTCAACCAAAGAGACCGTTTCTCCTTTTCTTCTTGGGAACGGGGAGCAGCTCAGATAGAAACCGGATACAATCACAGGACAAGCATAAGGGGGTGGAAAAACTACAATTGTAGCATGTACAATTAATATCTCGCACATAGTATCATTAGTAACAAAATGTATTCCATAAACCTTACTATGATATCTATAGTATTTTGTAAGAATACTACATGTTGTTTTTATTACATTATTGCAGACATCCGACCCTCTTTTTTTTGTACCTCCTATGTTATCATCCATAACAGTGCATCATTATGACACTGCATACATCCGGCCCTACCGACCCTGTACCATGTTATCCAACATACATGTGTAGATGATTACACGCAGACATCCCGCCCCTCCTGACCCTGTTCACCAGTTATTCATCCATTAACATGTGATCATTATGTACCCTGCAGAATCCCAGGCCCCTCGACATGTACCATGTATCATCCCAAACACATGTGATTTCTGATACTTGACACTGCAGAATCCGGCCCCTCCGGACCCTGTACATGTTCTCCATACATGTGATATATTCTCACTGAGAATCACCATGCCATCCTGCCCCTGTACCATGTCCAAAATCAGGTTTGTGATATATTACAAGCTGCAGACATCCGGCCCCTTCTGACCCTTAACCTGTTCATCCATACATGTTGTCGTATTATATCTGCAACATCCCAGCCTGCCATTGACCCTCTGTCCTGTATATCCGATAACTGTATATATATTACACTCGGCAGAACTCCTTTGGCCCACATCCTGACCCTTTGTACCATGTATCATCCCTAATTATGTTGTGAGATTATTACACTAGCAGACATCCATGCCCCTCCCTGACCTCTGTACCATGTATCTCCATAACATGTATATTATTACTATGTTGAGACATCCCGAGGCCCACGGACCCTGTACCAATGTATCGATCCAAACATGGTATATATTAAATTCCACTGAGACATCCCGCCACTCCTGACCCTTTACCATGTTCTATTCCCAAACGTGATATATTACACTGCAGCATACCCGGGCCTTTTCCCTCTGACCCTTTCACGGGTATAATCCATAACATGTGATTTATCCTGCAGACTCGCCCCCTGACTGTCCGTACCTAACAGATAATTACACTCATTGACATGCCCCTCTTGGACCCTGTACCTAGTTATCAGCAAACAATGTGATATTTAATTACACTGCAGACATTTCCCGGCCCTCGCCTGACCTGAGACCATTGTATCTCCATTAACGTGAATATTATTTTCACTGCAGACAGACCGCCCCTCCTGACCCTTCGTACCATTATCCTCCAGAACATGTGATATTATTACACTGCAGCACGCCCACCCCACCCTTACCATGTATGCTCACGACTGTGATATTTGTACATGCAGACATCCCGCCCTCCTATTCCTGTACCATGTATCACCTACATGTTGACTATTATGACACTGCAGACAGCCCGCACCCCTTGTTATCGCCTGAATAACCATGATTCATCCATAAACATGTGATATGATCGTCCACGAATTTCGATCCCAGCACCCTCTGTCCCTGTACCTCATGTTCTTCAGGTAAATCCATAATGGATCTTATTACACTGCAGAGCATCCGCCTTACCTGGACTCCTGTACCCGTAGTAGCATCTAGCAGTAACAGTGTATTATTACAGTGCAGACTCTGGGCACCTGACCCTCTACTCTAAACCCTTGTTACCAGTGATCATATAACATGGATATTAGGAACCTACGGAGCACATCACGGCCCTCTGAACCCTGCTACGATTGTATATGCCTAACATGTGATATATTACACGCACATGCCCCTCCCGCCTGACCATTTCTGTAGCCATGTTCATCCATAAGAGTGATATTATTACACCTAGACATCCCGGCCCCTCCTGAACCTTACCAGTAGATCCAATCATAACATGTGATATTATTACCGCAGGCACTCCTGCCCCTCCTGGACCCGGTACCGTGTATCATCCATAACATGTAGATGATTAACACTGCAGATATCCGGCCTCTGACCCTGTATATGTATCATCCATAACATGTGATATTATTAAAAGGCAGACCTACCAGCCCCTCCTGACACTGTACCATGAATCATCTGTAAAATGTTGATATTATGACATGCAGAATCCCGACCATCCTGACCCTGTACCATATTTCGTTTCATAACAGGTGATTTTTAACTGCAGACATCCGGCCCCTCTGACCCTTGTACATGTATAATCCAAACATGGATATATTACACTGCAGGACATTCCTGACATCCTGACCCTGTACCATGTATCATCCAGAACATGTGAGATATTACAATGAGACATCCCAGAGGCCCTCGGACACTGTACCATGTTAGTTCTACGTGATCTTATTACCTGCAGAAATCCCGGCCCCTCCTGAAACTTGTACATGTATCATCCATAACAAGTGATATTATTTAACTGCAGACATCCCGGCCCTCCTGACCCTTGCACATGTACACATCCATAACAGGTGATATTACACTTGCAGACATTCACGGCCTCAGACCGGTACCTGTATCATCCATAACATGTGATATGATTTCACTGCAGAATCCGACCCTCACTGATCCGTACTAGTATCAGTACAATGCAGACTTCCCGGGAACATCTGACCCTGTACCACGATCAGCCATAACATGAGATTTTATTACATGCAGACATCCCCGGCCCTCCTGACCCCTGTAATGTATCATCAAACAGTGATATGATTACATGCAGGCATCCGGCATCCTGACCCTGTACATGTATCGTCATAAAATGTGATAGTATTTACACTGCAGATATCACGGTCCCTCCTTAACTTGTACATGATCATCCATCATGTGATATTTAACATGCAGACATCTGCCCCTCCTGACCCTTGTGACATGTATCATTCATAACATGTGATATTATTACAATGCAGAAATACAGGGCCCTCCTGACCTTGTCGATGTTGTATATCCATAAATGTGATATTATGACAATGCAGACATCCTGGCCCTCCTGACCCTGTACCATGTATCATCCATAATATGTGATATTATTCACTGTAGACATACCAGGCCCCTCTGCCCTTACCATGTATATCCATAACATGTGTAATTACACTGCAGACGTCCTGGCCCTACTGACCCTGTACCATGTATCAAGCCAGAACGTGATATTAGTACACTGAGCTCATGGCCCTCCTGACCTTTACCATGTATTCATCCATAAAATGTGGATATATACACTGCAGACATCCGACCCCTCAGGACCCATGTACCAGGGATCATCAATTAACATGTGATAATTACACTGCAAACATCCGGGCCTCCTGACCTACCATGTATCAGCCAAAAATGTGATATTTTTTTTGCACTGGCAGGACATCGGGCCCCTCCTGACCCTGTACCAGGTATCATCCATACATGTGATATTATGACAGTGCGACAATCCCGAACTATCCTTGACCTGAACCATGTACTCCATAACATAGATATATACACTGCAGACATCCCAACCCTCCTGACCCTGAACCATGTCTCATCATAACATGTTGATATTATTCCACTGCAGACATCCCAGCCCCTCGTCCCTGTCCCATGTTATCCAGAACATGAATATTGATTACACTGCAGACTCCCAGCCCCTCATGACCCTTGTACCATGTATCATCCATAAAATGTGATATTCTTAAAGCAGACAATCCTGGGCCTTTCCTGACCTGTACCAGGTATCAGCCATAAACTGTGATATATTACACTGCAGAATCTGGGCCCTCCTGACCCTTACCATGTATTCATCATACATGTGATATTATGACACTGCAGACTCCCGGCCCCCTATGCCCTTTTGTATCCAGATCATTAACAGAACATTGTGATATTATTCACGGCAGTCATCCAGCCCCCCTCCGACCCTGTACCATGAATCATCCGTAAATGTGATATTATACTGAAGATTTATCCCGGCCCCTTCCTGACCCTGTACCATGTTTCGTTATAACATTGATTTTTATTACACGCAGACTCCCGAGCCCTCCTGACCCTTTGGGTACATGTTTGTCATAAATGTGATATTATTACACTGCAGACATACAGGCCCCTCTGACCCTGTTGTACCATGTATCATCCATGACATGTGATATTATTACACTGCAGACGTCCTGGCCCCTCCTGACCCTGTACCATGTATCAGCCATAACGTGATATTATTACACTGCAGACATCCCGACCCTCCTGACCCTTTACCATGTATCATCCATAACATGAGATATTATTACACTGCAGACATCCCGACCCCTCCTGACCCTGTACCATATATCATCCATAACATGTGATATTATTACACTGCAAACATCCCGGGCCGAGAACGAGGAAGCGGAGAGAAGAGAAGAGAGAGAGGGAAAAGAAGAGGGAGGAAGAGATGAAGAAAAGAGATAGGAAGGGAAGAAGAGAAGGAAGAGATGAAAAGAGAAGAGAGGAGGAAGGGGCGGGAAAAGAGGAGCATAGATTGTAGAGAAAGGAGAGAGCGGAAGGGGAAGAGGTGAAGGGGAAGAGGAGAGGAAGGAACAAAGGAGAAAGAACAGAAACGAAGAGAAGAGGAGGCCAGAGCGTGGAAAGATAATGGAAGAGTTAAATAGATGAGAAAAGAGGAGAAAGAGGGTAAGGGAGAGAAGAAAGAAAGATAGGAGAAGGGAATAGATAGTAGAATCTGAGATAGGATAGATAGATAGATAGATAGATAGATAGATTGAGATAGATAGATTAGAAGATAGATAGGAGGATAGTGATAAGATAGGAGATAGATAGGAGATAGATAGATAGGAGGAGAGATAGGTAGATAGATAGATAGTAGATAGATAGGAGATAGTAGGAGATAGATGATAGACTAGATAGGAGATAGATAGGAGATAGATAGATGATAGATAGATAGATGATAGATGATATGGATAGATCGATAGATAGAAGGATAGATAGATAGATATGCTTTCGGGATTTAGGGGGGGGAGAGATAGATAGGAGATAGATAGGAGATAGATAGAGAGATATGATAGATAGATAGATAGATAGATAGATAGGAGATAGATAGATAGAGAGATAGGAGATAGATAGATAGATAGGAGATAGATAGATAGAGAGATAGATAGATAGATAGATAGATAGGAGATAGATAGATAGATAAATAGATCGAGATAGAGAGAATAGATAGATATGAGATAGATATGAGATAGGAGAGAGATAGATAGATAGATAGATAGATAGATAGATAGGATAGATAGATAGATAGGACTAGTAGATAGATAGAAGGAGATAGTAGAGATAGGAGATAGATAGATAGATAGATAGCTTAGATAGATAGATAGATAGATAGATAGGAGATAGATAGATAGATAAATAGATATGAGATAGATCGATTAGATAGATATGAGATAGATATAGATAGAAGATAGATAGATAGATAGATAGAGAAGTGTAGTAGGAGTATAGAGTGCGGGAGAGCACGATAGACTAGACAGACAGCCACAGTAAACCCGAGCAGATGAGTGGGCCAGGTAACTTACAGAATATCTATACATTACGCACACCGAAACAGTACATGGCTACCGCGACACCACGGGGTGGTCCACCGGTGGATACGGAGACATTCCCATCATTATCAGCGCATCACAAGTCTCTGACCAAGATCTATACAACATTTATATCTACATCGAATGAAAAGCTATGAAAGCTTTATATGACATCTACTAAGACCTCATGTGTGGCGATCGGTTCAGGCCTTTATGTATGCAGGAACACCAAAACTAAAGGAGGGCGTGGATGACTGAGTATAATATTTTTGATAAAAATAACCTGTGAGAACAGAGCACAGCAGTGTGAGGACATGCCCCAGTAATAGATCCTTGCATACCAACTTTATTTATCCCAAAAGTAAAATTTGTACTTGAGAAGTTACAATCCTGGAACAACAAATCTATTGTAATAGCCAGTGAGATGGGCGAATTTATAAGAGGCTTAAAGGGCACCTACCACCAAAAATTCTACGGCAGGATAGCCTCGTCCGCGATCTGCCGTTGCGCATGCGCAGGAAGAGCAGACCGAGCCTGCGCACAGGGTCACAAACTCCGAAACGGCACGGGCTGCTTCTTCTGCCGATGCGAAGACGGCAGGATCGCGGACGAGGAGCGCAGCCCGCGTAGCTGCGCGCCCTCGTCCCAGGCGATCCTGCCGGTCTGCGAGATGGGTGAGGTAGGAGGGGTAAAAAGTGGCTACAGGGGGCGGGAGGAGTAGTAGCCGCCCTCGGTAGCTCATATGCGGCTACTCCACGCCCCAGTAGCTGCTAAGTAAATTGGATAAAGTCAAATTAAAGTATATCTAAAAAAGCTGCAGGGAGTGGGATTAGCCCTCTAAAAGGGTATCCTCACGTTCCCATTGATTCCAGCTAAACCAATCTACCTTATAGGTTAGATTTGTGGTGGTAGGTGCCCTTTTAAATATCACGGGTTATGTGAAAAAATTTTGTGTAATTCTTATAGGTGTATTTCATGGCCCGCATCTTTTTCAAACGTTATAAATATTACACAGATCTCCTGGGAAAATACATAAACACTGGTCAGGGAGCACAAGAAACAGAGCACAGCGGTCGATGTGAGGGCTTCTCCAGGGCACTGGAGAAGCTACAATCTGGAATATTAAATCCGTATATCACAGTCCGGCTGCTATAAACAACTTAGACAAAGGTTTCTATGACACATCTCTCCAGGGTCAATAATAGCACCAATACAATAACCCTGGCCTCAGGGAGCACAGAGCAAGCGGTGTTGAGGGACATTCCTCAGGGGCACTTGGAGCACAGCAGCTACAATACTGGGATTAAATCCGTTATATCACCCAGTTCTGGCTGCATACAAACAACTTAGACAAAGTCTGAGGACAATCTATCCAGGGTCAATAAATAGCACAATTAAATAACAATGGCTTCAGGGAGCACAGGAGCACCGCAGTGGTGAGGACTACTCGAAGTGCACTTGAAGAAGTACAATCCTGGAAAATAATCCATATATCACAAGCCTGCTGCTCTAACAACTTAGACAAAGGACTGATTACACATCTCTCCAGGGGGACAATACATCGGACAATACATCACACTGGATTCAGGGAGACACAGAGCCAGCGTGTGAGGCACATACCTCGAGTTTGTACTTGAGAAAGCTACCAATCCGGGAATATAAATTTCCATATATCAAAGTCCCGATTGCTACTAAAAACTTAGACAAAGGTCTGATACATATCTTCCAGGGACAATACATAGCACTGTCTGTATAATCTCACCTGTTTTTTGTTATTGATGTATAACCGTGTTCACATTTTAGTAATTGTACACTAGGGGAGGTTGTTCATAGCACAGGTGATACAGTATTCCCTGTTAAACATCCAATTGAAGATGAGTGGTGGATCCCCCTCTAGGTAGAGGAGAGACACTCAATGGTCGAGAAGATTTGTTTCCATGATTGTTCCCCTCACGGTTGGAGGAATTTTTTTCCACATTAAATCTCATCCATAACTCGTCTCCTGGGATTCCGATCCGCTGCAGATACTTGACTTAATTGCGAGGATTTACTGCTAGTGAAAAACTGTAAAAACCTCATTTACAAGCTGGACTCTGGAATTAAAAGATTGCAACCGCAGCAACGAAGCAAAAAAAAAAAAGCACAAGCTCGGGCACTTAAAGGGGATGTGGCGACGCTGTCAGGAAAAGCTCTTTTTTAATATATACCCTATTTGAAATTCTGGAGAAGTGGTGGTGAGACACTGTAACATAGTGATTATGGGGGGGCACAGACAGTCCTCCTGGAAATGGCTTTGATAACTAGAACAATAGCATGATTCACCTGCGCTGGAGATGAAAGGAGATGCAGGCTTCGTCTCCCTTTAAGCACAATGCGCATTGATTTCCATATCCCTTTATATATCCATAACACAAAGTCAATGCCTGCGGAGAGGCGGAAGATGATAGGAATGTATTATAAGATTATTAATAGGGTACAGAAAATATACGGATGAAACTGAATTATGTAGTATATGGGGATCAGCGGATATTGCATATGGATAAAAGGGGAGAAAGAGGGTCATGTATATAAATAAAGCCGGCTTAAAAGTCTATGGAGGTGATAAGGCAAAATAAATACCCGTATAACAAATAATGCTTGCCCTATAATTGAATATATCCGTCATTTGGCTCCTGCCTTATACTGCCATACAGTAACCTATACTAATACACTAGAGTTCCCATACATTATAGTTGCCAAGACAATGCCTATATATACCGTCAGTAAGCTCTTGAATTATGGGGCCAGACAGTTGCTCCTCTTAATAATGCCATAAGTTCCTGTATCATACTGACATATTGTTCTGATTATAATGTCGTGATACCCAGATAGTTCCCAACCATTTACTATCTGCATAATGGCCATACCATGTATATATAATACTGTCATATAGTTCATGGCATTGATAGTTCTGTATAATACTTCTCTTATTAGATGGCCCCCATTGGTTCTCCATACAATGCGCATAGAATCGGCATATTGAATCTTCATTTCTAGCGTTATATAAAATGCAATAAAAGGCATACTGCCATATACTTGCACTATAGCACATATAAGCCCATTTCATATGCCACATTGTCTCCTACATTATAGTGCTATATAGTCCCTTATTATAATACATATCCAAGGGCGGTCTTAATTACAGGGATAGCAGCTGTTATGGGGCCACCAGTATCAGGGGGCCCCGTCATCCGATTGACACACTAAAAAATGGAGGATGTGCATATTAATACATATTGGGGCTCATTTCTAAGGGCTCCGCGGCCGCCCACTTTCGTCGGGTTTCCCAAATTTTTCTATTTTGAGCCGAATTCGCCGGATTTTGCCACAAACGCGATTGATTTTGGCGCAATTGACAGCCCGCTTTCACGCAACAGAAACGGGGGCATGGCCTTCGGGAAAAAAACCCGACGTATCGGAAAAAACGGGGATGGATTTAAAAAACTAAACGTGTCGCAAGATAAGCATACATGCAAGAGGAAGAAGCAGGTGAACTCCGAGTGGGAACCTCGGATGCAGCGCCGGACACCTACTGGATAATTGGCGCACACCTGAGTGAATCCCAGGCAGAACACGAATCACATTGGACAACGCGCCGGGATCGCGACAGGACCGAGTAGGTAAATGAGCCCATTATGCTACACATGAAAAAAGTATGTAGCAGTGCATAAATGTGTGTATTATGGAAGAATGTATCAAGGTGTGAGTAAAAATATGATTTTTCTGGGGGGTAGGGGGCCATTAGAAGTCTGTATGGAGGCCTGGTCTCTCTTAAGTTACGCCAGGGGTACATTAGTTTTACTTTATATATATCGCCATACAGTGTCCCTGGGATTCTGCCATATAATCCTGGATTATAGTTTTATAAATGTAATACGCCAGATACTCTATGGATTATAGTAAACATATAATGTCCATGTACTGCGTCACACGTTCGCACTGTCCATGAATACTGTCATAAATAGTTCATAAATTCCCATATTAACATGCCATATAGTTGTATTGGTGCTATTAGTAACTACAGTTAAATAATGTGTCATATAGTCCCTGCATTTCTAGTTCTAATCATGCCCCATAATAGAGGATATTTTGCAGTTTTCATTTATTTTTGCTGCTGTTTATATACTGCATACAATTGTATAGTTTATACTAAGACCCTATACATGCTGACCATAAAGTTCTGTTATAACGTTGCGTACAATAATCCTTGCAAACAGTAACTAATGATACTACACCTTACCGTGACTATGGTGTCATACTAGGTTTAAATAACGCTGCCAGGTAGTGTCACAAAGATACCGCAGCACTGCATAATCATGCCATCTACCTATAAAATACAGCTAGCAATGCCATCTAACACAACTGGGGGGGATTTACAAATTATGGACAAGCACGACTGTCGGCATCGGAGATCAGTCTCCGAAAGCACAGCCGGATGTATTAAAGTGGCGACATCAATGAGATGTGACGCCAAAAAGTTATGGACTGCGCCTTACTATTGGTCTTGACAATTTTTTACTGGTCTATGTGCCGCCAAAAATTGCGCCTAAAAAATGCCGACAAAATACACATAAATGCGACGGATAATGTGGGAAAGTTAGGCCCACGCCCATTGCGCCAAAAAGGAGGATACAATATCACATTAAGTATCATGCCATTCATTAAAATAATACCGCCAATCATAATACACAATAACAGCAGAGAAGAAAAATATACAGATCTATTAGATTAATGAGGGTTATAGAGGAGATATTGGAAATTAGTGCTTGAACAAATCCAAGGGAACTGAAGCAGGTGAGGGACGTGCGGGAAGGCGGGGGCTCAGTCTGGTAGGAGGTCCCTTTTTGGGTTACATTAGAAGTGCAGATGCCAGCATCATACAGTGCAGAGCCTATGGGGAATATAGCGGTATGTCCGGGGTATATTACAGTGCGCAGTACATTTCTCAACATTTTTATCCATCCAGGAATAATTATCGGCAGTGCTGCCCCCTATCATGTATGGTAATTCCGCCATCACCGACAGCCTAAAATTTAAGAAAATGTTCATGAAAGGAAATTAGATGTAATTAGGTAAAATAGTTAGCAATTATCCTGGCATGGTTTGGCACACATCTTAAAGGGGTTGTCAAGGGTTACAAATAGAATAGTCCACAATATCAAATTGTGTGCGGGGTCTGAACCAAGCACTACCCTCAGCGCTGATACTAAGAAAATAGAGCGGAAGCAGACAGCGCCGTTCTTGTTTAGTGGCTGAACCAAGAAACAGCAGCTTTATTCCCATTCAAAGAATCTGGGCTGCTCGGCAGGAACTGGTTGACAAATATCATTAATAATGTGCTATCTATTATGTGCAGATCTACAAGAGGCAAGATATGAGGGGTTTAATGGGTAGTGGTAAAGCCCCAACAATCTGATACTGAGGAGTATTCTATGAATTTTCTGAAATAATTTAGCCCGAAAGACTATGTCCGAACGCTTCTCCTGCAGAGTGTATGCAAGCTGAGAGGATATTAAACTGTTTGTGGGGGACACTAGGGGACAAATGGGGACGATTTACTTACCTGGTCCTGCCGCGATTCCCGTTGTGCGTGTCCAGCGACGGATCGGGTCTGGCGCCAATTCACTAGCACAATGCGACCGAGTTCCTGCCTCGTTGATTCTGTGCCGAGACCGCCGGAGTTCACTCTTCTTTCCCGGCTGTAAGTGGTGTCTGGCAACACATTTCAATTGTTAAGTCCCGCCACGTTTGTCTGAAATACTGTGGGGGGTTGTCCGCCGGCAAGCCCCCATTTCGATCGCGTGCAAGCCGGCGAGGGTGCGCCAAAATCCGATCAGTGCGCCGGGGCCATTGGCGCAAAAAACGGAAATTGTCGGGAAACCCCGACGAAATGCGTATGTCAAACCCCTTACTAAATGAGCCCCAATATGTTATGCTGGGTGACACAAAGGGGAGATCATATTGTGAGGGGACAACAATAAGGGGGCACTCTATTGTGGGGGACAACTAAGGAGGCATGTATTAAGTGCAGGACCTTAGGGGGGGCATTTGAAGGACCATAAGGGTGTGGCATACTGGCATTTCAATCCGTTTTAAAAAAACGCCTGCGTTTGAAAAAGCATCCATTTTTTAAACGTATCAGTTTTTGTCGTTTTTCCCAAATATCTTAATAGGTGAACAGGTTTACAGCCAAAATGGTCAAACAAGCGATGCGTTTTACACGACTGGAAAGCCACGTGTGGCATCACCGAAAGGGTATTATTTATTTCCATATGCTGACACTAGGAGTGCATTATGGGAGTATGGGGGGTACTATTGTAGGGTTTTGGATAACGCCTGTTCATTTTTGCCACTTCAACCTCCTCTTAAGACAGAACATCTTTGGCTAATGAAATGATACATTGTTGACAGTAAGATGATTATCGTACCCGGTCATTTGTGCTCTCATGGTAAGTGGGCTTGGAATAGATAAGGCGCCACTATCGTGCCATAAGGGCCGTCAGGCCTGCGGGTTCCGATGTGGGGCCGCTCGCTATCCTCGCCCGCTACAGCAGGACTTCGCCGCGTTGCTCTGCATGTCAACATGGACAGCTCTGCAGTTATGGCTCGGGTATTTCTAGCGCAGTCGTGCCCGGCTGCAGGCTGTGCGCAGGGGAGGAAACAAGATAGGGGGCTTGAAAAGCTGCCGCTACAGGGGGTCCCCGCTCCGCAGGGAACAAATGTGACAACCAATTTACACAGCGATGGGAATGATCCTATTGTCAGCATAATGCGCAGTGATCATACAACGGCAGCACGCTTCTCAGGGGGGAAACTAAAGCGGTTGTCCGGGGTAATGAGACAAAACACATGCGCTGGGTGGGGGGGGGGCTATTGTCATAGGTATGGGGGGGGGGGCTCATGGCATAGCTGGGGGGGCTTATGTCATAGCTGGGGGGGCAAGGTCCTAGCTGGGGGGCTCATGGCATAGTGGGGGGCTTATGTCATAGCTGGGGGGGGGCTAATGTCATTAGCTGGGGGGGGGATTATGTCATAGCTGGGGGGCTTATGTCATAGTGGGGGCTTTGTAATCAAGCTGGGGGGGTAGGAGGGGGAAATGTCATAGGTGGGGGCTATGTCATAGACTGGGGGGCTAATGTCATAGGTGAGGGAGGGGGCAATGTAATAGTGGGGGGATCATGGCATAGTGGGGGGGGGGCTAATGTCATAGCGGGAGGGGTGTTAATGTATAGGTGAGAGGGGGGGGGGCTAATGTCATCTTTGTGGGGGGCTAATATCTAGTTGGGGTTGACTGGAGTAAGTGGGACCTGAAAGGATGTTTACATAGCTGTCAGACCTTCAGGGAATTCGGTCACAATATTTATATGATTAAATAAAAATCCTGGGAAACACAAGTTCTTTGAAATTGTCTCTTTCGCCTCCGTGTATAGACAGCGGGGAAACAAGCGAGCAGGCACACCAACCTGCCCCTCACTACCAATGATGAATGGGCACCATGTAGTACTCCCATTTCTCTGTGGTGGCGCTGTTTGTAGAGTAGAATATATTGGGGACATTTACTTACCTATCCTGCGCGATCCCCAAAGTGCACGGCGTCCAACAATCATGCCACTGTGCCGCATTTCACTTAGCTTGTGCGCCCGATATCTGCATGGTGCTTCACCGCTCGGTACCCCGGAGTTCACCTTCTTCTCATGGTGCATGTAAGTGCATTGTCTTGCCACACAAATTGAATCCTAAATTCCGTGTTCAGTCCCAATCAGTCGATCGTCCGACGCCTGGTCCCCACCATTTCTGATGCATGAAAGCCAGCAAAGCCGCGCCACAAATCAATCATGTGTGACACAAATCCCCTGATAAATACCGTAGCTGTCACAGCGTGCAATCCGTGGGCCCCCTTAGTAAATAGCCCCCCCAATAAGTTTTTTGTAAATAGAAATTTATCCAAATTCACGTAATAGCATTCAGATAATAATTAAAAGGATTCTTTCCCATTTCAGTAATTTTTAAAGTTATTATTGTATGATGAAAAGTATAGTTTTCCAATATACATTCTGTACCAAGTCATCGCAGTTCTAGACCTCCGCTTGCGTCACTCTATAGGAAGATTCATTGTTTTTCAGGGATAGAAATCTATCTATGGTCACACAGGTGCCCGGATGTTATAACACGCAGCTTGGTTAGTCTTTGTGATGCTAAGGCCGTGCACATGGTGACCGGGTCGATTTCGTCCACGGAATAAAAAGCTCCTATAGAGTGACAGCAAGCAGAGCCTAGGAAACGCGCAGGACCCGAGATTCTTATCTTTAAATGACACAGTAGCATGTGTCATGTAAACTAACGAATAGGGGCTACAGAATAACAGTGCTCTGCAACACGAACTAAACTTGACTCTAATTTCATGTGAAAAATGAAGAGAGAAGAGGGGGGGGTGTCATAATTGCCTGACTTTGGAAGAGATATTTTTTAAGGTATAGGAGTGAATTTCACAAAAAAAAGCGGGGAATTCTAGACATCACATTTTATAACCCAACTTGAGGATTTGCAGTTCCGTAGGTTGTTACTGGGTTAAAACCTGCAGACAGTTCATTAAGGTTTTTTAAAGGTGAGCAGACTCTCAAAGTCCTGTGAGAGACAGAACTGGGGCCACAAGTTCCCTTAAACTCTCCCTTATAACAACATCTTCTGGGATCAGCTTAACCTATAAGCGGGAGGAATCCCAAACATATCAAGGTTGCCACCAGTTATTCTTCTCTGTACTGTATTACATTACAAGCTTGGCGTCCTTAAAAACCATTTAAAGCGGACGCTCCCACCCATTCAATCTTAAATCTTTACTCTCCAATAGGCGCCGTCCACCATCCAGGGCATTTGAAATTTTTTTCTTCTAACCCCATAATTTCCTTTTTTTGTGAATCAGAGCGTTTTTACACCTGATTTGTTGTTACGTCTTTCTACTGTCAGGTGGGTGGGGGCCAAGTATTCTGTTCATCCCAGATCCACCCACCGGAACTAGAGCGCCTATTTTTTGTGAAGGGTTGGGTTAGAAGGAAAAAAAATTGCAACTGCATTGAAATCAGCGGTGCAGCTCCTACTAAAGGACGCTCGGAGCAGGAAATGCTGGAGGGTGTGAGATTTCCCCTTTAAATAAGTCTTCTCTTATAGATTTCTGGTAACATTATATGGAAATGCGCATTCGACAGGTTTGCTATGAAAATCTTGAAGATAAAATTTCCGATAATGTGCAAATGACACTTCAAATATAAAGGCTGTGGTGTCTTAAGGGGTGCTCTGAGAAGAGGTTTAATTTCATTGCCTTATGGGAGGGCCCTCGTAGCATGCAGGGGTTCGGTCAATGTACTGAGATGGGAGCAACCTTCAGCCTGATGAAGGGTAGCAACCTCGTGTGTGGGATGACCGCAAGTAGCAAACAGGTTGACCCCAACTAAATTGTGTCCTCAGTGGGATTCAAAAAGCCTATGCAAAAAATCAACAGTGAGATCCCAATGGGGCACATGTACTAAGGGTCGTGGATCGCACTTTGGTCGGATGTTCACGGTTTTCGAGATTTGCCGCAGCTTGACAGGTATTGAACAGGGGGTTGCGCTGGGGACTGTGGGCGAGCGATCGGCTTTTGGTACGCGGTTGCTGACTTTCTGCTATAGAAATAGGGGGGCCGTCATCAGCAATCCGACCTGATTCGGAATGAGCGCCGGGATTAAGTTTTCAAATGTTTCAGAAAGACAGCACTTACAGGCACCAGGAAGACGAATGTGAACTCCGGGGAACTGAGAGGGGAGGAAGGACAGGAGGAAGCGACACATGCAGGATATCAGAGGACACGGTATTAGTGACTCCGGCACAGTGCGTTATTTGGGAACTCCTCCGGACGGGTAAGTAATGTGACCCCAGTGTGTAGGACCACATCCTACATTCTATCAGTAAGGTAATTAATAGGGTAGGTGAATAAGAGTATACTACAGTATTCTGATACAGTTATCACATGTACTTCATACAGTATGGGCAAAGATGGGAAGGTGGTACAGGTAAAAAGGGGTAACTACAGTGGTAGTAGCCATAGCAGCCGCTATGGGGCCACAGTGTCAGGGGGCCCCATTCATCCAACATGATAATATTATATGTGATGTAAATGCTGTAAATGTGTTGTGGTATATATCCTGGAGTGTGTATATGCTCTATCTGGTGGGTACAAGAGTGGATACACGTGTGCGGAAGAGTGAAGAACTGTATGTTTAGTATATAGGCTGTAAGAGTATATAAATGGATATATGTATGGGTTAAAATGTGAGTGTAATAGGGAATTTGAAAGGAGGATGGGGGGCCCATGCAAAAGTTGCCTAGGGGGCCCCGATTCTAATAGTTACGACCCTGCAGGTAAAGTATGATGGTTGGCAAGTAAACGCCCCAGCACATAGACATCATTATATAAATGGGTTTGATACACTAGTGGGGGGGAGGGAGGGCATTTACAGCATTACGACCTCGGGGCACGGCCGCCCGCACCAGATAATGATGCCATCCCAGCATTTATAAATATTGGAGATCAGAACAATTCAACTGACAACAACTGAAAAAAAACGACAAGAACAAAGTCTCTCAGATTGGGGGGGGGGAGGGGGGGGTGGGGGTGGGGGGGGGGGGGGGGGGGGGTGGGGGGTCAGGAGCAATTAAAAACATGAGATCAATACCAAGTCCTATCTTCTCAGGAGCTTCGATTCCGGCAGAAACCAGAGAAGACGTCAACACGATATTAATGTGTCTCCTCCCTCAACCAAAGAGACCGTTTCTCCTTTTCTTCTTGGGAACGGGGAGCAGCTCAGATAGAAACCGGATACAATCACAGGACAAGCATAAGGGGGTGGAAAAACTACAATTGTAGCATGTACAATTAATATCTCGCACATAGTATCATTAGTAACAAAATGTATTCCATAAACCTTACTATGATATCTATAGTATTTTGTAAGAATACTACATGTTGTTTTTATTACATTATTGCAGACATCCGACCCTCTTTTTTTTGTACCTCCTATGTTATCATCCAACAGTGCATCTTATGACACTGCAGACATCCGGCCCCTACGACCCTTGTACCATGTATATCCAAAACATGTGATAGTATTACACGAGAAATCCCGGCCCCTCCTGACCTGTTCCCAGGTTTTTTATTATCATCCAAAAACATGTGATCTTATGACCCTGCAGAATCCGGCCCTCCGACATGTACCATGTATCATCCCCAACACCACATGTATTTTCTTGATACTTGACACTGCAAGAAATCCGGCCCCTCCGGACCCTTTGTACTAATGTATCTCCATAACATGTGATAGTATTCCACTGGAGAAATCTACCAGCTCATCCTGATCCCCTTTACCATGATCCCCAAAACATGGTTTGGATATTATTACAATGCAGACATCCGGGCCCCTTCTGACCCTTAACACGTTCATCCATAACATGTGTCTGTCGTTATTATAATTGCAGACATCCCAGACTCTTGCCATTTGACCCTCTTGTCCATGAATATCCGGAACTGTGATATTATTACACTCGCAGAAATCCTTTTGGCCCATCATCCTGACCCTTTTGTACCATGTTCATCAATAATTATGTTGTGAGAGTATTACACTACAGGACATCCCAGCCCCTCCGAACCTTTTGTACCATGTATCCTCCATAACATGTGATATTATTAAATATGTTGAGACATCCGACCCACGGACCCTTAGTACAATGTATCTGTATCCAAACATGGGTTATATATTACAATGTACTACATCCCAGCCCTCCTGACCCTTTACCATGCTTCTACTTCAGCCAAAACATGTGATATATTACACTGCAGACATACTGGGCCTTTTTTCCCTCTGACCCTTTAACACGGGTATAATCCAAACATGTGATGTTATTAAACGTCGCTAGACATCTCATTTTGCCCCCGTTGGACCCTGTACCTTAGAATTCATCGTAAACATGTGATATTTTTTACACTGCAGACATTTCCCGGCCCTCCTGACCTGAGCATGTATCATGCCATTAACGGTGAATTTATTTTTGTTACAATGCAGACAGACCGACCCTCCTTGAACCTTTCGGTACCATGTATCCTCCATAACATGGATATTATTACACTGCAGACATCTGGCCCCTCCTCGACCCTTTACCATGTATTCTCCACACTGTGATATTATGACAGTGCAGACATCCCGACCCTCCTATTTTCTGACCATGTATAATCCATACATGTCTGACTTATTATACACTGCAGACATTCCCGACCACTTAGTTTATTTTCGACCTGAATGAACCATGATATCCATTAAACATGGTGATATGACTCGTCCACTGAATTTCGATTGTTCCCAGCACCCTCTGTCCCTGTACCTCTTTCTTCAGGTAACATCCATAACATGTGATTCTTATTACACTGCAAGACATCCGGCCTTTCCTGGACCCTGTACCCGTATCATCCATAACAGTGTATTATTACAGGCAGACTCTGGGCCATCCTGAACCCTTCTCTTCTCCCTTTTACCAGTATCATTTATAACATGGATATTAGGACACGGAGACATCAGGACCTCTGAACCCTGCTACGATTTATTATCCTAACATGTGATATATTACACTGCAGGTTCTGGCCCCTCCTGACCATTTTTTGTACCATGTATTCATCATAAGTGTGATATTATACACCTTAGACATCTCAGCCCCTCCTGAACCTTTACCATGTAGATCCAATAAACATGTGATATTATTACATGCAACGTCCTGGGCCCCTCCTGGACCTGTACCAGGTATCATCCATAACGTGATATTAGTTACATGCAGATTCCTGGCCCCTCCTGACCCTGTACCATGTATCATCCATAACATGTGATATTATTAAAAGGCAGACCTACCAGCCCCTCCTGACACTGTACCATGAATCATCTGTAAAATGTTGATATTATGACATGCAGAATCCCGACCATCCTGACCCTGTACCATATTTCGTTTCATAACAGGTGATTTTTAACTGCAGACATCCGGCCCCTCTGACCCTTGTACATGTATAATCCAAACATGGATATATTACACTGCAGGACATTCCTGACATCCTGACCCTGTACCATGTATCATCCAGAACATGTGAGATATTACAATGAGACATCCCAGAGGCCCTCGGACACTGTACCATGTTAGTTCTACGTGATCTTATTACCTGCAGAAATCCCGGCCCCTCCTGAAACTTGTACATGTATCATCCATAACAAGTGATATTATTTAACTGCAGACATCCCGGCCCTCCTGACCCTTGCACATGTACACATCCATAACAGGTGATATTACACTTGCAGACATTCACGGCCTCAGACCGGTACCTGTATCATCCATAACATGTGATATGATTTCACTGCAGAATCCGACCCTCACTGATCCGTACTAGTATCAGTACAATGCAGACTTCCCGGGAACATCTGACCCTGTACCACGATCAGCCATAACATGAGATTTTATTACATGCAGACATCCCCGGCCCTCCTGACCCCTGTAATGTATCATCAAACAGTGATATGATTACATGCAGGCATCCGGCATCCTGACCCTGTACATGTATCGTCATAAAATGTGATAGTATTTACACTGCAGATATCACGGTCCCTCCTTAACTTGTACATGATCATCCATCATGTGATATTTAACATGCAGACATCTGCCCCTCCTGACCCTTGTGACATGTATCATTCATAACATGTGATATTATTACAATGCAGAAATACAGGGCCCTCCTGACCTTGTCGATGTTGTATATCCATAAATGTGATATTATGACAATGCAGACATCCTGGCCCTCCTGACCCTGTACCATGTATCATCCATAATATGTGATATTATTCACTGTAGACATACCAGGCCCCTCTGCCCTTACCATGTATATCCATAACATGTGTAATTACACTGCAGACGTCCTGGCCCTACTGACCCTGTACCATGTATCAAGCCAGAACGTGATATTAGTACACTGAGCTCATGGCCCTCCTGACCTTTACCATGTATTCATCCATAAAATGTGGATATATACACTGCAGACATCCGACCCCTCAGGACCCATGTACCAGGGATCATCAATTAACATGTGATAATTACACTGCAAACATCCGGGCCTCCTGACCTACCATGTATCAGCCAAAAATGTGATATTTTTTTTGCACTGGCAGGACATCGGGCCCCTCCTGACCCTGTACCAGGTATCATCCATACATGTGATATTATGACAGTGCGACAATCCCGAACTATCCTTGACCTGAACCATGTACTCCATAACATAGATATATACACTGCAGACATCCCAACCCTCCTGACCCTGAACCATGTCTCATCATAACATGTTGATATTATTCCACTGCAGACATCCCAGCCCCTCGTCCCTGTCCCATGTTATCCAGAACATGAATATTGATTACACTGCAGACTCCCAGCCCCTCATGACCCTTGTACCATGTATCATCCATAAAATGTGATATTCTTAAAGCAGACAATCCTGGGCCTTTCCTGACCTGTACCAGGTATCAGCCATAAACTGTGATATATTACACTGCAGAATCTGGGCCCTCCTGACCCTTACCATGTATTCATCATACATGTGATATTATGACACTGCAGACTCCCGGCCCCCTATGCCCTTTTGTATCCAGATCATTAACAGAACATTGTGATATTATTCACGGCAGTCATCCAGCCCCCCTCCGACCCTGTACCATGAATCATCCGTAAATGTGATATTATACTGAAGATTTATCCCGGCCCCTTCCTGACCCTGTACCATGTTTCGTTATAACATTGATTTTTATTACACGCAGACTCCCGAGCCCTCCTGACCCTTTGGGTACATGTTTGTCATAAATGTGATATTATTACACTGCAGACATACAGGCCCCTCTGACCCTGTTGTACCATGTATCGTTCATAACATGTGATATTATGTACACTGCAGACATCCGGCCCCTCCTGATCTGTACATGTATCTCCATTAATATTGATTATATTACACTGTAGACATCCCAGCCCATCCTGCACCTTACCATGTATCATCCATGACATGTGATATTATTACACTGCAGCAGTGCTGGACCCTCCTGACCCTGTACAATGTCATCAGCCATAACGTGAATCTTACACTGAAGCATCCCGACCCTCGACCATTTACCATGTATTTTTTTTTATTTTTCATAACAGAGATATATACACTGCAAGACATCCCACCCCTCCGACCTGTACCATACATCAATCCATAACATGTGATATTATTACACTGCAAACATCCCGGGCCCTCCTGACCCTTTACCATGTATCATCCATAACATGTGATATTATTACACTGCAGACATCCCGGCCCCTCCTGACCCTGTACCATGTATTGTTCATAACATGTGATATTATTACACTGCAGACATCCCAGCCCCTCCTGACCCTGTACCATGTATCATCCATAACATGTGATATTATTACACTGCAGACATCCCCCCCCCTGACCCTGTACCATGTATCATTCATAACATGTGATATTATTACACTGCAGACATCCCGGCCCCTCCTGACCCTGTACCATGTATTATCCATAACATGTGATATTATTACACTGCAGACATCCCGGCCCCTCCTGACCCTGTACCATGTATCATCCATAACATGTGATATTATTACACTGCAGACATCCCGGCCCCTCCTGACCCTGTACCATGTATCATCCATAACATGTGAATTTATTACACTGCAGACATCTCGGCCCCTCCTGTTCCCTGTTTTTGGATGAAGGGAGTCAAAAATGTGGTGCCTCATCCATGAGAGGTCACTGATTGCTATCCATGTAATTTAACTGCTATGTTCTGATGCCAGCAGCCTTATTTTAACCTTAAGCTGTACACCGCAGACTAGCTCCAACCTGGCATTTATGTACATATATGAGTTAAACACCCACATGCAGGATTAAAATATAGAAGCTCTACATTGGTATAGAGCGCCCTGAGCTCTGTTTGCAATGTTCACCCTGAAAAATTACATTGCAGCTCCCCTTACAAAGACACAGACTGTCTCTGTGTTTTTTTCTGTCTCTGACTGATTGTCTCTGTCTGTTTCTGACTGTCTCTGTCTGTCTCTGACTGTCTTTTTTGTGTGTCTATCTTTCTTTGACTGTTTCTGCCTCTGACTGTCTCTGTTACTGGCCATCTGTGTCCGTGACCGTCTCAGTTTCTGACCATCTCTGACTCGGTCTGTGTCTGTCTATCTCTGACTGTCTCTGTTTCCAACTGTCTCTGACTGTCCCTGTTTCTGTCTCTGACTGTCTCAGTCAGTCTCTGACTGTCTGTCTCTGACTGTCACTTTGTCTATGGGGGAGGTTTATCAGAAGTTTATGATAGCAAAACTGTTCTAGTTGCCCATGGTAACCAATTGGAGCTCAGGTTTCATTTTGTTACAGTTGTTTATAAAATTACAGCTGATCTCTGATTGGTTTCCATGGGCAACTGGAACAGTTTTACCTCAGACATTTCTCATAAATCTCCCACAATCTCTGTATCTCTATCCATCTTACCTCACACATAAGTGTCTTATATTCATTGCCTATAGTAATCAATCAAAGCTCAGAGCTCATATTAATGACCTGTGGCAGAACAGAAACCAATCACGGCTCAGCTTCTAACAGCCACAGCAGCAGCAGCAGGCAAAGGCTCCTCTATATGGTGGGTAATAAGTGGATTCAGCTTTATATATTGGATATCTGCTGTTCTGCCCGACCGGCTGCGAACCCTACAGAAGAAGAAGTGTGCATGATGTACAGGACATAGATATCTCACTAATATAAGCTGCTATACCCTGAAGAGCTCCGGTTTTATAAAATATTTTGTTTTGCAGAAGATGGGAAAAACATCGTAATTCTAATGTGAAACCTTTTATAATCACATACTGACAATGTAATAAATTTAACACAAATTCAAGGTTCCGGAATGAAATAACTGACTGGGAACAGTTCCGGAGATATAAGGACTGGATACTGTCATACTTCACAGGTTATTAAGATTTTCTAGTGTATGTTCACATACCAATATATATATATATTTATTTTTACTTATAAAATTGGATTTACTATAATACTGCCCCCTATTTACAAGAATATAACTACTATAATACTGCCCCCTATGTACAAGAATATAACTACCATAATACTGCCCCCTATGTACAAGAATATAACTACTATAATACTGCCCCCTATGTACAATAATATAACTATATTATTACAATATATATGATGAGTTGTGGTGCAGTATTATATTATTACACTGAAAAGGAAGATATATGTGGCAGTATTATGTTATTACATTGTACAGAATGAGTTATGGGACAGTATTAAATCATTACACTGAAGAGGAAGATATATGTGGCAGTATTATATTATTACACTGGATGAGATATGGTGCAGTTTTATTTCTTTACACTGTACAGGATGATATGTGGTGCAGTGTTATATTATTACACTGTACAGGATGATATGTGGTGCAGGATTATATTATTACACTGTACAGGATGAGGTATGGGGTGGTAATATATTATTACACTGTACAGGATGATATGTGGTGCAGTATTATATTATCACGCTGTACAGGATGATGCAGCAATGTGATTGGCTCATTAGAAATTGTGTTAACGAGCGTATTGGAAAGGTGTACCTAATAAAGGTGGCCGTGTGAGTGTACATAAGTGATAGAATCATCTACTTGTTGATTTTCCAGAGCTACAGGATATGAGATCGAAGAAACCATTCATGAACACTACCCGGTGTATGGCCTATGCTGTCCCGGCTGTCAGTTCCCACCCTTCATACAGGACTCTTGGGATGTCACAAGGCCCTTCCCCCTCTCTTGGTCTGATATGCGATGACCGTTATCCTATGGAATAACAGTAAGTAATATTCATGTCTGACATTAATTACAGGAAAAAGAACCCCCAGGGACCAGACACAGACAGAACTACCTACAATCCATGCGGATGCCCATTACACCATCCCTAGCGGGAGAGTCTATGGCTTTCTGGACACTGGGACTATGTTATAACGATACAATATATATTGAACTTTTCTGTATTCATTTCACGTAAAAGTTTACAATGTATTCAGACTGACATAGAAACAAGATCTGTAGCGTATACGATCTGATATCAACACACATATAGTGTATAAGATCTACATATAACAAGTTATATAGGTATAAGATTTCAATCTACACAACATGTATAAAGTTCTATATAACATTAGAGGGTATAGCTCTTATATAACATGTATAGGTAGTTATAAGTTTTATAACACATGTTAGGGTATAAGTTCTATATAACACATGTACAGTGTATAAGCTCATATATAACACATGTATAGGGTATTAAGTTCTAATAACACAGATCGGTATAGGTTTAAGTTCTTAATATAACACATGTTAGGGTGTATAATTCTAATAACACATGTATAGGGTATAAGTTCTATTATAACAAGTACAGGTATAAGTTCTTATAACACATGTATAGGGTATAAGTCTTCTATTAAACACATAACCCAAAAACTTGTACAGGTATAAGCTCTATATAAACTGTTACAGTGTATAGTTCTATATAACCATAGTATAGGGTATAAGCTCATATAACCATCGGTACAGTGTATAAGCTCTATAGAACACTTGTACAGTGTATCAGCTCTATATACACATTTATAGGATTATAAGTTCTATATAACACATGTTATTAGTGGTGTAAGATCTACCATATAAACTGTTATTAGTGTCCCAGATGATATAATGCTGCAATAACACCTCCTTTGTACCATAGATAAGCTCGTATACTGCCCTACAATATATCGTCTCCAAACTAAAACAGTGTGTTATACCAAGTTCCTATGGTTATTTCATACACGGAGATCAAAATAAGGAGAAACACACATTTTTCCTAATATTAATGTCCTTGTTTTGTCTGGGTAATAAAGAAATATATCAGTATTGTATCTTAAGTTTATATCAGATTTTGTAAATGTTCTAAAGCCCAGAATAAAAAGGTAGATGAGATAATTGTAAAGAACACTGATCACAAAGAGACACATTCCAGGTATTGGTAATAATTGGCAACTGGTGCTAAATTCATTAATTATCTGACAAACCCTATGTAAGGCACTCATGTACACGAGATGTGGGGGGACACATCTGCGACACACAGTTTTGTGAACAGGATATGGTCTCCATTAACGCATTTGGCGCCCAGATACGCTGCGTTGACAGGGAGGCAACCTTGTCTCCTGCGCCGTTGTCTCCCCGCGCCGTGTCTTCCTGCGCGCTTTACTCCCTGGACCGGTTGTCTCCTGCGCACGCTGTCTCCCGCGCCGTTGTTCCCCGCGCCGTTGTCTCCCCACGCCGTGTGTCTCCCTTGCACTTGTTGACAGTGTATGTAAAAAATAAACATGCCCCATATTCCTCTGTAATACGGATATGCTTGTGCTATTTTATGGAGAGGAGGGGTAAGCCGAGCTCTCCCCTCCTCCTACGTAGTGCATGGTGAGCACTACGTTTATGTAGAACGGGGCGCATCCTGGCCCTAACTTTTCGGTTTTCACATGACTTATTGACTTGTGCGACCCGAAGAGACTGAAAACTCATTAATGCACCAACCTTCATTAGTTATTAAAGAATCAGAAGACCTACGACTCACCTTTGAAGAGGAGCATGTGTGTGGACAGAGGGATGGAGAAGAGTCCACAGGCATATTAGTAATTAGAACAAGTTAAGTTATTTGTGATCTGCTGGGAAACATTATGTTTGTACAACAATTAAGCAAAAAGACTGAACCCATCGTATGTAAAGAAGTCAGTTGAAAAGGGAGGTAGGTGGACGGAAGTGTCATGGTTTGGGGAATGTTTTTGCGGCGGATTGGAAATCCCACCATAGAGCTACAGGCAGCGAGAATGTAAGTGTGTAACAGAAACCTTCTTCAAAACTTGGTGGTTCTCTTCTGCTTCATCAATTCAATCGCCAGCCATTTTCTCTGCCAGGACAATGCCACCCATACACTCAAAATAGGTAAAACAGTGCCTTGGAACAGAACAATAGAAACAATACATGACCCACAGGACCAGAGTCTGATCTAAACCACATAGAACTTCTTGAAAATGAATGGGGACAAAGTTATGCCAGAAACACCACAACAGTCACGACGTGTAGAAAAGACTGAAGAAGAGCGGAGCAGATCCCAGCAGGCCGTGTGTGAGACTAGTGGGATGTCCATGTGGCCGGTGGCGGGAGGTCGTGCTGATCTCTACTTGATTGGTGACTGCTGGTCACCTGCAGAAAAATGTCATGGCTTCTTCTCTGATTATCATTCATCATGTTTTTTGCATGACTACAAAGTCATTCAATGTCATAACATGGAGAGTACACTATTTCCGAGAACAAAGTCATAGGCTATGTCCCCCCTGTATAAACCCAATAACAGCTCTAGATAGTATTCAGATAATAGTAATAAGACATAGATTCTGTTACACCACGTATTTATTGTTTTAAAAATAGTGAGTGTTATATATTATCATCAGTACAGGCTCTACATTAGTGTTCAAGATAACCTTGCTATACTGTAGGTCCAAAGTAATAGTGGTCACATAGTGTCCAATTGATAGTACTAAAATGATACTCTAAACTAAATGGAAACCTGTTCACATTGTGTTCAAAATAACAATGTGTGATATGTAGCGCCTCAAACAGTTCCATCTAGTCCCCAAATAACCATTGCCCAGTTTTTTTGCATTATACATTAAACAGTTGCCATATAGTGCCCCAATAAATGCAGCAATAAACATATATAAACAGTGCCATATATGCCCAATAACATAGGTGATAGATAAACACTGCCATTATAGGTCCAAGTATACTATACATAATGTTCAGATAATGACTGCCATAAGTGCCCCATAACCAGTGTTACTCAGGCTCAGATATAACAATGTGTATAGTTCTCAGATAATAATGCCATACTAGGGTCCGAATAACAATGTTACATAGTGCTCAGATAACACCGCCATATAGTGCCCATAATAGTGTGCTGACAAGGTCACATATAATGTTGCTATAAAAAGCTACATAGGCAACATATGTTACCACCATATGTGCTGATAACATGACACAGTGATGTCTTACTCTCATCACCCACAATCACAGAAGATTCCAGGTGTACAGGAGCGTGAGAGCTGCCCCATCTGCCCCGCCCATGGTTCTAGTGCCCCTGCACCCTCCCACACTACCTCATCCACCTCCATCTCTCCCCTCCTCCCCTCCACACTCTGCCGTTTCATGTTCTCCTTTCTCTTTATGGTGCTGAGAATTGAGGGATAAACCTGCCCACAGAAAACATAATGAGACAGACGGCCGGATGAGCGACAGGGGGAGGAGGAGAGACAGTGTGTAGGGAGAGAGACAGAAGCAAAGGGGTTTGTTAGCACAGCAGACACGCCAGGGATGATGAGACATCTCCAGATGGTGACAGGCAGGATGGAGCAGCGCTGAAGACGGGCGACGGAGCAGCAGATAGACATCCTAGTGCGGGAGGAGACTGCCTGCCCTGTGGATGTTGACAGTCCTCTTCCTCCCCTCCAAGCCCAAATCCCTTCTCCTTGTGTTTGTGAGTCGCACTCTCCCCGCCCTGGGCTGCATGGTCCCTGTAAGCATTATGAGAAAGATGAAGCAAAGAGAGGGGAGGAGGAGAGAGAGAGACAGAGGAGAGAGAGAGAGAGAGAGCGCGGGTGTCTGAGCGTCACGTCCGGAGACATCCAGGATGATCCCAGCTCGAGACCCCAGTGACGGGGAACCTCTCCGAGCACCCCCTCTCCTCCTCTTCTTTCTTCTTTCCCCTTGTCTCCATCCTTCCTCACTGCCCCTTCCTCAATCCCCGCTCCTCTCCTCTACCCAGTCTTACCCCCACAAATCCCCCCACTCAGTGCTCAGCATGGGCTGCATCGGATCTCACAGCGCAGGTAAGTAAGAACCAAAGTCCACGCGATTGCCTCTGCACAATCAGGAGGGGGGTGCGATGTGCTGAGACTGAAACTAAACAGCACACAGGACTACACACTGCAAAACTGGACCAGAACATGGACTACACACTGCAACACTGGACCAGAACATGGACACAATTAACACTGGACCAGACAGTACACAACACTGGACTGGGCATAGACTACACAAGCAACACTGGACCAGAACATGGACTACACACTGCAACACTGGACCAGACATGGCTACACACTGCAACACTGAGCCAGAACATGTACACAACACTGGACCTGGGCATAGATACACATGCAACACTGGACAGAACATGAGACTAACACTGCAACAATGGACCAGAAACATGGATATACACACTGCAACACTGGACCAGAACATGGACTACACACTGCAACACTGGACCTGGTCATAGACTACACACTGCAGCTGGACCAGGACATGGACTACACACTGCAACCCGGACCTGGGCATAGACAACACACTGAGACACTGTACCAGAACATGGACTACACACTGCAACACTGGACCTGGATAGACAACACAATGAGATACTGTACAGAACTGGACTTACACACTGCAAAACGGACCAGACATGGACTACACACTGCCAACACTGGACCTGGGCATAGACAACACACTGAGACACTGTACCAGAACATGGACTACACACTGCAACACTGGACCTGGGCATAGACAACACACTGAGTACTGTACCAGAAAATGGATACACACTGCCAACACTGGATCGGGCATAGACAACACAATGAGACACTGTACCAGACATGGACTAACCACTGCAACACTGGACAACATTGAACACTGGACACACACTGCCAAACACTGCCAACACACTGGACCAGAACAAGAACATGGACCCACACTCCAGGATTGGACCAGAACATGAACTACACACTGACAACTGACACAACATGGACCTGGGATAGACTTACACACGCAACATGGACCAGAACATGGACTACACACCTGACAACATGCAGACATAACATGAACTACACACTGCCCAACACTGGACCTGGGCATGACTACACACTGAAACACTGGACCAGGACATGGACTACACCATGTAACACTGACCTGGACATGGACTCCACACTGCAACACTGGACCAGAACATGGACACACACTGAAACATGGACTGGGCATAGACTACACACTGAAGACAGCGACCAGGATTGACTACACACTGCAACACTGGACCAGAACATGGAGTACACACTGAAACATTGGACTTGGCATAGACTAAACACTGCAAAACGGACTGCCTGGGCATAAACTACACATTGAATATGGACTACACACTGCAGGATTGGACCAGAACATGGACTACACACTGCAAAACCGGACCTGGTTTAATACTACACGCTGCAACATGGACACTGGGTATAGACTACACACTGCAACACTGCCTTGACATAGACTATACCGCAACCATGGACCTGGTCTGGCCTACAACTGCAAACAATAACCTTGACAAGGACTACACACTACAACACTGGACCGGGCATAAAACTACACACTGAACACTGGACCTTGACATAGACTAAATACCGCAACGCTGGACCCTGGTCATTGCCTACACACTGCAACAATAGACCTTGACAAGGACTACACTTACAACACTGGACCGGACATAAACTACTCAATACAACACTGGACCGGGACATAAACTACACATGCAAAACTGGACCTGGGCGTAGGTTACACACTGCAACATTAGACCTGGATATAGACTACCACTGACAACACTGGCCTGGGCATAGGTTACATACTGCAACACTGGAACGAACATGGACTACACACTGCAAACACTGGACCTGGGCATAGGTTACATACTGCAACATTGGAATGGATATAGACTACACCACTGCAACACTGGACTGGTCATGGACTACAAACTGCAACACTGGACCTTGACTTAGACTACACACTGCACACTGGACAAAGACATGGACTACACACTGCGAAAATGGACAAGAGGACACGAAATCTGACCGGATGACTACAAACCATGGCACAGGTAACAGAGGCGGGCACTCAGATCCTTTCGCTGTGGCACTCGGGCCATCGCCCAGGCACCAGAAAGGACTCAAAGAATCTTCCTGCAGTCAAGCAACTTAAAAGTTGATGCTTTCAGTCATATATTAAGTGATACTTACTTTGCTGCTTGGGACTGTAGAAGAGGGGAGAATGAGTAGAGTTTAATTACCTTTGGAGACCTGTCTGCTGCCCCCACGATTCTCTGTGTACGATAGGGACACTGGAGAAGAAGCTAAAATGATGCAATTTACATCTTGCCTCAGTGGCGGCCAATATGATTGAAAGTTGTTGAAGACAAGGGAGCACAGAAGTTACTGCTTATTTTTTGTTTGCCCTTGCAATAAGTAAGGGGAGGTTTGGGTTGTAGTTTGGGCACTCGGCCACCAAAAGGTTCGCCATCACTGGACTAGACAATGCAACACTGGACTGGTCATGGACTACACACTGCAACACTGGACCTGGTCATGGACTACACAATGCAAGAATGGACCGGGACATAGACTACACACTGCAACACTGGACCAGGACATAAAACTATACACTGGATCTTGGAACGGACTACACACTGCAACACTGGACCTGGGCATGTGCACACACTGCAACATTGGACCTGGATATAGACTACACACTGCAACACTGGACCTGGGTATAGACTACACACTGCAACACTGGACCTGGTCATGGATACACAATGCACCCTGGACCAGAGATAGACTATACACTGCAACACTGGACAAAACTAGAATCCACATGCAACACTAGACCAGGACATAGACTACACACGCAACACTGCACCAGGACACGGACCACACCTGTACAGTGGACCAGGACCTAGAATACAGACTGCAGCACCGAACCAAGAACATGGACTACGCACGCAACAGGGTGGACCTTGACATGGATTACAACTGCAACACTGGACCAGAACATGGACTAAATACTGCAACACTGGACCTGGCCATGGCCTACACACTGCAACATTGGACCAGAACATTCACTAACACAGCAACACTAGACCACAACATAGACCCCACTGGACAGCACATAGACTAAACACTGCAACACTGGACCAGGACACTGACTATACACGTGCAACACTGGACCTGGACATAGACTACACACTGCAACACTGGACCTGGACATAGACTACACACTGCCACACTGGACCAAGACACAAGACTACACACGAACACTGGACCAGGACATAGACTACACACTGCAACACTGGGCCAGGACATAGACTACACACTGCAAAACCGGACCAAGGAAATGGACTACACACGCAACACTGGACCAAAACATACTTACACACTGCACACACTGCGCACAGGACACGGACTACACACTGCAACACTGGACCTCAGACATAGACTACACACTGCAAAAACCGGACCAGGACATGGATCTACCACACTGCAACACTGGACCCCAAAACATAAAATACACTGCAACTGGACAGACATGGACTCACACTGCAACACTGGACCTGGACATAGAATACACTGCAAAACGGACCACTGCAATCACAATGGCCATCCATCACAGATCACTCCTACCTCTGCAGCTACATTTCAGTGTAAACAATAGCAGCCACATGCAGACTGCACCCTACAAAGAGGTTAAAAAGGTCTGAGGTGTCACACAGCAACAACAGAAAATGTGTCCCTTCTCTATGTCCATCAATCCACATAACACTCACATCACACTACACAACACGACAATGTAACAATCCACAATGCAGATACACAAGTAATGCAATGACCCCAACAAGGCAAAGGTCAGCCCTCTGCAATGTGATCTCACGGAAACCACAATGAATGTATATCATTCATCTATCTATAGCAACATTTTATTATGACACAAAACGATAACATTGTATTAATAACTCATAAACAACCTGGTCATGCATTACTAACGGAGACCAAATATAATACTACACCATAACCATAATCATACCACTGAAATATACCATTCCTGCCCCATAACTCATCCTGTACAGTGTATAATATTAATACACCCCATATCTTATCCTGTACAGTGTAATATGTAATAATGCCCCTTATCTTATCCTGTACAGTGTAATAATGTAATACTGCGCCTTATCTTATCCTGTGTAATAATATATAATACTATCCCATATATTATCCTGTACGTGTAATAATATAATACTGCCCCTATCTCCTTATCCTGTGTAATAATATAATACTATCCCATATCCTCATCCTGTACAGTGTAATAATATAATATACCCCATCTCATCCTGTACAGTGTGTAATAATATAACTACCCCAATCTCATCCTGTACAGTGTATAATATAATTACCCCATATCTCATCACTGTACAGTGTAATATATAATACTACCCAAATCTCCTGTACAGTGTAATAATGTTAATCTGCACACATAGTCATACTGTACAGCGTAATAATTATATACTGCCCATAAATCATCCTATACAGAGTAATATAGATACTGCCCCCATAACTCCATCCTATACAGAGTAATAATAAATACTGCCCCCATAACTCATCCTTACAGAGTAATAATTAATACTGCCCATAACTCATCCTATACAGAAGTAATAATATAATACTGCCCCATAACTCATCCTATACGAGTAATAATATAATACTGCCCCAAATATCCTATACAGATAATAATATAATATGCACCATTAGTCATACTGTACAGGTAATAATGTAATACTGCCCTGTAATCATCATATACAGTGTAATAATATAATACTACCCCATATCTTATCCTGTACAGTGTAATATGTAATACCCATAACTCATCTGATACAGTGTAATAATATAATACTGACCCATATCTTAGCTGTACAGTGTAATAATGTAATACCTGCCCCGAACTCATATAACAGCGTAATAAAAATATAAATATTACCCCCTATTATCTCTGGACGGTGTATAATGTAATACCATAACTCATCTGAGAACAGTGTAATAATACTAATACTGCCCATATCTCATCCTGTACAGTGTAATAAGAATATGTAATTACTGCACCATTAGTCATTCGTTAGAAAATTAATCTCCCCTATCTACATTATCTATACAGTGTAATAAATAATTGCCCATATTTCATGTAAGATTAATAAATAATACCGCCTTTAACTCATCAATGTAGTTTAATATATAATACCGCACATTTATCATTCCTATACAGTTGTAATTATTAATACTGCCCCATAACTCATCCTGTACAGTCTAATAATATAATACTGCACCAATCTCATCCTGTACAGGTGTAATAATAATAACTGCATCATATCTGATCCGTAGAGTGAAATAATATAATACTGCCCCATATATATTTCTGTATAATGTAATGATTAACACTCCCCATATTCTTCCTTTACCACAATAATAATACTGCACTATAACTCCTTCTGTATAGTGTAATAAATAATACTGCCACACAACTCACCATTACACTGTATAGATAATAGTACTGTGTAATAATATAATACTGCACTATAACTCATTCTGTATAGGGTATATAATAAGATACTGCCACACAACTCACACTATACACTGTAATAGTATAATAGTACTGTGTAATATATAATACTGCACTATAACTCATTCTGTATAGTGTAAATATAATACTGCCACACAAACCACCATTATACCACTGTAATAGTATAATAGTACTGTGTAAGTAATATAATACTGCACAGAACCTCATCCGTTAGTGTCATAAATATAATACTGCCACAACTCCCCATATACACTGCTTGTAAAGTATAATAGTACGAGTGTAATAATATTACTGCATCATCATATACCATCCTAACTGTGTTAGAATATATATACTGCACATATCTTTCCTGTACACATGTAATAATATAATACTGCACCATAAAGTTACCAATATACAGTGTGATATACTATAGCACACTTAGCCTGTGTAGAGTGTAATAATATAATACGAACCATATCTCATCCCATCACCGTGTAATAACATAAATACTGCCCCATATCAGGATGATATGTGGTGCAGTATTATATTATCACGCTGTACAGGATGAGATATGGTGCAGTATTATATTATTACACTCTACACAGGATGAAGTATGGTGCTATAGTATATCACACTGTATATGGTAACTTATGGTGCAGTATTATATTATTACATGGTACAGGAGAAGATATGGTGCAGTATTATATTCTAACACAGTTAAGGATGGTATATGATGCAGTATTATATTATTACACAGTACTATTATACTATTACAGTGTATGGTAAATATGGTGAGTGTGTGGCAGTATTATAGTATTACAACTATACAGGATGAGTATAGTGGCAGTATTTATTATTACACAGTCAGTACTATATACTATTACAGTGTATATGGTGAGTTGTGTGGCAGTATTATATTATTACACAATACAGGATGAGTTATAGTGCAGTATTATATTATTACACAGTACTATTATACTATTACAGTGTATATGGTGGAGTTGTGTGCAGTAAGTAGTAGTTATTATTACACTATACAGAATGAGTTATAGTGCAGTATTATATTATTACACAGTACTATTATACTATTACAGTGTATATGGTGAGTTGTGTGGCAGTATTATATTATTACACTATACAGAATGAGTTTAATGAGGCAGTATTAATTGTGTAAAGGAGAGATATGGGGGTAGTGTTATATCATTACATTATACGAAAGATATATGGGGCAGTATTATATTATTTCATCTTACAGGATCAGAATGAGCAGTATTATATTACTACACTGTACAGGATGAGATATGGTGCAGTATTATATTATTAGACTGTACAGGATGAGTTATGGGGCAGTATTAAATAATTACACTGTATAGGATGAGAATGGTTTGCGGTATTTATATTAAACTACATATGATGAGTTAAAGGCGGTGTATTATTTATTAATCTTACGGATGAGATATGGGGCAGTGATTATATTATTACACTGTATAGTATGGACTAATGGCTGCAGTATTACATTATACACTGTACAGGATGAGATATGGGGCAGTATTATATTATTACACTGTATCAGATGAGTTATGGGTATTTACATTATTACACTGTACAGGATGAGATATTGGGGTAATATATATTATTCGCTGTATATGATGAGTTACGGGGCAGTATTAATTATTACCATGGACAGGATAAGATAGTGGCAGTATTATATTATTACACGTATCAGATGAGTTAGGGTATTACCATTATTACACTGTAAGGATAAGATATGGGGTAGTATTATATTATTACACTGTATATGATGAGTTACAGGGCAGTATTACATTATTACCACTGTACAGTATGACTAATGGTGCAGTATTAATATTACTCTGTATGGATGATAGGGGGCAGATGTATTATATTATACTCTGATATTATGGAGTGGACACGCGTTATCATGTGTTGCAGTATTATATTATTACACAGTACTATTATACTATTACAGTGTATATGGTGAGTTGTGTGGCAGTATTATATTATTACACTGCAGCAATGTGATTGGCTGCATTAGAAATTAAGTGTTAACGAGCAGTTGGACAGGTGTACCTAATAAAGTGGCTGGTGAGTGTACATAAGTGATAGAATCATCTACTTGTTGACTATTTCCAGAGCTACAGGATATGAGATCAGCAGAACCATTCATGACCACTACCCGGTGTATGGCGCTATGCTGTCCCGGTGTCAGTCCCACCCTTCATACAGCTGATCATTGGGGATGTCACAAGGCCCTTCCCCCTTCTCTTGGTCTGATATCGATGACCTTTCCTCTGGATACATAATCAATATTCATGTCCTGACATAATTACAGGACAGAACCCCCCAGGGACCAGACACAGACATAACTACCCCTACAATCCATAGCGGATGCCATTACACATCCATAGCTGGGGAGTCTATGGATTTCTGGACATGGACTATGTTAAACTGATACAATAATATTGAACTTTTCTGTATTTATTTCAAGTAAAAGTTTCTACAATGTATCAGAACTACATAGAACAAGATCTGTCTAGCGATACGATCTGATTACAACACCACATATAGTGTATAAGATCTACATATAACAAGTTATTAGTGTATAAGATTTCAATATAACAACATGTATAAAGTTCTATATAAACATGTAGAGGGTATAGTCTATATATAACATGTATAGGGTAGTATAAGTTACTATATAACACATGTATAGGTATAAGTTCTATTATTAACACATGTACAGCTGTATAAGCTTATAAGACACATGTATAGGGTATAAGTTCTAATAACACAGATCGTTAGGTTTAAGTTTCTTTAATATAACACATGATAGGTGTAAATTCTAATAACACATGTATAGGGTATCAAGTTCTATTATAAAAGTAAAGGTATAAGTTCTACTATAACACATGTATAGGGTATAAGCTTCTTAAAACAATAACCAAAAACCTGTACAGTGTTAAGCTCTATTATAAACATGTTACAGTGTATAAGTTTATATAAACCATCGTTATAGGGTATAAGCTCATATAACACATGCACAGTGTATAAGCTACTATAAACAATTGTACAGTGTATAAGCTCTATATAACACATGTGTATAGGTTTATAAGTTCTATATAACACATGTATAGTGGTGTAAGATCTAACCATATAAACCTGGTTATAGTGTCCAGATGATATAATGCTGGCAAAACCACCTCCTTTGTACCTATAGATAGCTCGTATACTGCCCTACAATATATCGTCTCCAAACTAAAACAGTGTTTATACCAGTCCTATGGTTATTTATACACTGGAGATCAAATGGAGACAACACACAATTTCCTAACTATATAATGTCCGTTGTTTTGTCCTGGTAATAAAGAAATATATCAGTATTTTTATCTTAAGTTTTATCAGATTTTGTAAATGTTCTTAAAGCCAGAATAAAAAGGTAGATGAGTAATTGTAAATGACACTGATCACAATAGGACAACATTCCAGGTATTGTATAATTTGGCAACTGGTGCTAAATTCCTTAATTATCTGACAAACCCTATGTAAGGCACTCATGTACACGAGATGTGGGGGGACACATCTGGCGACACACAGTTTTGTGACAGGAGATCGGTCTCCATTAACGCTTTGGCGCCCCAGACGCTGCGTGTGCAGGGAGGACAACTTGTCTCCCTGACGCCGTTGTCTCCCCGCGCCGTGTCTCCCTGCGCAGCTACTCCCTGGACCGGTGTCTCCTGACGCACGTGTCTCCCGCGAGCCGTTGTATCCCCGCGACGTTGTCTCCCACGCCGTGTCTACCCTGCACTGTGACAGTGTATGTAAAAAATAAACATGCCCTATATTCCTCTGTACGATACGGATATGCTTCTGTGCTAATGCTATGGAGAGGAGGGGTAAGCCGAGCTCTCCCCTCCTCACATCACTAGTGCATGGTGAGCCTACGTTAGTTGATAGCAATCGGGGACGTAATCCTGGCACCTAACTTTTCGGTTTTCACATGACTTATCTGACTTGTGCGGCGCCGAAGAGACTGAAAACTTCATTAATGCCACCCAACCTTCATTAGTATAAAGAATCAAAGACCTGACTCACCGTTCTAAGAGGAGCATGTGTGTGGACAGAGAGAGAGAAGAGTTCCACAGGCTATTAGTAATTAGAAACAAGTTAAGTTTATTTGTGATCTGTGGGAAACCTTATGTTTGTACAAACAAATTAAGCAAAAGACTGAACCCATCAGTATGTAAAGAAGTCAGTTTGAAGAAGGGCGAGGTAGGTGGACGGAAGTGTCATGGTTTGGGGATGTTTTTGCGGCAGGATTGGAAATCCCACATAGAGCTACAGGCAGCGAGAATGTAAGGTTGTAACAGAAACCTTCTTCACACAACTTGGGGTTCTCTTCTGCTTCTCTATTCAACAGCAGCCAATTTTCTCTGCCAGGACAATGCACCCTATACACACTCAAAAATAGGTAAAACAGTGCTTGGAACAGAACACATAGAAAACAATACATGACCCACAGGACCAGAGTCCTGATCTAAACCAATAGAACTTCTTGAATAATAAATGGGGACAAGTTATGCCAGAAACACACAACAGTCACGACGTTGAGAAAAGACTGAAGAAGAGGGAGCAGATCCCAGCAGGCCGTGTGTGAGACTAGTGGATGTCCATGTGGCCGGTGCGGAGGAGAGGTCTGTGTGAGCTCTCTACTTGATTGGTGACTGCTGTCACCTGCAGAAAAATGTCATGGCTTCTTTCTGATTATCAATTCATCATGTTTTTTGCATGACTTACAAAGATCATTCAATGTTATAATGGAGAGACAATATTTCCGAAACAAAGTCATAGGCTTGTTCCCCCCTTACTAATACCCACATAACAGCTCTAGATAGTATTCAGATAATAGTAATAAACATAGATTCTGATTACACCACCATTTATTGTTTAAAAAGTGTGTAGTGTATATATTATCATCAGTACCAGGCTCACATAGTGTTCATGATAACCTTGACTATACTGTAGGTCCAAATAATATGGTCACATAGTGTCCAATTGATAGTACTTAAAATGATACTAAACTAAATGGAAACACTGTTACATGTGTTCAAAATAACAATGCTTGTAGACTATGTAGCGCTCAAACATTCCATCATAGTCCCCAATAACATGCAGTTTTTTGGCAATTATACATAAACAGTGCCATATAGTGCCCCAATAACATGCATGCATAAAACATATATAAACAGTGCCATATATGCCCCAATAACATAGTGATCAAGATAAACACTGCCAATAGGTCCAAGTGATATATACATAATGTTCAGATAATGACGCCATATAGTGCCCACATAACAGTGGTACTCAGGCTCAGATATAACAAGTGTGTATAGTTCTCAGATAATACATGCCATACTAGGTCCAATAACAAGTGTTACATAGTGCTCAGATAACACCGCCATATAGTGCCCAATAATAGGTTGCCTGCAAGGTCACATATAATGTTGCTAGAAAAAAGCTACTAGTGCATACATATTTACACATATGGTGCTATAACATGACACAAGTGTCTGTCTTCACTCTCCATCACCCACAATCACAGAAGTTCCAGGTGTAGGACGTGAGAGCTGCCCCATCTGCCCTGCCATGGTTCTAGTGCCCCTGCACCCTCCCTCACTCCCTCTCCACCTCCTCTCCCCCTCCCCCCTCCACACTCTGCCGTTCATGTTCTCCCTATCTTTTAGGATGCTGAAGAATTGAGGATAAACCTGCCACAGAAAACATAATGAGACAGACGGCCGGGAGAGCGCAGGGGGAGGAGGGAGAGACAGTGTGTAGGGGAGAGAGACAGAAGCAAAGTGGTTGTTAGCACAGCAGACACAGCCAGGGATGGATGAGACATCTCCAGATGGTGACAGGCAGGATCGGAGCAGCAGCTGAAGACGGGCGACGGAGCAGCAGATAGAACATCCTAGTGCGGAGAGACATGCCTGCCTGTGGATGTTATGACAGACTCCCTACTTCCTCCCCTCCTAGCCCAATCCCTTCTCCTTGGTGTTTGTGAGTCGCAGCTTCTCCCCGCCCTGGGATGATGGTCCCTGTAAGCATTATGAGAAAGAGAAGCAAAGAGAGGGGAGGAGGAGATGAGAGAGAAGAGGAGAGAGAGAGAGAGAGAGCGCGGGTGTCTGAGCGTCACGTCCGGAGACATCCAGGATGATCCCAGCTCGAGACCCCAGTGACGGGGAACCTCTCCGAGCACCCCCTCTCCTCCTCTTCTTTCTTCTTTCCCCTTGTCTCCATCCTTCCTCACTGCCCCTTCCTTCAATCCCCGCTCCTCTCCTCTACCCAGTCTTACCCCCACAAATCCCCCCACTCAGTGCTCAGCATGGGCTGCATCGGATCTCACAGCGCAGGTAAGTAAGAACCAAATTCCACGCGATTGCCTCTGCACAATCAGGAGGGGGGTGCGATGTGCTGAGACTGAAACTAAACAGCACACAGGACTACACACTGCAAAACTGGACCAGAAACATGGACTACACACTGCAACACTGGACCAGAACATGGACACAATTAACACTGGACCAGACAGTACACAACACTGGACTGGGCATAGACTACACAAGCAACACTGGACCAGAACATGGACTACACACTGCAACACTGGACCAGACATGGCTACACACTGCAACACTGAGCCAGAACATGTACACAACACTGGACCTGGGCATAGATACACATGCAACACTGGACAGAACATGAGACTAACACTGCAACAATGGACCAGAAACATGGACATACACACTGCAACACTGGACCAGAACATGGACTACACACTGCAACACTGGACCTGGTCATAGACTACACACTGCAGCTGGACCAGGACATGGACTACACACTGCAACCCGGACCTGGGCATAGACAACACACTGAGACACTGTACCAGAACATGGACTACACACTGCAACACTGGACCTGGATAGACAACACAATGAGATACTGTACAGAACTGGACTTACACACTGCAAAACGGACCAGACATGGACTACACACTGCCAACACTGGACCTGGGCATAGACAACACACTGAGACACTGTACCAGAACATGGACTACACACTGCAACACTGGACCTGGGCATAGACAACACACTGAGTACTGTACCAGAAAATGGATACACACTGCCAACACTGGATCGGGCATAGACAACACAATGAGACACTGTACCAGACATGGACTAACCACTGCAACACTGGACACATGAACACTGGACACACACTGCCTAACACTGCCAACACACTGGACCAGAACAAGAACATGGACCCACACTCCAGGATTGGACCAGAACATGAACTACACACTGACAACTGACACAACATGGACCTGGGATAGACTTACACACGCAACATGGACCAGAACATGGACTACACACCTGCCAACATGCCGACATAACATGAACTACACACTGCCCAACACTGGACCTGGGCATGACTACACACTGAAACACTGGACCAGGACATGGACTACACCATGTAACACTGACCTGGACATGGACTCCACACTGCAACACTGGACCAGAACATGGACGACACACTGAAACATGGACTGGGCATAGACTACACACTGAAGACAGCGACCAGGATTGACTACACACTGCAACACTGGACCAGAACATGGAGTACACACTGAAACATTGGACTTGGCATAGACTAAACACTGCAAAACGGACTGCCTGGGCATAAACTACACATTGAATATGGACTACACACTGCAGGATTGGACCAGAACATGGACTACACACTGCAAAACCGGACCTGGTTTAATACTACACGCTGCAACATGGACACTGGGTATAGACTACACACTGCAACACTGCCTTGACATAGACTATACCGCAACGCATGGACCTGGTCTGGCCTACAACTGCAAACAATAACCTTGACAAGGACTACACACTACAACACTGGACCGGGCATAAAACTACACACTGAACACTGGACCTTGACATAGACTAAATACCGCAACGCTGGACCCTGGTCATTGCCTACACACTGCAACAATAGACCTTGACAAGGACTACACTTACAACACTGGACCGGACATAAACTACTCAATACAACACTGGACCGGGACATAAACTACACATGCAAAACTGGACCTGGGCGTAGGTTACACACTGCAACATTGGACCTGGATATAGACTACCACTGACAACACTGGCCTGGGCATAGGTTACATACTGCAACACTGGAACGAACATGGACTACACACTGCAAACACTGGACCTGGGCATAGGTTACATACTGCAACATTGGAATGGATATAGACTACACCACTGCAACACTGGACTGGTCATGGACTACAAACTGCAACACTGGACCTTGACTTAGACTACACACTGCACACTGGACAAAGACATGGACTACACACTGCGAAAATGGACAAGAGGACACGAAATCTGACCGGATGACTACAAACCATGGCACAGGTAACAGAGGCGGGCACTCAGATCCTTTCGCTGTGGCACTCGGGCCATCGCCCAGGCACCAGAAAGGACTCAAAGAATCTTCCTGCAGTCAAGCAACTTAAAAGTTGATGCTTTCAGTCATATATTAAGTGATACTTACTTTGCTGCTTGGGACTGTAGAAGAGGGGAGAATGAGTAGAGTTTAATTACCTTTGGAGACCTTCTGCTGCCCCCACGATTCTCTGTGTACGAAAGGGACACTGGAGAAGAAGCTAAAATGATGCAATTTACATCTTGCCTCAGTGGCGGCCAATATGATTGAAAGTTGTTGAAGACAAGGGAGCATAGAAGTTACTGCTTATTTTTTGTTTGCCCTTGCAATAAGTAAGGGGAGGTTTGGGTTGTAGTTTGGGCACTCGGCCACCAAAAGGTTCGCCATCACTGGACTAGACAATGCAACACTGGACTGGTCATGGACTACACACTGCAACACTGGACCTGGTCATGGACTACACAATGCAAGAATGGACCGGGACATAGACTACACACTGCAACACTGGACCAGGACATAAAACTATACACTGGATCTTGGAACGGACTACACACTGCAACACTGGACCTGGGCATATGCACACACTGCAACATTGGACCTGGATATAGACTACACACTGCAACACTGGACCTGGGTATAGACTACACACTGCAACACTGGACCTGGTCATGGATACACAATGCACCCTGGACCAGAGATAGACTATACACTGCAACACTGGACAAAACTAGAATCCACATGCAACACTAGACCAGGTACATAGACTACACACGCAACACTGCACCAGGACACGGACCACACCTGTACAGTGGACCAGGACCTAGAATACAGACTGCAGCACCGAACCAAGAACATGGACTACGCACGCAACAGGGCGGACCTTGACATGGATTACAACTGCAACACTGGACCAGAACATGGACTAAATACTGCAACACTGGACCTGGCCATGGCCTACACACTGCAACATTGGACCAGAACATTCACTAACACAGCAACACTAGACCACAACATAGACCCCACTGGACAGCACATAGACTAAACACTGCAACACGGGACCAGGACACTGACTATACACGCGCAACACTGGACCTGGACATAGACTACACACTGCAACACTGGACCTGGACATAGACTACACACTGCCACACTGGACCAAGACACAAGACTACACACGAACACTGGACCAGGACATAGACTACACACTGCAACACTGGGCCAGGACATAGACTACACACTGCAAAACCGGACCAAGGAAATGGACTACACACGCAACACTGGACCAAAACATACTTACACACTGCACACACTGCGCACAGGACACGGACTACACACTGCAACACTGGACCTCAGACATAGACTACACACTGCAAAAACCGGACCAGGACATGGATCTACCACACTGCAACACTGGACCCCAAAACATAAAATACACTGCAACTGGACAGACATGGACTCACACTGCAACACTGGACCTGGACATAGAATACACTGCAAAACGGACCACTGCAATCACAATGGCCATCCATCACAGATCACTCCTACCTCTGCAGCTACATTTCAGTGTAAACAATAGCAGCCACATGCAGACTGCACCCTACAAAGAGGTTAAAAAGGTCTGAGGTGTCACACAGCAACAACAGAAAATGTGTACCTTCTCTATGTCCATCAATCCACATAACACTCACATCACACTACACAACACGACAATGTAACAATCCACAATGCAGATACACAAGTAATGCAATGACCCCAACAAGGCAAAGGTCAGCCCTCTGCAATGTGATCTCACGGAAACCACAATGAATGTATATCATTCATCTATCTATAGCAACATTTTATTATGACACAAAACGATAACATTGTATTAATAACTCATAAACAACCTGGTCATGCATTACTAACGGGACCAAATATAATACTACACCATAACCATAATCATACCACTGAAATATACCATTCCTGCCCCATAATCATCCTGTACAGTGTAATAATATTAATACACCCCTATCTTATCCTGTACAGTGTAATATGTAATATGCCCTTATCTTATCCTGTACAGTGTAATAATGTAATACTGCGCCTTATCTTATCCTGTGTAATAATATACTAATACTATCCCATATATTCATCCTGTACGTGTAATAATATAATACTGCCCCTTTCTTATCCTGTGTAATAATATAATACTATCCCATATCTCATCCTGTACAGTGTAATAATTATAATATACCCCATCTCATCCTGTACAGTGTAATAATATAATACCCCATATCTCATCCTGTACAGTGTCATAATATAATTACCCCATATCTCATCACTGTACAGTGTAATAATATAATACTACCCAAATCTCCTGTACAGTGTAATAATGTTAATCTGCACAATAGTCATACTGTACAGCGTAATAATTATATACGCCCATAAATCATCCTATACAGAGTAATATAGATACTGCCCCCATAACTCCATCCTATACAGAGTAATAATAAATACTGCCCCCATAACTCATCCTTACAGAGTAATAATTAATACTGCCCATAACTCATCCTATACAGAAGTAATAATATAATACTGCCCCATAACTCATCCTATACGAGTAATAATATAATACTGCCCCAAATATCCTATACAGATAATAATATAATATGCACCATTAGTCATACTGTACAGGTAATAATGTAATACTGCCCTGTAATCATCATATACAGTGTAATAATATAATACTACCCCATATCTTATCCTGTACAGTGTAATATGTAATACCCATAACTCATCTGATACAGTGTAATAATATAATACTGACCCATATCTTAGCTGTACAGTGTAATAATGTAATACTGCCCCGAACTCATATAACAGCGTAATAAAAATATAAATATTACCCCCTATTATCTCTGGACGGTGTATAATGTAATACCATAACTCATCTGAGAACAGTGTAATAATACTAATACTGCCCATATCTCATCCTGTACAGTGTAATAAGAATATGTAATTACTGCACCATTAGTCATTCGTTAGAAAATTAATCTCCCCTATCTACATTATCTATACAGTGTAATAAATAATTGCCCATATTTCATGTAAGATTAATAAATAATACCGCCTTTAACTCATCAATGTAGTTTAATATATAATACCGCACATTTATCATTCCTATACAGTTGTAATTATTAATACTGCCCCATAACTCATCCTGTACAGTCTAATAATATAATACTGCACCAATCTCATCCTGTACAGGTGTAATAATAATAACTGCATCATATCTGATCCGTAGAGTGAAATAATATAATACTGCCCCATATATAGCTTTCTGTATAATGTAATGATCATAACACTCCCCATATTCTTCCTTTACCAATAATAATACTGCACTATAACTCCATTCTGTATAGTGTAATAAGATAATACGCCACACAACTCACCATTACACTGTACATAGTATAATAGTACTGTGTAATAATATAAACCTGCACTATAATCATTCTGTATAGTGTTATAATATATATACCATGCCACACAACTCACCTATACACTGTAATAGTATAATAGTACTGCAGTATTATTATTGTGTAAAGGAAGAGATATGGGGTAGTGTTATATCATTACATTATACAGAAAGATATATGGGGCAGTATTATATTATTTCAACTCTACAGGATCAGATATATGCAGTTTATATTACTTACACTGTACAGGAGTGAGATTGGTGCAGTATTATATTATTAGACTGTACAGGATGAGTATGGGGCAGTATTAATAATTACACTGTATAGGAATGATAAATGGTGCGGTATTATATTATTAACTACATATGATGAGTTAAAGGCGGTATATATTTATTAATCTTACATGGATGAGATATGGGGCAGTATTATATTTTTACACTGTATAGTCTGACTAATGGTGCAGTATTACATATTATTACACTGTACAGGATGAGATATGGGGCAGTATTAGTATTATTACACTGTATCAGATGAGTTATGTATTAAATTATTACACTGTACAGGAGGATATGGGGGTAATATTATATTATTACGCTGTATATGATGAGTATCGGGGCAGGATTACATTATTACACTGTACAGGATAAGATATGGGCAGTATTATATTATTACACTGTATCAGATGAGTTATGGGTATTACATTATTACACTGTACAGGATAAGATATGGGGTAGTATTATATTATTACACTGTATATGATGAGTTACAGGGCAGTATTACATTATTACACTGTACAGTATGACTAATGGTGCAGTATTATATTATTACTCTGTATAGGATGAGTTATGGGGCAGTATTATATTATTACTCTGTATAGGATGAGTTATGGGGCAGTATTATATTATTACTCTGTATAGGATGAGTTATGGGGCAGTATTATATTATTACTCTGTATAGGATGAGTTATGGGGGCAGTATTTATTATTACTCTGTATGGATGGAGGTTATGGGGGCAGTATTATCTTATTACTCTGTATAGGATGAGTTATGGGCGTATAGTAGATTATTACGCTGTACAGTATGACTAATGGTGCAGTATTACATTATTACACTGTACAGAGAGATATGGGTAGTATTATATATTACACTGTACAGGATGAGATATGGGGTATATTATATTATTACACTGTACAGGATAGTATTGGGAGTAGTATATATTATTACACTGTACAGGATGAATATGGGGTAGTATTATATTATTACACTGTACAGGATGAGGATATGGGATAGATTATATTATTACACAGGATAAGATAAGGGGCAGTATTATATTATTACACGTACGGATGAGATATGGGATGTATTTATATTATTACACAGGATAAGATAAGGCGCAGTATTACATTATTACACTGTACAGGATAAGATAAGGGGCAAATTACATATTACACTGTACAGGATAAGATATGGGGTAGATTTAATGATTATTACACTGTACAGGATGAGTTATGGGGCAGCATGGTATATTTCAGTGAGTATGATTATGGTTATGGTGTAGTATTATATTTGGTCTCCATCGTTATGTAGACGACCAGGTTGTTTATGAGTTATTAATACAATGTATAAGTGTTTGTGTCATAATACAAAATGTTGCTATAGATAGATGAATGATATGACAACATTGTGGTTTCAGTGAGATCACATTGCAGAGGGCTGACCTTTGCCTTGTCTGGGGTCATTGCATTACATTGTGTATCTGCATTGTGGATTGTTACATTGTCGTGTTGTGTAGTGTGATGTGAGGTGTTATGTGGAGTGATGGACATAGAGAAGGACACATTTTCTGTTGTTGCTGTGTGAACCTCAGACCTTTTTAACCTCTTTGTAGGGTGCAGTCTGCATGTGGCTGCTATTGTTTACACTGAAATGTAGCTGAAGTGTAGGAGTGATCTGTGGAGGATGGCCATTGTGATTGCAGTGGTCCGTTTTGCAGTGTAGTCTATGTCCAGGTCCAGTGTTGCAGTTGTAGTCCATGTCTGTCCAGTTGCAGTGTAGTTTATGTTTTGGGGTCCAGTGTGCAGTGTGTAGGTCCAGTCCTGGTCCGTTTTGCAGTGTGTAGTCTATGCTAGGGCCAGTGTTGCAGGTGTAGTCCGTGTCCTGGTCCAGTGTGTGCAGTGTGTAAGTTATGTTTTGGTCCAGTGTTGCGTGTGTAGTCCATTTCCTGGTCCGGTTTTGCAGTGTGTAGTCTATGTCCTGGTCCAGTGTTGCAGTGTGTAGTCTATGTCCTGGTCCAGTGTTCGTGTGTAGTCTATGTCTTGGTCCAGTGTTGCAGTGTGTAGTCTATGTCCAGGTCCAGTGTTGCAGTGTGTAGTCTATGTCCAGGTCCAGTGTTGCAGTGTATAGTCTATGTCCTGGTCCGTGTTGCAGTGTTTAGTCTATGTTGCTGTCCAGTGGAGTCTATGTTGTGGTCTTAGTGTTGCTGTGTATAGTGAATGTTCTGGTCCAATGTTGCAGTGTGTAGGCCATGGCCAGGTCAGGTGTTGCAGTATTTAGTCCATGTTCTGGTCCAGTGTTGCAGTGTGTAATCCATGTCAAGGTCCACTGTTGCGTGCGTAGTCCATGTTCTGGTTCGGTGCTGCAGTCTGTAGTCTAGGTCCTGGTCCACTGTAACAGGTGTGGTCCGTGTCCTGGTGAGGGTTGCAGTGTGTAGTCTATGTCTAGGTCTAGTGTTGCAGTGTGTATTTCTATGTGGTGGTCCAGTGTTGCAGTGATAGTAGTATCTCTGGTCCGGGGTGCATTGTGTAGTCCATGACCAGGTCCAGTGTTGCAGTGTGTAGTCTATACCCAGGTCCAGTGTTGCAGTGTGGTAGTCTATATCCAGGTCCAATGTTGCAGTGTGTAGCATATGCCCAGGTCCAGTGTTGCAGTGTGTAGTCCGTGCCAAGATCCAGTGTATAGTTTTGTCATGGGTCCAGTGTTTGCAGTGTGTAGTCTATGTCCCGGTCCATTCTTGATTGTGGTAGTCCATGACAGGTCCAGTGTTGCAGTGTGTAGCCATGACCAGGTCCAGTGTTGCATTGTCTAGTCCAGTGATGGCGAACCTTTTGGTGGCCGAGTGCCCAAACTACAACCCAAACTCACCCTTACTTATTGCAAGGGCAAACAAAAAATAAGCAGTAACCTATGCTCCCTATTCTTCAACAACTTTCAATCATATTGGCCTCCTGAGGACAAGATGTAAATTGCATCATTTTAGCTTCTTTCCAGTGTCCCTTGTACACAGAGAATCGTGGGGGCAGCGAAGGTCTCCAAAGGTAATTAAACTCTACTCATTCTCCCCTCTCCTACAGTCCCAGCAGCAAAGTAAGTATCACTTTAATATATGACTGAAGCATCAACTTTTAAGTTGTTGGAACTGCAGGAAGATTCTTTGAGTCCTGTCTGGTGCGCTGGGCGATGGCCCGAGTGCCCACAGAAACGGGCATGAGTGCCCGCCTCTGTTACCTGTGCCATGGTTTGTCATCATGGTCGATTCGATGTCCTTGTCCATTGTCGCAGTGTGTAGTCCATGTCTTTGTCCAGTGTTGCAGTGTGTAGTCTAAGTCAAGGTCCAGTGTTGCAGTTTGTAGTCCATGACCAGTCCAGTGTTGCAGGGTGTAGTCTATATCCAGGTCCAATGTTGCAGTATGTAACCTATGCCCAGGTCGCAGTGTGGCAGTGGTGTAGTCCATGTTCTGTCCAGTGTTGCAGTATGTAACCTATGCCCAGGTCCAGTGTTGTCAGTGGTAGTCTATATCCAGGTCCAATGTTGCAAGTGGTAACCTACGCCCAGGTCCAGTGTTGCATGTGTAGTTTATGTCCCGGTCCAGTGTTGTAGTGAGTAGTTTATGTCCGGTCCAGTGTTGTAATGTGTAGTCCTTGTCAAGGTCTATTGTTGCAGTGTGTAGGCCATGACCAGGGTCCAGCGTTGCGGTATTTAGTCTATGTCAAGGTCCAGTGTTCAGTGTGTAGTTTTATGTCCCGGTCCAGTGTGTAGTGTGTAGTCCTGTCAAGGTTATTGTTGCAGTTGTAGGCCAGACCAGGTCCAGCGGTTGCGGTATTTAGTCTATGTCAAGGTCCAGTGTTGCAGTGTGTAGTCTATACCCAGGTCCAGTGTTGCAGCGTGTAGTATAAATCCAGGTCCGTGTTGCAGTGTGTAGTCCATGTTCTGGTCCAATCCTGCAGTGTGTAGTCCATATTCAATGTGTAGTTTATGCCCAGGTCAGTGTTTGCAGTGTTTAGTCTATGCCAAGTCCAATGTTTCAGTGTGTACTCCATGTTCTGGTCCAGTGTTGCAGTGTGTAGTCAATCCTGGTCGCTGCTTCAGTGTGTAGTCTATGCCCAGTCCAGTGTTTCAGTGTGTGTCCATGTTCTGGTCCAGTGTTGCAGTGTGGAGTCCATGTCCAGGTCCAGTGTTACAGTGTGTAGTCCATGTCCTGGTCCAGTGTTTCAGTGTGTAGTCTATGCCCAGGTCCAGTGTTGCAGAGTGTTAGGTCACAGTGTTCTGGTTCCAGTGTTGCAGTGTGTAGTCCATGTTCTGGTCCAGTGTTCGTGTGTAGTCTATGCCAGGTCCATGTGTGCATGTTGGTCCAGTGTGCAGTGTGTAGTTCATGTTCTGGTCCAATCCTGGAGTGTGTAGTCCACTGTTCTGGTCCAGTGTTGCAGTGTGTAGGGAACCCATGTTCTGGTCCAGTGTGCAGTGGTAGTCATGTCTGTCAGTGTTGAGTGTGTAGTCCATTCTGGTACAGTGTCTCAGTGTGTTGTCTATGCCCAGTCCAGTGTTGCAGTGTGTATCCATGTTCTTGGTACAGTATCTCAGTGTGTTGTCTATGCCCAGGTCCAGTGTTGCAGTGTGTAGTCCATGTTCTGGTACAGTGTCTCAGTGTGTTGTCTATGCCCAGGTCCAGTGTTGGCAGTGTGTAGTCCAGTTCTGGTCCAGTGTTGCAGTGTGTCAAGGTTCTGGTACAGTATCTCAGTGTGTTGTCTATGCCCAGGTCCAGTGTTGCAGTGTGTAGTCCATGTTCTGGTACAGTGTCTCAGTGTGTTGTCTATGCCCAGGTCCAGTGTTGCAGTGTGTAGTCCATGTCCTGGTAGTGCTGCAGTGTGTAGTCTATGACCAGGTCCAGGTTGCAGTGTGTAGTCCATGTTCTGGTCCAGTGTGCCAGTGTGTAGTCCATGTTTGGTCCAGATGTTGCAGTGTGTAGTCCATGTTCTGGTCCAGTGTTGCAGTGTGTAGTCTATGCCCAGGTCCAGTGTTGTGTACATGTTATGGTCATGTTGCAGTGTGTATCATGTTTGGTCAGTGTTGCAGAGTGTAGTCCATGTTCGGTCAGTGTTGCGTGTGTAGTCTATGCCCAGCCCAGTGTTGTGTACTGTCTGGTCCAGTGTTAAGTTGTAGTCCATGTTCTGGTCCAGTGTTGCAGTGTGTAGTCCATGTTCTGGTCCAGTGTTGCAGTGTGTAGTCCTGTGTGCTGTGTAGTTTCAGTCTCAGCACATCGCACCCCCCTCCTGATTGTGCAGAGCAATCGCGGGAATTTGGTTTTCTTACCTGCGCTGTGAGATCCGATGCAGCCCATGCTGAGCACTGAGTGGGGGGATTTGTGGTGGAAAGTGAGAGGAGAGGAGAGGGGAGAGGAGCGGGGAGGTGAGGAAGGGAAAGGAGGCGAAGGATGAAAAAGGGGGAAAGAAGGAAAAGAGAGGAGAGAGGGGGTCTCGGAGGAAGGTACCCCGTATGGGGTCTCGGACTGGGATCATCCTGGATGTCTCCGGACGTGACGCTCAGACACCCGCGCTCTCTCTCTCTCTCTCTCCTCATGTGTATTATATTATTACACTATACAGGATGAGTTATAGTGCAGTATTATTATTGTGTAAAGGAAGATATATGGGGTAGTGTTATATATTACATATACAGAAAGTATATGGGGCAGTATTATATTATTTCAATCTACAGGATCAGATATGATGCAGTATTATATTACTACACTGTACAGGAGGAGATTGGTGCAGTATATATTATTAGACTGTACAGGATGAGTTATGGGGCAGTATTAAATAATTACACTTATAGGATGATAAATGGTGCGGTATTATATTATTAACTACATATGATGAGTTAAAGGCGGTATATATTTATTAATCTTACATGATGAGATATGGGGCAGTATTATATTTTTACACTGTATAGTACAATGACTAATGGTGCAGTATTACATTATATTACACTGTACAGGATGAGATATGGGGCAGTATTATATTATTACACTGTATCAGATGAGTTATGGTATTAAATTATTACACGCTACAGGAGGATATGGGGGTAATATTATATTATTCGCTGTATATGATGAGTTATCGGGGCAGATTACATTATTACACTGTACAGGATAAGATATGGGGCAGTATTATATTATTACACTGTATCAGATGAGTTATGGGTATTACATTATTACACTGTAAGGATAAGATATGGGGTAGTATTATATTATTACACTGTATATTGAGTTACAGGGCAGTATTACATTATTACCACGCTACAGTATGACTAATGGTGCATATTATATTATTATCTGTATAGGATGATTATGGGGCAGTATTATATTATTTACTCTGTATGGATGAGTTATGGGGCAGTATTATATTATTACTCTGTATAGGATGAGTTATGGGGGCAGTATATATTATTACTCTGTATAGGATGAGTTATGGGGGCAGTATTATATTATTACTCTGTATGGATGGAGGTTATGGGGGCAGTATTATCTTATTACTCTGTATAGGATGAGTTATGGGCGTATATAGATTATTACGCTGTACAGTATGACTAATGGTGCAGTATTACATTATTACACTGTACAGAGAGATATGGGTAGTATTATATATTACACTGTACAGGATGAGATATGGGGTATATTATATTATTACACTGTACAGGATAGTATTGGGAGTATTAATATATTATTACACTGTACAGGATGAATATGGGGTAGTATTATATTATTACACTGTACAGGATGAGGATATGGGATAGATTATATTATTACACAGGATAAGATAAGGGGCAGTATTATATTATTACACGTACGGATGAGATATGGGATGTATTTATATTATTACACAGGATAAGATAAGGCGCAGTATTACATTATTACACTGTACAGGATAAGATAAGGGGCAATTACATATTACACTGTACAGGATAAGATATGGGGTAGATTTAATGATTATTACACTGTACAGGATGAGTTATGGGGCAGCATGGTATATTTCAGTGAGTATGATTAGGGTTATGGTGTAGTATTATATTTGGTCTCCATCGTTATGTAGCAGACCAGGTTGTTTATGAGTTATTAATACAATGTATAAGTGTTTGTGTCATAATACAAAATGTTGCTATAGATAGATGAATGATATGACAACATTGTGGTTTCAGTGAGATCACATTGCAGAGGGCTGACCTTTGCCTTGTCTGGGGTCATTGCATTACATTGTGTATCTGCATTGTGGATTGTTACATTGTCGTGTTGTGTAGTGTGATGTGAGGTGTTATGTGGAGTGATGGACATAGAGAAGGACACATTTTCTGTTGTTGCTGTGTGAACCTCAGACCTTTTTAACCTCTTTGTAGGGTGCAGTCTGCATGTGGCTGCTATTGTTTACACTGAAATGTAGCTGAAGTGTAGGAGTGATCTGTGGAGGATGGCCATTGTGATTGCAGTGGTCCGTTTTGCAGTGTAGTCTATGTCCAGGTCCAGTGTTGCAGTTGTAGTCCATGTCTGTCCAGTTGCAGTGTAGTTTATGTTTTGGGTCCAGTGTGCAGTGTGTAGGTCCAGTCCTGGTCCGTTTTTGCAGTGTGTAGTCTATGCTAGGGCCAGTGTTGCAGGTGTAGTCCGTGTCCTGGTCCAGTGTGTGCAGTGTGTAAGTTATGTTTTGGTCCAGTGTTGCGTGTGTAGTCCATTTCCTGGTCCGGTTTTGCAGTGTGTAGTCTATGTCCTGGTCCAGTGTTGCAGTGTGTAGTCTATGTCCTGGTCCAGTGTTCGTGTGTAGTCTATGTCTTGGTCCAGTGTTGCAGTGTGTAGTCTATGTCCAGGTCCAGTGTTGCAGTGTGTAGTCTATGTCCAGGTCCAGTGTTGCAGTGTATAGTCTATGTCCTGGTCCGTGTTGCAGTGTTTAGTCTATGTTGCTGTCCAGTGGAGTCTATGTTGTGGTCTTAGTGTTGCTGTGTATAGTGAATGTTCTGGTCCAATGTTGCAGTGTGTAGGCCATGGCCAGGTCAGGTGTTGCAGTATTTAGTCCATGTTCTGGTCCAGTGTTGCAGTGTGTAATCCATGTCAAGGTCCACTGTTGCGTGCGTAGTCCATGTTCTGGTTCGGTGCTGCAGTCTGTAGTCTAGGTCCTGGTCCACTGTAACAGGTGTGGTCCGTGTCCTGGTGAGGGTTGCAGTGTGTAGTCTATGTCTAGGTCTAGTGTTGCAGTGTGTATTTCTATGTGGTGGTCCAGTGTTGCAGTGATAGTACTATCTCTGGTCCGGGTGCATTGTGTAGTCCATGACCAGGTCCAGTGTTGCAGTGTGTAGTCTATACCCAGGTCCGTGTTGCAGTGTGGTAGTCTATATCCAGGTCCAATGTTGCAGTGTGTAGCATATGCCCAGGTCCAGTGTTGCAGTGTGTAGTCCGTGCCAAGATCCAGTGTATAGTTTTGTCATGGGTCCAGTGATTGCAGTGTGTAGTCTATGTCCCGGTCCATTCTTGATTGTGGTAGTCCATGACAGGTCCAGTGTTGCAGTGTGTAGCCATGACCAGGTCCAGTGTTGCATTGTCTAGTCCAGTGATGGCGAACCTTTTGGTGGCCGAGTGCCCAAACTACAACCCAAACTCACCCTTACTTATTGCAAGGGCAAACAAAAAATAAGCAGTAACCTATGCTCCCTATTCTTCAACAACTTTCAATCATATTGGCCTCCTGAGGACAAGATGTAAATTGCATCATTTTAGCTTTTCCAGTGTCCCTTGTACACAGAGAATCGTGGGGGCAGCGAAGGTCTCCAAAGGTAATTAAACTCTACTCATTCTCCCCTCTCCTACAGTCCCAGCAGCAAAGTAAGTATCACTTTAATATATGACTGAAGCATCAACTTTTAAGTTGTTGGAACTGCAGGAAGATTCTTTGAGTCCTGTCTGGTGCGCTGGGCGATGGCCCGAGTGCCCACAGAAAGGGCATGAGTGCCCGCCTCTGTTACCTGTGCCATGGTTTGTCATCATGGTAGATCGATGTCCTTGTCCATTGTCGCAGTGTGTAGTCCATGTCTTTGTCCAGTGTTGCAGTGTGTAGTCTAAGTCAAGGTCCAGTGTTGCAGTTTGTAGTCCATGACCAGTCCAGTGTTGCAGGGTGTAGTCTATATCCAGGTCCAATGTTGCAGTATGTAACCTATGCCCAGGTCCAGTGTGGCAGTGGTGTAGTCCATGTTCTGTCCAGTGTTGCAGTATGTAACCTATGCCCAGGTCCAGTGTTGTCAGTGGTAGTCTATATCCAGGTCCAATGTTGCAAGTGGTAACCTACGCCCAGGTCCAGTGTTGCATGTGTAGTTTATGTCCCGGTCCAGTGTTGTAGTGAGTAGTTTATGTCCGGTCCAGTGTTGTAATGTGTAGTCCTTGTCAAGGTCTATTGTTGCAGTGTGTAGGCCATGACCAGGGTCCAGCGTTGCGGTATTTAGTCTATGTCAAGGTCCAGTGTTCAGTGTGTAGTTTTATGTCCCGGTCCAGTGTGTAGTGTGTAGTCCTGTCAAGGTTATTGTTGCAGTTGTAGGCCAGACCAGGTCCAGCGGTTGCGGTATTTAGTCTATGTCAAGGTCCAGTGTTGCAGTGTGTAGTCTATACCCAGTGTCCAGTGTTGCAGCGTGTAGTAGTAAATCCAGGTCCGTGTTGCAGTGTGTAGTCCATGTTCTGGTCCAATCCTGCAGTGTGTAGTCCATATTCAATGTGTAGTTTATGCCCAGGTCAGTGTTTGCAGTGTTTAGTCTATGCCAAGTCCAATGTTTCAGTGTGTACTCCATGTTCTGGTCCAGTGTTGCAGTGTGTAGTCAATCCTGGTCGCTGCTTCAGTGTGTAGTCTATGCCCAGTCCAGAGTTTCAGTGTGTGTCCATGTTCTGGTCCAGTGTTGCAGTGTGGAGTCCATGTCCAGGTCCAGTGTTACAGTGTGTAGTCCATGTCCTGGTCCAGTGTTTCAGTGTGTAGTCTATGCCCAGGTCCAGTGTTGCAGCGTGTTAGGTCACAGTGTTCTGGTTCCAGTGTTGCAGTGTGTAGTCCATGTTCTGGGTCCAGTGTTCGTGTGTAGTCTATGCCAGGTCCATGTGTGCATGTTGGTCCAGTGTGCAGTGTGTAGTTCATGTTCTGGTCCAATCCTGGAGTGTGTAGTCCATGTTCTGGTCCAGTGTTGCAGTGTGTAGGGAACCCATGTTCTGGTCCAGTGTGCAGTGGTAGTCATGTCTGTCAGTGTTGAGTGTGTAGTCCATTCTGGTACAGTGTCTCAGTGTGTTGTCTATGCCCAGTCCAGTGTTGCAGTGTGTATCCATGTTCTTGGTACAGTATCTCAGTGTGTTGTCTATGCCCAGGTCCAGTGTTGCAGTGTGTAGTCCATGTTCTGGTACAGTGTCTCAGTGTGTTGTCTATGCCCAGGTCCAGTGTTGGCAGTGTGTAGTCCAGTTCTGGTCCAGTGTTGCAGTGTGTCAAGGTTCTGGTACAGTATCTCAGTGTGTTGTCTATGCCCAGGTCCAGTGTTGCAGTGTGTAGTCCATGTTCTGGTACAGAGTCTCAGTGTGTTGTCTATGCCCAGGTCCAGTGTTGCAGTGTGTAGTCCATGTCCTGGTAGTGCTGCAGTGTGTAGTCTATGACCAGGTCCAGGTTGCAGTGTGTAGTCCATGTTCTGGTCCAGTGTGCCAGTGTGTAGTCCATGTTTGGTCCAGTGTTGCAGTGTGTAGTCCATGTTCTGGTCCAGTGTTGCAGTGTGTAGTCTATGCCCAGGTCCAGTGTTGTGTACATGTTATGGTCATGTTGCAGTGTGTATCATGTTTGGTCAGTGTTGCAGTGTGTAGTCCATGTTCGGTCAGTGTTGCGTGTGTAGTCTATGCCCAGCCCAGTGTTGTGTACTGTCTGGTCCAGTGTTAAGTTGTAGTCCATGTTCTGGTCCAGTGTTGCAGTGTGTAGTCCATGTTCTGGTCCAGTGTTGCAGTGTGTAGTCCTGTGTGCTGTGTAGTTTCAGTCTCAGCACATCGCACCCCCCTCCTGATTGTGCAGAGCAATCGCGGGAATTTGGCTTTCTTACCTGCGCTGTGAGATCCGATGCAGCCCATGCTGAGCACTGAGTGGGGGGATTTGTGGTGGAAAGTGAGAGGTGGGAGAGGGGAGAGGAGCGGGGAGGATGAGGAAGGGAACAGGAGGCGAAGGATGAAAAAGGGGGAAAGAAGGAAAAGAGAGGAGAGAGGGGGTCTCGGAGGAAGGTACCCCGTATGGGGTCTCGGACTGGGATCATCCTGGATGTCTCCGGACGTGACGCTCAGACACCCGCGCTCTCTCTCTCTCTCTCTCCTCATGTGCAGTATTATTATTGTGTAAAGGAAGATATATGGGGTAGTGTTATATCATTACATTATACAGAAAGATATATGGGGCAGTATTATATTATTTCACTCTACAGGATCAGATATGATGCAGTTTTATATTACTACACTGTACAGGATGAGATATGGTGCAGTATCGGTAGTATTTTATAATCTCACAATGGATTGAGATAGGGGCAGTATTATCATTTTTACACTGTATAGTTGACTAATGGTGCAGTATTCATATATTACACTGTACAGGATGAGATATGGGGCAGTATTAGATTATTACACTGTATCAGAGAGTTATGTATTTACAAATTATTACACTGCTACAGGATGGATATGGGGTAATATTATATTATTCGTGTATATGATGAGTTACGGGGCAGGTATTACATTATTACACTGTACAGGATAAGATATGGGGCAGTATTATATTATTACACTGTATCAGATGAGTTATGGGTATTACATTATACACTGTAAAGGATAAGATATGGGGTAGTATTATATTATTACACTGTATATTGAGTTACAGGGGCAGTATTACATTATTACACGCTACAGTATGACTAATGGTGCATATTATATTATTATCTGTATAGGATGATTATGGGGCAGTATTATATTATTTACTCTGTATGGATGAGTTATGGGGCAGTATTATATTATTACTCTGTATAGGATGAGTTATGGGGGCAGTATATATTATTACTCTGTATAGGATGAGTTATGGGGGCAGTATTATATTATTACTCTGTATGGATGGAGGTTATGGGGGCAGTATTATCTTATTACTCTGTATAGGATGAGTTATGGGCGTATAGTAGCTTATTACGCTGTACAGTATGACTAATGGTGCAGTATTACATTATTACACTGTACAGAGAGATATGGGTAGTATTATATATTACACTGTACAGGATGAGATATGGGGTATATTATATTATTACACTGTACAGGATAGTATTGGGAGTATATATATTATTACACTGTACAGGATGAATATGGGGTAGTATTATATTATTACACTGTACAGGATGAGGATATGGGATAGATTATATTATTACACAGGATAAGATAAGGGGCAGTATTATATTATTACACGTACGGATGAGATATGGGATGTAGTTATATTATTACACAGGATAAGATAAGGCGCAGTATTACATTATTACACTGTACAGGATAAGATAAGGGGCAATTACATATTACACTGTACAGGATAAGATATGGGGTAGATTTAATGATTATTACACTGTACAGGATGAGTTATGGGGCAGATGGTATATTTCAGTGAGTATGATTAGGTTATGGTGTAGTATTATATTTGGTCTCCATGTTATGTAGATGACCAGGTTGTTTATGAGTTATTAATACAATGTATAAGTGTTTGTGTCATAATACAAAATGTTGCTATAGATAGATGAATGATATGACAACATTGTGGTTTCAGTGAGATCACATTGCAGAGGGCTGACCTTTGCCTTGTCTGGGGTCATTGCATTACATTGTGTATCTGCATTGTGGATTGTTACATTGTCGTGTTGTGTAGTGTGATGTGAGGTGTTATGTGGAGTGATGGACATAGAGAAGGACACATTTTCTGTTGTTGCTGTGTGAACCTCAGACCTTTTTAACCTCTTTGTAGGGTGCAGTCTGCATGTGGCTGCTATTGTTTACACTGAAATGTAGCTGAAGTGTAGGAGTGATCTGTGGAGGATGGCCATTGTGATTGCAGTGGTCCGATTTGCAGTGTAGTCTATGTCCAGGTCCAGTGTTGCAGTTGTAGTCCATGTCTGTCCAGTTGCAGTGTAGTTTATGTTTTGGGTCCAGTGTGCAGTGTGTAGGTCCAGTCCTGGTCCGTTTTGCAGTGTGTAGTCTATGCTAGGGCCAGTGTTGCAGGTGTAGTCCGTGTCCTGGTCCAGTGTGTGCAGTGTGTAAGTTATGTTTTGGTCCAGTGTTGCGTGTGTAGTCCATTTCCTGGTCCGGTTTTGCAGTGTGTAGTCTATGTCCTGGTCCAGTGTTGCAGTGTGTAGTCTATGTCCTGGTCCAGTGTTCGTGTGTAGTCTATGTCTTGGTCCAGTGTTGCAGTGTGTAGTCTATGTCCAGGTCCAGTGTTGCAGTGTGTAGTCTATGTCCAGGTCCAGTGTTGCAGTGTATAGTCTATGTCCTGGTCCGTGTTGCAGTGTTTAGTCTATGTTGCTGTCCAGTGGAGTCTATGTTGTGGTCTTAGTGTTGCTGTGTATAGTGAATGTTCTGGTCCAATGTTGCAGTGTGTAGGCCATGGCCAGGTCAGGTGTTGCAGTATTTAGTCCATGTTCTGGTCCAGTGTTGCAGTGTGTAATCCATGTCAAGGTCCACTGTTGCGTGCGTAGTCCATGTTCTGGTTCGGTGCTGCAGTCTGTAGTCTAGGTCCTGGTCCACTGTAACAGGTGTGGTCCGTGTCCTGGTGAGGGTTGCAGTGTGTAGTCTATGTCTGGGTCTAGTGTTGCAGTGTGTATTTCTATGTGGTGGTCCAGTGTTGCAGTGATAGTAGTATCTCTGGTCCAGGGTGCATTGTGTAGTCCATGACCAGGTCCAGTGTTGCAGTGTGTAGTCTATACCCAGGTCCGTGTTGCAGTGTGGTAGTCTATATCCAGGTCCAATGTTGCAGTGTGTAGCATATGCCCAGGTCCAGTGTTGCAGTGTGTAGTCCGTGCCAAGATCCAGTGTATAGTTTTGTCATGGGTCCAGTGTTTGCAGTGTGTAGTCTATGTCCCGGTCCATTCTTGATTGTGGTAGTCCATGACAGGTCCAGTGTTGCAGTGTGTAGCCATGACCAGGTCCAGTGTTGCATTGTCTAGTCCAGTGATGGCGAACCTTTTGGTGGCCGAGTGCCCAAACTACAACCCAAACTCACCCTTACTTATTGCAAGGGCAAACAAAAAATAAGCAGTAACCTATGCTCCCTATTCTTCAACAACTTTCAATCATATTGGCCTCCTGAGGACAAGATGTAAATTGCATCATTTTAGCTCTTTTCCAGTGTCCCTTGTACACAGAGAATCGTGGGGGCAGCGAAGGTCTCCAAAGGTAATTAAACTCTACTCATTCTCCCCTCTCCTACAGTCCCAGCAGCAAAGTAAGTATCACTTTAATATATGACTGAAGCATCAACTTTTAAGTTGTTGGAACTGCAGGAAGATTCTTTGAGTCCTGTCTGGTGCGCTGGGCGATGGCCCGAGTGCCCACAGAAAGGGCATGAGTGCCCGCCTCTGTTACCTGTGCCATGGTTTGTCATCATGGTCGATTCGATGTCCTTGTCCATTGTCGCAGTGTGTAGTCCATGTCTTTGTCCAGTGTTGCAGTGTGTAGTCTAAGTCAAGGTCCAGTGTTGCAGTTTGTAGTCCATGACCAGTCCAGTGTTGCAGGGTGTAGTCTATATCCAGGTCCAATGTTGCAGTATGTAACCTATGCCCAGGTCGCAGTGTGCGCAGTGGTGTAGTCCATGTTCTGTCCAGTGTTGCAGTATGTAACCTATGCCCAGGTCCAGTGTTGTCAGTGGTAGTCTATATCCAGGTCCAATGTTGCAAGTGGTAACCTACGCCCAGGTCCAGTGTTGCATGTGTAGTTTATGTCCCGGTCCAGTGTTGTAGTGAGTAGTTTATGTCCGGTCCAGTGTTGTAATGTGTAGTCCTTGTCAAGGTCTATTGTTGCAGTGTGTAGGCCATGACCAGGGTCCAGCGTTGCGGTATTTAGTCTATGTCAAGGTCCAGTGTTCAGTGTGTAGTTTTATGTCCCGGTCCAGTGTGTAGTGTGTAGTCCTGTCAAGGTTATTGTTGCAGTTGTAGGCCAGACCAGGTCCAGCGGTTGCGGTATTTAGTCTATGTCAAGGTCCAGTGTTGCAGTGTGTAGTCTATACCCAGGTCCAGTGTTGCAGCGTGTAGTAGTAAATCCAGGTCCGTGTTGCAGTGTGTAGTCCATGTTCTGGTCCAATCCTGCAGTGTGTAGTCCATATTCAATGTGTAGTTTATGCCCAGGTCACGTGTTTGCAGTGTTTAGTCTATGCCAAGTCCAATGTTTCAGTGTGTACTCCATGTTCTGGTCCAGTGTTGCAGTGTGTAGTCAATCCTGGTCGCTGCTTCAGTGTGTAGTCTATGCCCAGTCCAGAGTTTCAGTGTGTGTCCATGTTCTGGTCCAGTGTTGCAGTGTGGAGTCCATGTCCAGGTCCAGTGTTACAGTGTGTAGTCCATGTCCTGGTCCAGTGTTTCAGTGTGTAGTCTATGCCCAGGTCCAGTGTTGCAGAGTGTTAGGTCACAGTGTTCTGGTTCCAGTGTTGCAGTGTGTAGTCCATGTTCTGGTCCAGTGTTCGTGTGTAGTCTATGCCAGGTCCATGTGTGCATGTTGGTCCAGTGTGCAGTGTGTAGTTCATGTTCTGGTCCAATCCTGGAGTGTGTAGTCCATGTTCTGGTCCAGTGTTGCAGTGTGTAGGGAACCCATGTTCTGGTCCAGTGTGCAGTGGTAGTCATGTCTGTCAGTGTTGAGTGTGTAGTCCATTCTGGTACAGTGTCTCAGTGTGTTGTCTATGCCCAGTCCAGTGTTGCAGTGTGTATCCATGTTCTTGGTACAGTATCTCAGTGTGTTGTCTATGCCCAGGTCCAGTGTTGCAGTGTGTAGTCCATGTTCTGGTACAGTGTCTCAGTGTGTTGTCTATGCCCAGGTCCAGTGTTGGCAGTGTGTAGTCCAGTTCTGGTCCAGTGTTGCAGTGTGTCAAGGTTCTGGTACAGTATCTCAGTGTGTTGTCTATGCCCAGGTCCAGTGTTGCAGTGTGTAGTCCATGTTCTGGTACAGTGTCTCAGTGTGTTGTCTATGCCCAGGTCCAGTGTTGCAGTGTGTAGTCCATGTCCTGGTAGTGCTGCAGTGTGTAGTCTATGACCAGGTCCAGGTTGCAGTGTGTAGTCCATGTTCTGGTCCAGTGTGCCAGTGTGTAGTCCATGTTTGGTCCAGTGTTGCAGTGTGTAGTCCATGTTCTGGTCCAGTGTTGCAGTGTGTAGTCTATGCCCAGGTCCAGTGTTGTGTACATGTTATGGTCATGTTGCAGTGTGTATCATGTTTGGTCAGTGTTGCAGGTGTAGTCCATGTTCGGTGCAGTGTTGCGTGTGTAGTCTATGCCCAGCCAGTGTTGTGTACTGTCTGGTCCAGTGTTAAGTTGTAGTCCATGTTCTGGTCCAGTGTTGCAGTGTGTAGTCCATGTTCTGGTCCAGTGTTGCAGTGTGTAGTCCTGTGTGCTGTGTAGTTTCAGTCTCAGCACATCGCACCCCCCTCCTGATTGTGCAGAGCAATCGCGGGAATTTGGTTTCTTACCTGCGCTGTGAGATCCGATGCAGCCCATGCTGAGCACTGAGTGGGGGGATTTGTGGTGGAAAGTGAGAGGAGCGGAGAGGGGAGAGGAGCGGGGAGGTTGAGGAAGGGAGAAGGAGGCGAAGGATGAAAAAGGGGGAAAGAAGGAAAAGAGAGGAGAGAGGGGGTCTCGGAGGAAGGTACCCCGTATGGGGTCTCGGACTGGGATCATCCTGGATGTCTCCGGACGTGACGCTCAGACACCCGCGCTCTCTCTCTCTCTCTCTCCTCATGTAAATGGTGCGGTATTATATTATTAAACTACATATGATGAGTTAAAGGGCGGTATTATTTTATTAATCTGTACAGGATGAGATATGGGGCAGTATTATATTATTACACTGTATAGTATGACTAATGGTGCAGTATTACATTATTACACTGTACAGGATGAGATATGGGGCAGTATTATATTATTACACTGTATCAGATGAGTTATGGGTATTACATTATTACACTGTACAGGATGAGATATGGGGTAATATTATATTATTACGCTGTATATGATGAGTTACGGGGCAGTATTACATTATTACACTGTACAGGATAAGATATGGGGCAGTATTATATTATTACACTGTATCAGATGAGTTATGCACCACAGGGACGGCTGCAGGACATGCAGTAACTCCGGACATTTCATATACAAAAACTATTGTGTTTTTGTGCAATCCTCCAGCAGAGGTGGTCGTACCGAGGACACAGTCTTGTTATAAGGGACCATATCACTACATATATGGGAATTATCTTCATACAGGTAATTTTTTCTTAATTGAAGAAATGTTTATGTATGGCAGATTAATGAAATGACTGTGACGCCCAGACGAGAATACCCCTTTAAGTAAAAAAAAAGATTAGGGCTTGAAATGTACAAGCAACCTACCTAGATTTCTGATGGTAAATTTCCTTTAAGAAATTAAAAAAAAAGCACAAACACCTCAAGCCAAGTAATTGATCCAACCATCTATTCGATCAAAGATTGTAATTTTTTTTCATCCTTAACAAACTGTCACCAGGAATGTCATTTCGGTTGGTGACAGGTTAATAGACTAGCATACCTGACATCATTTCATCGACTTTGTAAAGACTTTATGTCACATACTGGTCACAGTGTGTGTAAGTCCCGGGAGGGAAAACGCTGCAACTGTGAGTGCATGTGCTCAGTCTCCTCTCCTCAACTCATCCATTTCAATGCTGGCAGGAAGCCAAGTAATGGAAAAAAACAGTTTATAAGTCCTGAAAGATCAGCATGACATAGTCTATTGTAAACCTGATCACCAACTAAACATGACATGTCCTGGTGACAGTTTGGCTAAGAACATGAAAAAGATGACATCTCTGATCCAAGAGATGGTTGGATTACATAACCTGGCTTGAGGGTTTTGTGTTTTTTTTTAGAGTTTCTTAAAGGAAATGTACCATCAGAATCTAACTTCATGGTAGGTTTCCAGAACATCTCTCGCTCTAATCTTTCTTACCTAATCCTATAATTCTTTCTAACCTTATTACACTTAAGCTAATATGGTAATTATCGCAGAGGCTTCTGGGGTGTGGAGTAGTCTCTCCATTCAGTGGGATCAAAGTCAACTCCAAGCCCCCGTAGCGCCCCCCTTTGCCTTTTTGGTAACAATAGAACCTCTCACCTTGAATTCCTTGATGATGCGATAGATTGGTGACTGAGGGGCAATCTTTCTAGCTGCGATACTCTTCCCTGTTAGGCCAGTTTTGTGCAGTGTAATGAAGACTGCACGTTTCTTTAGAGATAACCATGGTTAACCAAAGAGAAACAATGATGCCCAGCACCACCTTCTTGTAAAGGTCCATGGTGTGTGATTCTTACTTAATCGACAAGATTGATCTCCAGCCCTCTCCTCATCAACGCCCACACCTGTGTTACTGGAGGACATCACACTGACACCATGTTAGTTTTCTCCTTTGAAGGCAGAGGCCTGCAATGAAGTTGAAATGTTTTTTTGGGGGAAAAAGTTCATTTTCTAGGCAAATATTGACTTTGCAATGAATGTGTTAGCTGATACCCTCTTTATAACATTCTGGTGTATATACACATGCCATATAAAAACCTGATGCAGTAGACTTTGTAAAAATGAACAGTTGGATCATTCTCAAACTTTGGCCTGCACTGTATTTCCTCTGGACACCTTTAATTGTCTATAGGGTGTTCATACTAGTCATTGGTCCACTATGGTTCACTGTTGTACAAGCACTATACAACACACAACACTGTTTTACAATTGCAGGAAGGGGGTGGTAGGGGGAGTAGGGGGGGTGGATGTGTCAGTAAAAATAAGTTATGTACCGCTTCTTATTTACTTGCATGCTGTGAGCAGGTAGCGATCAATATGGCTCCCACTGTCTCACTAATCATTCACTCAATAACCGGAGGAGAGAGTTTATATCACTAGGCAAATGCTACCCCCCTTACCCTGTGACCCCTGGATGCCACGAGCGGGCGCCTAGACTATATCCCGGTAGATGATAGACCTGCAGAGCATCGCTCAGAATCCAATGCACTGCGTACACAGTGACGACATCGACTTGGGAATAAGTAGCAACATGGAATCCCAAGTAGAGCGATGATTAGAAGTCAGCGCACACTCCGACCATGCACAGCGCCTGCTCCCACATTGCCATCACGCCACCCAATCCCCAAACACGTCTACAAAAAAACTGCGCCAGAAATCTGCCCTGACGCGGGCGAATGACAATCAACCAAGGTTCACAGCAGGTGAAAAGCCGCAAGGCACAGACAGCAGGAGATGCGTTACAATGTGTCAGGACTCACTCCCATGAGATATTATTAGTCTGTAGTGTCCCCATGATCTTACAGCGCTGCGGAATGTTGATGGCGCTATAGAAATAAGATGTATAGATACGATTTATGAAACAATGCAGGTCTGTCACCTCGCCACACATCTATTACAATGCAGTGTGGGGACGGCGGATAATACCGCAAGGCTTCCGCTAAATCTGTCATGTGCGTCAGGGTCACAGTGTCCCTTTAACTCTTTGTCTTACAGTATGATCGTGCAGAGTCTGAATATCACCATTGCGGAGCGTAGACTCCAGCACTTGCACAATGTTGGTCCAGATCAGGGGAGGGGGAATTACAGGGTGCAGAATGAGATATGGTGCGGTATTTATTATTCACACTACATATGATAAGTTGTGGTGCGGTATTATATTATTTCCACTGTGCAGATGAGATAGGGGCAGTATTATATTATTACAGTATTGATGGTTGTGGTGCAGTATTATGTATGTACCACTGTACGGATGAGGTTATGGACAGTATTATATTATTACCTGAAGAGAAAATATATGTGGCAGTATTATCTCATTACAATGTACAGGATGAGATATGGTTGCGGTATTATATTATTACACTGTGCGGATGACATATGGGGCAGTATTATATTATTACAATATATGATGAGTTGTTTGTGCAGTATTATATTATACACTGAAAAGGAAGATAATGTGGCAGTTTATGTTATTAACATTGTACGAATGAGTTATGGGACAGTATTAAATCATTAGCACTGAAGAGGAGATATATGTGGCAGTATTATATTATGACACTGGATGAGATATGGTGGCAGTTATTTTTTCTTTACACTGTACAGATGATATGTGGTGCAGTATTATATTATTACACTGTACAGGATGATATGTGGTGCAGGATTATGATTATTACACTGTACAGGATGAGGTAGGGGTGGTAATATATTATACACTGGACAGGATAATGTGGTGCAGTATTATATTATCACGCTGTACAGGATGAGATATGGGGCAGTATTATGTTATTACACTGTATGGGATGAGATATGGTGCAGTATTATATTATTACACTCTACACAGGCTGAAGTATGGTGCTATAGTATATCACACTGTATATGGTAACTTATGGTGCAGTATTATATTATTACATGGTACAGGAGAAGATATGTGCAGTATGTATTTCTAACACAGTTAAGGATGGTATATGATGCAGTATTATATTATTACACAGTACTATTATACTATTGACAGTGTATTATGGTGGAGTTGTGGGCAGTATTATATATTACACATATCACGGATGAGGTTATAGTGGCAGTATTATATTACTTACACACGTACTATTATACTATTACAGTGTATATGGTGAGTTGTGTGGCAGTATTATATTATTACACTATACAGAATGAGTTATAGTGCAGTATTATATTATTACACAGTACTATTATACTATTACAGTGTATATGGTGAGTTGTGTGGCAGTATTATATTATTACACTATACAGAATGAGTTATAGTGCAGTATTATATTATTACACAGTACTATTATACTATTACAGTGTATATGGTGAGTTGTGTGGCAGTATTATATTATTACACTATACAGAATGAGTTATAGTGCAGTATTATTATTGTGTAAAGGAAGATATATGGGGTAGTGTTATATCATTACATTATACAGAAAGATATATGGGGCAGTATTATATTATTTCACTCTACAGGATCAGATATGATGCAGTATTATATTACTACACTGTACAGGATGAGATATGGTGCAGTATTATATTATTAGACTGTACAGGATGAGTTATGGGGCAGTATTAAATAATTACACTGTATAGGAATGATAAATGGTGCGGTATTATATATTAACTACATATGATGAGTTAAAGGCGGTATATATTTATTAATCTTACATGATTGAGATAGGGGCAGTATTATATTTTTACACTGTATAGTCAATGACTAATGGTGCAGTATTCATATTATTACACTGTACAGGATGAGATATGGGGCAGTATTAGTATTATTACACTGTATCAGATGAGTTATGTATTAACATTATTACACGCTACAGGAGAGATATGGGGGTAATATTATATTATTACGCTGTATATGATGAGTTACGGGGCAGTATTACATTATTACACTGTACAGGATAAGATATGGGGCAGTATTATATTATTACACTGTATCAGATGAGTTATGGGTATTACATTATTACACTGTACAGGATAAGATATGGGGTAGTATTATATTATTACACTGTATATTGAGTTACAGGGCAGTATTACATTATTACACTGCTACAGTATGACTAATGGTGCATATTATATTATTATCTGTATAGGATGATTATGGGGCAGTATTATATTATTTACTCTGTATGGATGAGTTATGGGGCAGTATTATATTATTACTCTGTATAGGATGAGTTATGGGGGCAGTATATATTATTACTCTGTATAGGATGAGTTATGGGGGCAGTATTTATTATTACTCTGTATGGATGGAGGTTATGGGGGCAGTATTATCTTATTACTCTGTATAGGATGAGTTATGGGCGTATATAGCTTATTACGCTGTACAGTATGACTAATGGTGCAGTATTACATTATTACACTGTACAGAGAGATATGGGTAGTATTATATTATTACACTGTACAGGATGAGATATGGGGTAGTATTATATTATTACACTGTACAGGATGAGATATGGGGTAGTATTATATTATTACACTGTACAGGATGAGATATGGGATAGTATTATATTATTACACAGGATAAGATAAGGGGCAGTATTATATTATTACACTGTACAGGATGAGATATGGGATAGTATTATATTATTACACAGGATAAGATAAGGCGCAGTATTACATTATTACACTGTACAGGATAAGATAAGGGGCAGTATTACATTATTACACTGTACAGGATAAGATATGGGGTAGTATTATATTATTACACTGTACAGGATGAGTTATGGGGCAGAATGGTATTATTTCAGTGAGTATGATTATGGTTATGGTGTAGTATTATATTTGGTCCATCCATTGTTATGCTATGACCATGTGTGTTATGAGTTATTAGATACAATGTTATAACGTTTTGTGTCATAATACAAATGTTGCTATAGATAGATGAATGATATGACATTACATTGTGGTTTCCAGTGAGATCACATTGCAGAGGGCTGACCTTTGCCTTGTCTGGGGTCATTGCATTACATTGTGTATCTGCATTGTGGATTGTTACATTGTCGTGTTGTGTAGTGTGATGTGATGTGATGTGGAGTGATGGACATAGAGAAGGACACATTTTCTGTTGTTGCTGTGTGACACCTCAGACCTTTTTAACTCTTTGTAGGGTGCAGTCTGCATGTGGCTGCTATTGTTTACACTGAAATTGTACTGCAGTAGTAGGAGTGATCTGTGGATGGATGGCATTGTGATTGCAGTGGTCCGGTTTTGCAGTGTAGTCTATGTCCAGGTCCAGTGTTGCAGTGTGTAGTCCATGTCCTGGTCCAGTGTTGCAGTGTAGTCTATACCAGGTCCAGTGTTGCAGCGTGTAGTATAAAGCCAGGTCCGTCGTTGCAGTGTGTAGTCCATGTTCTGGTCCAATCCTGCAGTGTGTAGTCAATATTCAATGTGTAGTTTATGCCCAGGTCAGGTGTTTGCAGTGTTTAGTCTATGCCAAGTCCAATGTTTCAGTGTGTACTCCATGTTCTGGTCCAGTGTTGCAGTGTGTAGTCAATCCTGGTCGCTGCTTCAGTGTGTAGTCTATGCCCAGTCCAGGTTTCAGTGTGTGTCCATGTTCTGGTCCAGTGTTGCAGTGTGGAGTCCATGTCCAGGTCCAGTGTTACAGTGTGTAGTCCATGTCCTGGTCCAGTGTTTCAGTGTGTAGTCTATGCCCAGGTCCAGTGTTGCAGGTGTTAGGTCACAGTGTTCTGGTTCCAGTGTTGCAGTGTGTAGTCCATGTTCTGTGTCCAGTGTTCGTGTGTAGTCTATGCCAGGTCCATGTGTGCATGTTGGTCCAGTGTGCAGTGTGTAGTTCATGTTCTGGTCCAATCCTGGAGTGTGTAGTCCACTGTTCTGGTCCAGTGTTGCAGTGTGTAGGGAATCCATGTTCTGGTCCAGTGTGCAGTGGTAGTCATGTCTGTCAGTGTTGAGTGTGTAGTCCATTCTGGTACAGTGTCTCAGTGTGTTGTCTATGCCCAGTCCAGTGTTGCAGTGTGTATCCATGTTCTTGGTACAGTATCTCAGTGTGTTGTCTATGCCCAGGTCCAGTGTTGCAGTGTGTAGTCCATGTTCTGGTACAGTGTCTCAGTGTGTTGTCTATGCCCAGGTCCAGTGTTGGCAGTGTGTAGTCCAGTTCTGGTCCAGTGTTGCAGTGTGTCAAGGTTCTGGTACAGTATCTCAGTGTGTTGTCTATGCCCAGGTCCAGTGTTGCAGTGTGTAGTCCATGTTCTGGTACAGTGTCTCAGTGTGTTGTCTATGCCCAGGTCCAGTGTTGCAGTGTGTAGTCCATGTCCTGGTAGTGCTGCAGTGTGTAGTCTATGACCAGGTCCAGGTTGCAGTGTGTAGTCCATGTTCTGGTCCAGTGTGCCAGTGTGTAGTCCATGTTTGGTCCAGTTGTTGCAGTGTGTAGTCCATGTTCTGGTCCAGTGTTGCAGTGTGTAGTCTATGCCCAGGTCCAGTGTTGTGTACATGTTATGGTCATGTTGCAGTGTGTATCATGTTTGGTCAGTGTTGCAGGTGTAGTCCATGTTCGGTCCAGTGTTGCGTGTGTAGTCTATGCCCAGTCCAGTGTTGTGTACTGTCTGGTCCAGTTTAAGTTGTAGTCCATGTCCTGGTCCAGTGTTGCAGTGTGTAGTTTATGTTTTGGTCCAGTGTTGCAGTGTGTAGTCCATGTCCTGGTCCGGTTTTGCAGTGTGTAGTCTATGTCTAGGTCCAGTGTTGCAGTGTGTAGTCCGTGTCCTGGTCCAGTGTTGCAGTGTGTAGTTTATGTTTTGGTCCAGTGTTGCAGTGTGTAGTCCATTTCCTGGTCCGGTTTTGCAGTGTGTAGTCTATGTCCTGGTCCAGTGTTGCAGTGTGTAGTCGAACGACGGTCTTCCAAAGGTAATTAAACTCTACTCATTCTCCCCTCTCCTACAGTCCCAGCAGCAAAGTAAGTATCACTTTAATATATGACTGAAGCATCAACTTTTAAGTTGTTGGAACTGCAGGAAGATTCTTTGAGTCCTGTCTGGTGCGCTGGGCGATGGCCCGAGTGCCCACAGAAACGGGCATGAGTGCCCGCCTCTGTTACCTGTGCCATGGTTTGTCATCATGGTAGATTCGATGTCCTTGTCCATTGTCGCAGTGTGTAGTCCATGTCTTTGTCCAGTGTTGCAGTGTGTAGTCTAAGTCAAGGTCCAGTGTTGCAGTTTGTAGTCCATGACCAGTCCAGTGTTGCAGGGTGTAGTCTATATCCAGGTCCAATGTTGCAGTATGTAACCTATGCCCAGGTCGCAGTGTGCTGCAGTGGTGTAGTCCATGTTCTGTCCAGTGTTGCAGTATGTAACCTATGCCCAGGTCCAGTGTTGTCAGTGGTAGTCTATATCCAGGTCCAATGTTGCGAGTGGTAACCTACGCCCAGGTCCAGTGTTGCATGTGTAGTTTATGTCCCGGTCCAGTGTTGTAGTGAGTAGTTTATGTCCGGTCCAGTGTTGTAATGTGTAGTCCTTGTCAAGGTCTATTGTTGCAGTGTGTAGGCCATGACCAGGGTCCAGCGTTGCGGTATTTAGTCTATGTCAAGGTCCAGTGTTCAGTGTGTAGTTTTATGTCCCGGTCCAGTGTGTAGTGTGTAGTCCTGTCAAGGTTATTGTTGCAGTTGTAGGCCAGACCAGGTCCAGCGGTTGCGGTATTTAGTCTATGTCAAGGTCCAGTGTTGCAGTGTGTAGTCTATACCCAGGTCCAGTGTTGCAGCGTGTAGTATAAATCCAGGTCCGTGTTGCAGTGTGTAGTCCATGTTCTGGTCCAATCCTGCAGTGTGTAGTCCATATTCAATGTGTAGTTTATGCCCAGGTCAGTGTTTGCAGTGTTTAGTCTATGCCAAGTCCAATGTTTCAGTGTGTACTCCATGTTCTGGTCCAGTGTTGCAGTGTGTAGTCAATCCTGGTCGCTGCTTCAGTGTGTAGTCTATGCCCAGTCCAGGTTTCAGTGTGTGTCCATGTTCTGGTCCAGTGTTGCAGTGTGGAGTCCATGTCCAGGTCCAGTGTTACAGTGTGTAGTCCATGTCCTGGTCCAGTGTTTCAGTGTGTAGTCTATGCCCAGGTCCAGTGTTGCAGAGTGTTAGGTCACAGTGTTCTGGTTCCAGTGTTGCAGTGTGTAGTCCATGTTCTGTGTCCAGTGTTCGTGTGTAGTCTATGCCAGGTCCATGTGTGCATGTTGGTCCAGTGTGCAGTGTGTAGTTCATGTTCTGGTCCAATCCTGGAGTGTGTAGTCCATGTTCTGGTCCAGTGTTGCAGTGTGTAGGGAACCCATGTTCTGGTCCAGTGTGCAGTGGTAGTCATGTCTGTCAGTGTTGAGTGTGTAGTCCATTCTGGTACAGTGTCTCAGTGTGTTGTCTATGCCCAGTCCAGTGTTGCAGTGTGTATCCATGTTCTTGGTACAGTATCTCAGTGTGTTGTCTATGCCCAGGTCCAGTGTTGCAGTGTGTAGTCCATGTTCTGGTACAGTGTCTCAGTGTGTTGTCTATGCCCAGGTCCAGTGTTGGCAGTGTGTAGTCCAGTTCTGGTCCAGTGTTGCAGTGTGTCAAGGTTCTGGTACAGTATCTCAGTGTGTTGTCTATGCCCAGGTCCAGTGTTGCAGTGTGTAGTCCATGTTCTGGTACAGGTCTCAGTGTGTTGTCTATGCCCAGGTCCAGTGTTGCAGTGTGTAGTCCATGTCCTGGTAGTGCTGCAGTGTGTAGTCTATGACCAGGTCCAGGTTGCAGTGTGTAGTCCATGTTCTGGTCCAGTGTGCCAGTGTGTAGTCCATGTTTGGTCCAGTGTTGCAGTGTGTAGTCCATGTTCTGGTCCAGTGTTGCAGTGTGTAGTCTATGCCCAGGTCCAGTGTTGTGTACATGTTATGGTCATGTTGCAGTGTGTATCATGTTTGGTCAGTGTTGCAGAGTGTAGTCCATGTTCGGTGCAGTGTTGCGTGTGTAGTCTATGCCCAGTCCAGTGTTGTGTACTGTCTGGTCCAGTGTTAAGTTGTAGTCCATGTTCTGGTCCAGTGTTGCAGTGTGTAGTCCATGTTCTGGTCCAGTGTTGCAGTGTGTAGTCCTGTGTGCTGTGTAGTTTCAGTCTCAGCACATCGCACCCCCCTCCTGATTGTGCAGAGCAATCGCGGGAATTTGGTTTCTTACCTGCGCTGTGAGATCCGATGCAGCCCATGCTGAGCACTGAGTGGGGGGATTTGTGGTGGAAGTGAGAGGAGAGGAGAGGGGAGAGGAGCGGGGAGGTGAGGAAGGGACATAGGAGGCGAAGGATGAAAAAGGGGGAAAGAAGGAAAAGAGAGGAGAGAGGGGGTCTCGGAGGAAGGTACCCCGTATGGGGTCTCGGACTGGGATCATCCTGGATGTCTCCGGACGTGACGCTCAGACACCCGCGCTCTCTCTCTCTCTCTCTCCTCATGTCAGTGTCCCTCTGTACACAGAGAATCGTGGGGGCAGCAGAAGGTCCTCCAAAGGTAATTAAACTCTACTCATTCTCCCTCTTCCTACAGTCCCAAGCAGCAAAGTAAGTATCACTTTAATATATGACTGAAAGCACATAACAGTGATATATTACACTGCCAAAAATCCGGGGGCTCCCCCCTTCCTGACCCTTTACCATGATCCTATCCAACAGTGATAATTAGTTACACTGAAGAATCCGCCGGCCCCTCGACCCTGTACCATGTGATGTTCTAAACAATGGATATACATGCAGAAATCCCAGCCCCCTACCGTGACCTGTACCATGTTCATCATCCATAACATGGATATATACTTAGCTGACAGCAACTCCCCCCACCCTGACCCTGTACCTGTAATCATTCAAACATGTGATATTTACACTGCAGTAATCCACGCCCTCCTGCCCCAGTTGTACCCTGTATATTCCATAATCATGTGAATATATTACACTGTGCAGACATCCGGCCACACCTCCTGACCTTTGTACATGTTTGTATTATATCCATAAACATGTGATATTAATTACATGAGAACACCGGCCCCCACTGACCTGTACAATGTATCATCAATACATGTGATTATAACTTTACTGCAACATCTCGGCCCCTCCTGTTCCATGTTTTTGGATGGAAGGGAGCTCAAAAAATGTGGTTGCGCATCGCCATGAGAGAGGTCACTGATTGCCTACCATGTAATTTAACTGCTAGTTCTGATGCCAGCAGCCATTATTTTAACCTTAAGGCGTACCCGCCAGACGTACTCAACCTGCATTATGTCACATATATGAGTTAAACCACCCCAATGAGGATGTAAAATATGAGCTCTAATTGTGGATTAGAGCGCACCTGGCTCTGTTTGCAATGTTCACCCTGAAAAAAATTACATTGCAGCTCCCTCCACTTACAAAGACACAGGACTGTCTCGTTGTTTTTTTCTGTCTCTGAATGATTGTTCTCTGTCTGTTCTGACATGTCTTCGTCGTCTCTGAATGTTCTTTTGGTTCTATCTTCTTTTGGACTGTTTTTTCTGCTCTGACGTCTCTGTTAATGCCATCTGGTGTCCGTGACCGTCTCAGTTGTCTGACCATCTCTGACTCGGTTCTTGTGTCTGTCTATCTCGACTGTCTCTGTTACAACTGTCTTGACTGTCCTGTTTCTGTTCTCTGACTGTCGGTCACTCTGACTGTCCTTGTTCTCTGACTGTCCACTTGTCTAGGGGGGGTTTATCAGAAGTTTTGATAGCAAAAGTTCTAGTTGCCATGGTAACAATTGGAGCTAAGGTTCATTTTGTTACAGTTCGTTTATAAAATTGTACAGTCTGATTTGATGGTTCTAATGGGCAACGGAACAGTTTTACTCAGAGATGTTTCTCGAAAATCTCTACCACAATCTCTTATCTCTATCCATTTACCTCACACTTAAGGTTTATATTTCATTGCCTATAGTAATCATCAAAGATGCTCAAGAGGTTTATTAATGACTGAGGCAGAACACAGAACCAATCACGGCTCCAGCTTCTACACAGCCACAGCGCAGGCAGCAGGCAAAGGCTCTCTATATGGTGGGTAATAAGTGATTTCAGTTATATATGGATATCTGCGTTCTGCGGACCGGATGGCGAACCCTACAGAAGAAGACGGTGCATGATGTACAAGGACATAGATATATCTACTTAAGCTGCATTCCTGAGAGCTCCGGTGGATAAAATCATTTTGTTTTGCAGAAGATGAGAAAAACTCGTAAATCTAATGTGAAACCTTTTATAATCACATACTGACAATGTAATAAATTAAACACAATTCAACGTCCGGAATGAAATAAACGACTGGGACCAGTTCCGGAGATTATAAGGACTGGATATTGTATACTTCACAGCTTATTACGATTTCTGTGTAGGTTCACCATACCAATATTATATAAATATTTATTTTTAAACTTAAACATTGGATATTAATATAATACTGCCCTATTTCAAGAAAGAACTATATAATAATGCCCCCATGTAAAGAATAAACTACACTTAATATGCCCCCTATGTAAAGAATAAACTATATATACCTGCCTCTATGTAAAATACTATACAATGCATTATACTGCCTCCTATGTACAAGAATAATAACTAATATAAACTGCCTCCCTATGTACAGAATTATAATAATATAATACTGCCCCCCTTTGTAAGGAATATAACACTATAATACTGCCCCATATGTAACAGAATATAACTACTATATACTGCCCCTATCCACAGGAATAAATTCTATAATACTGCCCCCTTGGACAGGAATATTACTACTATAATACAGTACCAAGTACAAGAATATAAACTACTATAATACTGCTTATGTTACGAGAATAAACTATAATACTGCACCCCGTGTACAAAATATAATTATAATTTTTTACTGCCCCCAGTTGTACAGAATAAATTACTATAATACTGCCCCTATGATACCAGAATATAACTACTATAATACTGCCCCCCTATTACATGAATTATCTACTTAATTCTGCCCTATGTCCAAGAATATAACTATATCATACTTGCCCCTATGTACCAAGAATATAAATACTATATACTGTACTCTATGTAACGGGAATATAATATATAATATGCCCCAGATGTTACAAGAATAGAACGACTATAATTACGGCCCCCTATGTACAAGAATATAATTCTCTAATACTGCCCCCCTTGTACAAGAATTATCACTACTAACTAATGCTTATGTACAAGAATATGAACTATATAATATGACCTCTATGTACAAGAATCATAACTACATAATACTGCGCCCGATGTACAAGAATTCAACTATATTATTACTGTCATACTATGAAAGGAATATAAAATACTATAATACTGCCCCCTATGTACAAGAATATAACTACTATTATACTGTCCTCTATGTAAAGGAATATAACTACTATAATACTGCCCCCTATGTACAAGAATAGAACTACTATAATACTGCCCCCTATGTACAAGAATATAACTACTATAATACTGCCCCCTATGTACAAGAATATAACTACTATAATACTGCCTCTATGTACAAGAATATAACTACTATAATACTGCCCCCTATGTACAAGAATATAACTACTATAATACTGCCCCCTATGTACAAGAATATAACTACTATAATACTGTCCTCTATGTAAAGGAATATAACTTCTATAATACTGCCTATGTATCCATCTATCTATGAGGTGTGTGACCCACATCTGCAGCTGTTCGGTGTCTTCTGCACTATTTGAGTCTCCGCTGTGACTTACTGTGGAAAAATAATGCCAGAAAATGTGCTGACAAGTGGAATGTGGTGGATCCTGGCCAGGTGTACGGATCCTAGAAACTAGCGCCGGATGTGCTGACATAGATTCTGCTTCATAAATCAGGAGGAGGAGGGGCGCAGGTAGCACCAGGAATTACTCCCTAAAATAAATGCCAAAATCTACATGCAGGGTAAAGAGATTAACCCCTTCAGCTCCAAGGATGGGGGGAGCCATAGAGGGGGGTACCTCATTGGATGGTCTGTGGGTGCTGCTTCCGTGGACTGAGCTGTTTTCGATTGTTCCTTGGTCTGCATCTTTTAACCCTTTCCAGTCCAGTGCTGCGCCTTCACCTCCTGCAAGAAAAGCACAGGGTTCAATCTATGTGAAATTGAAGAATCATTAACAATACATGTAAGAAAAACTAAAAAAATAAAATAATATATATATATATATATATACTACATAATATCTATTCATTTACAATCTATCTATTTCTTATGTATCTATCTTCTTGTAGAAAGCAGCCCAGCCATAATAAATGAATAGAGGTAGGTGGCCGTAAATTAGGATCACGTTCCAGGTCTTTCAGAAATACAATAAAAAGCAGCCCACCATGCAGGCCAAATATAATTGGTCCCTTTATTCCATATAAAGCAGTAATGTTTCAGCCAGGCTCGTTTTTCAATCACTACACCACTACACAGAAGCCTCCAGTCTGTGCCAGTCACTGCACTGGCTGCCTGTCTCCTTCCGAATATAGTTTTAAATGATAACCCTCATCCCCAAAGCTCTGCACAATGCTGCACCTCCCTACCACTCAGTCTAGTCTATCTCCCATCCCGTGCTTTTCCATCTGCCAGTGATCTTAGATTAATCTTTATCTTAATTTAAATTGTCTTACTTCCATCTCTATGACTTCTCCCGAGCTGCACCGATTCCTTGGAATGCCCTTGCCTGGACTATCAAACTAATACCCAACCCCCGAAGCTTCAAACTTGCTCTTAAAACCGATCTATTTAGAGAGCTCTATCACACTCCCTAACTGCATGTGTCACCCCCTCATCCTCATAGACTGTAAGCTCTTGTGTCACCTCCTCATCCTCATAGACTGTAAGCTCTTGTGTCACCCCCTCATCCTCATAGACTGTAAGCTCTTGTGTCACCCCCTTCATTTTAATCCTCATTCCTGTGGCAGCCCTCCCTCAGTACCGCATAGTCCCTGTTAAGTTCTTGTTGTCTACCCTCATGCTTCATCAGCTTGTGTAAGCTCTTGTCGTTCTCCCCTTTCTCTCTCCCCGTTGGTCACTCTCGACCCCCTCATCCATATTACTGTTAAGCCCCTCTTGTTGTCACAAACCTCATCCTCATTTCTATACTGGTATTAGCTCTCTGGGCACTCCTTTCCCACCTCATCCCATAGACTGTACGCTCGTTGTGTCCCCCCGCATCCTCAGAACTGTAAGCTCTTGTTCAGCCCCCTCTCCTCATACTGTAAGCTCTTTTGTGTCACCTCCTCTCCTCATAGACTGTAACTCTTGTGTCACCGTCCACCCCCCTCTTCTTCCGTGGGGACGAGCCGTTCGCCTGCCCCGCTCGCCCGCGCCTGCTTCCGCGTTGGTAGTACGTCCTCATGACTGCTGTAAGCGCCTCTTGTTGCACCCCCACCACCCCCCTCATCTTTCAGACTGTAAGCCCTTGTGTCACCCCGCATCCTCATGACTGTAAGCTCCTTGTGTCATCACCCCCCCTCATCCTCATAGACTGTAAGATCTTGTGTCACCCCCCTCATCCTCATAACTGTAAGCTCTTGTGCTCACCACCCCCTCATTTCCTCATAGACTGTAAGCTCTTGTGTCACCCCCTCATCTTCAGACTGTAAGCTCTTGTGGCACCTCACCCCCCCCCACTCATCCTCATAGACTGTAATCTCTTGTGTCCCCCCCTCATCCTCATAACTGTAAGCTCTTGTGTGTCACCGCCCTCATCCTCATAGACTGTAAGCCCCTTGTGTCACCCCCTCATCTCATTTACTGTAAGCTCTTGTGGCCCCCCGCATCCTCATAGACTGTACTCTCTTGTGTACCCACTCATCCTTCAATAGACTGTAACTCTTGGAGCAGGGCCCTGTTCATGTATAATTGAAGTATATAGATTATATAATTCCCCTTGTGAGTTGTAAGTGCTACAGTATATTGATGCGCCTATATAAATATAAGATTATTATTACTGGTCTATCTTGAGGACCACTCTTTTGCACCTTATTTTCCCCCTATATTGGCTGCTTTTTTTTGCTTTATCAACAAAAAGAAAATGTAAAAGTAGCACAACTGTCAAAACAACAATAACAAATGCTGGGTGCAGGCACAACAAGGTCCAGGCTCCAGGACCTCCTCAAATAGATCCAAATAAATGGCAGCTCACCCAGAGTTGTGAGGGAAAATGGTGAACTTTCACTCCATCATCTTGATCGCAACGTTTTGCCTGTTATGTGACCCCTTTTTCAAGCTAAATATATGTCATTACATGTACATATATATACAAAATGGAAAGGGGTCACATGATTAGTAACTGGGAGTCACATGATCAATGGGAGGGGAATCACATGATCAATGGTAACGCCCACAACTGAAGTTCCACCCCCGAGGAATGAACACTAAGTGCATGATAGATAAAGAAAGACAATATAATTGTACGGAAATGTGTAATGTACAATAAAGGGCTATTATTTATCGGTATAAATAATGCTACATGTATATACAAAAGTCCTTACATTTGTGGGTGCATATGAATCCAAAAGTATAAATTGTGCCCCCTAGGGGGATTGGATGTTATGTTCTCCCTCCTTGTTAGTCTCTAACCGCACCAGAAATTTATGATATTTGTAATATTTTGCCTTTGAACTAATAGTGTTTTTTTATTTTTTCAGAATTTTTTTTTCAGTATCAATTCCTCAGAGTTTTCTGGATCTCTGCTTGCTGTCATCCTATAGAAAGCTTCAATCCCACAATCCCACGTCAAAATCTGAGGAGAGCCACACCTGGACTTCACACAATCCCACGCCAAAACAGAGAGGGCCACGGCCTGGATCGGACACAATCGCACGGCAAAACAAATAGAGCCACAGCCTGGACCTCAAGCAATCCCACGTGAAATCTGAGGGAGCCATGGCCTGAATCTCACACAATCCCATGCCAAAACAGAGGGAGCCACGGCTTGGACCTCACACAATCCCACGGCAAAACAGAGAGAGCCACGGCCTGGACCTCACACAATCCCACGTGAAATCTGAGGGAGCCACAGCCTGAGCCTCACACAATCCCATGCCATTACAGAGGGAGCCACGGCTTGGACCTCACACAATCCCAGGCTAAAACAGGGAGCCACGGCCTGAACCTTATACAATCCCACAGCAAAACAGAGAGAGCCACGGCCTGGATCTCATACAATCCCAAGGTAAAGCAGGGAGCCACAAGCTGGACCTCATACAATCCCATGGCAAAACAGAGAGCCACGGCCTGAACCTCACACAATCCCACAGCAAAACAGGGAGCCACGACCTAGACCTCACACAATCCCATGGCAAAACAGAGAGCCATGGCCTGGACCTCATACAATCCCACAGCAAAACACAGAGCCACGGCCTGGCCACGGCCTCATACAATCCCATGGCAAAACAGAGAGCCACGGCCTGGACCTCACACAATCCCATGCCATTGTGAAGTGTTTTGTTAGGAAAGCATCACTGAAAACCTCCAAATTGAGAAAGGGGCCTTTCACGTTGTTCATCCTGAGCTCCTGGTGCATGATAGCTTACCAAACTCTAGAACAGTTCATTCCTGGCTCCTGCCATCCATATAAAACATACCATATGTACTGGAATGTCCTGTACCCTCTCTCAAGGGATGGAAATAGTGGTCACTCAACAGGAAGTCGAGAGGTTGCTAGGCAACAAGAAGTGCTGCAGCAGCCCAAGAGCACAATGGACGGCTTAGGTTAGAGAAGAAATCTCTACAAATCTGTTCAATGCTGAATGAATAGGGTTTAGTCAGATGGGCGTCGGATGGAAAGGCGCCAGGTCATTTCGACAGCATCACAAGCACGCGAAAACATAGGAGACAGAGCACCAGAATACATCACAATATCATCACATCATTCAATCCACACTCACTAACATTTCACATCGTACACACATATCACTAATAACAAATTCACTACACATCTAACGTCACCATCACACATATCACTATCACCATACACACATCACTACATATCACTAATCATGATCACCATATCACACACACAATACTACAATATCACCAATCACTATACCATCACACATACACTATCACATCACATAGCACTCCATCACACTATCACTATCACCTTACACAACAGATCACATCACACATAGTCACATTCACATCACATTCACATCACATATCACTATCATTATCACACATATCACTATCACCATCACACATATCACTATCACATATCACTATCATTATCACAAAGCATATCATCAATCCAATCACATCAAACATACTCACATCAGTCACACCTTATCTAATATCACATCATTTCATATCACTTACACACACATCATGATCATTCACTATCCTCACATATCACATCACTCACATTATCAGCACATATCACTATCAGCACATCATAACATCACACATATACTATCTCCATCATATGATACACATCACTCACATTATACTATATCACTATACTCACTAATCAGTTCACTCCCATCACATAATATCACTACCTCATCACTATCACTATCACAACCTATCACCATCACACATATCACTATCACCATCACACATATCACACATATCACTTATCAGTATCATCTACATAATCACTATCACCATCCACATATCACTATCACAGCACACATATCATTATGACATCACACATATCACTATCACCATTATACTCATATCACTATTACATAACACTATAACATCAGACATATCACTATCCCAATCACACATAGCACTATCACTCATTTCACTATCACATAACCCTAGTAGCACCACACATATCACTATCACCATCACAAATATCACTATCGCTATCACATGTAGCACTATCACCATCACACAAAGCATGATGATCATCAAAGTCATCATCATCAACATCAGACTTATCACAAGGACCATCATCAGAAACATTGCCATCTTCATCTTCAACATCATAATTAGTATTTCTATCATGGATATCAATGTCATCAACATCATGACTTCCACCATCACAATCATTCCCCAATTACCACTCTCAACATCAAACCAAACAATCTCCTCATCAGCACCAGCAATGCATTCAGCTTCATCATCATATCATACTGTAGGTATCAGCATCACATAACCATCATCATCATACTGCAGATATCACCACCACTATCATCATTAGCATTGTCGGTAAAATCATAACTAATCACTAGGACACTTCATCACACATATTATCATCATTGTAGTCACCACCAGCACTAATATCATTATTGACATCATAACATGGACATCATTATTACAATCATCATCATCATCAACATTGCCCTCAGAAGTTCTATCATACTTACTAATTAACACTCCTGTCACAGCATCATCATCATCAGTATAGTTATCATAAGCTTCATCATCTTCATCATCATCAACACAGATATCATCTAGCATCACAAACATCATAACCACTATCATCAGCACTATCAACATCATCATCATCATCAGTAACACCATTATCAACACAAGCAATGCCATTATTCTCATCAATACCTTCATGAACCTTGCCTTCACCGTCATCATCACTGACTTCATCATCATAGTTGTGGTCCATCATAAAGTTCAACACCAATGTCATCAGCAATGCAATCATCATCATCATCATTACTATCAAAATAATCATCTACAGTAACAGCACCTTCATCAACAACATCATCAATATCATCATCATCATTGTCATCATCTTCTTAATAATTATGATAATTGCTATCATCCCCAATATCCCAATTGTCATCCTTATCAACATCATCATCACTAACATCTCCACCATCACTGACAGCTTTATAACCATTAAGGTGATTATTGCCTTCACCATCATAATCAGTTCCATGGTCAACAAGATCATCATCATCATCACCCACAATCACCCACTTCAACCCTGATGACTGTGGTGTCCAGTCAGTGAATGTCCAGTCCAGTCTACCCCCAAGATCTCCCAAAACGGAACCTGCTCCACCAGACAATGTGAACAGCGACGTCCACAGACACACAGTTTCTACAACCAGGGCAGCCCTGGGGAATCCTTGGGTGTCTGCACTTATTACTTCCTTAACTGGACTCCAAGTTTCTTTGTAGTTGTTTTGAACCCTACTACATGGGGGTCTTCAGAACAAGCCCCCCCTACAACCCAATCACAGGGCTCCACAGCCACAGCCCAATTACAGCGATGCTGTAGTTGGATCTGAAACCGGAGCTACTGCACCTGCGTAGAGCTCCGAAGGAGCCGGGAGTGTGATGAGTCCACTGAGGATACACAGGTAAGAGGGACAGCAGAGGCTATTGGGGCGTGGAGTAGCCTTTGCACCCACTTGAGACTACACCACGCCCGAGTAGCCTCTGCCGATAATTACCATATGAGCTAAGGTTAGAAAGAATTATAGGATTAAAGGGGTATTCCCATCTGGGCATTTACATTTAATTAAGTTAATTTTCCATATGTACAAATTTCTTCAATTGGATGTTATTAAAAAAAAAATGTAGTAATGTTGTTCCTTAGAAACGAGATGGCTTCCTCGGTTACGACCACCTCACATTTTGGCAGCAGTGGCCAGATATGCAGTATTGAGTCCTGCCTGATCACCTGGATTAATCAATCATCACCACAGGACGGCTGCAGGACATGCAGTAACTCCCGGACATTTCATATACAAAAACTATTTGTTTCTTTGTGCAATCCCTCCAGCAGAGGTGGTCGTATCCGAGGACACAGTCTTGTTTATAAGGGACCATATCACTACATATATGGGAAATTATCTTCACACAGGTAATTTTTTCTTAATTGAAGAAATGTTTATGTATGGCAGATTAATGAAACTGAATGTGACTGCCCAGACGAGAATACCCCTTTAAGTAAAAAAAAAGATTAGGGCTTAGAATGTTACAAGCAACCTACCTAGATTTCTGATGGTAAATTTCCTTTAAGAAATTAAAAAAAAAGCACAAAACCCTCAAGCCAAGTAATTTATCCAACCATCTATTCGATCAAAGATTGTAATTTTTTTTCATATCCTTTAACAAACCTGTCACCAGGAATGTCATTTTCGGTTGGTGACAGGTTACAATAGACTATGCTATACTGAATCATTTCAGGACTTTGTAAAACTTTATTTCACATTACCTGGTCAGCAGTGTGTGGTAAGTCCCGGGGAGGGAACAACTGCTGCAACCTGTGCGTGCATGTGTCTCAGTCTCCTCTCCTCCACACTCATCCATTTCACTGCTGGCAGGAAGCCAAGTAATGTGAAAAAAAAGTTTTATAAAGTCCTGAAATGATTCAGCATAGCATAGTCTATTGTAACCTGTCACCAACTAAACATGACATTCCTGGTGACAGTTTGGCTAAAGAACATGAAAAAGATGACATTCTCTGATCCAAGAGATGGTTGGATTAATAACCTGGCTTGAGGGTTTTGTGTTTTTTTTTTAGAGATTTCTTAAAGGAAATGTACCATCAGGAATCTACCTTCATGGTAGGTTTCCAGTAACATTCTAAGCTCTAATCTTTCTTTACCTAATCCTATAATTCTTTCTAACCTTATCTACACTTAAGCTAATATGGTAATTATCGGCAGAGGCTTCTGGGGTGTGGAGTAGCCTCTCCAGGCAGTGGGAGCAAAGTCAACTCCAAGCCCCCGTAGCCCCGACCTTTGACTTTTTGGCAACAATGGAACCTCTCTCCTTGAATTCCTTGATGATGCGATAGATTAGTGACTGAGGTGCAATCTTTCTAGCTGCGATACTCCCCAGTTTTGTGCAGTGCAATGATGACTGCATGTGTTTCTTTAGAGATAACCATGGTTAACAGAAGAGAAACAATAATACCAAGCACCAGCCTCCTTGTAAAGTGTCCAGTGGTATGATTCTTTCTTATTCATGACAGATCTGCCGCTCTGTCCTCATCAGCACCCGCACCTGTGTTACTGGAGCAATCACTGACACCATGTCAGCTGCTCCTTTTATGGCGCCGGCAATGAAGTTGAAATGTGTTTTGGGGGAAAAAGGAGGTAAATATTGACTTTGCAATTAATTGCTGTTAAGCTGATCACTCTTTATAACATTCTGGAGTCTATGAACTTGCCATTATAAAACCTGATGCAGTAGACTTTGTAAAAATTAACATTTGGATCATTCTCAAAACTTTTGGCCATGACTGTATTTCTCTGGACACCTTTAATTGTCTATAGGGTGTCATACTGGCCATTGGCCACTATGTGTCACTGTTGTACAAGCACTATACAACATCACAACACTGTTTTACAAGTGCAGGGAAGGGGGTGGTAGGGGGACTAGGGGGTGGATGTGTCAGTAAAAATAAGTTATGACCGCTTCTTATTTACTTGCATGCTGTGAGCAGGTAGCGATCAATATGGCTCCCACTGCTCACTAATCATTCACTCAATACCGGAGGAGAGAGTTTATATCACTAGGCAAATGCTACCCCCTTCCCCTGTGACCCCTGGGATGCCACGAGCGGCGCCTAGACTATATCCCGGTAGATGATGACCTGCAGAGCATCGCTCCAGAATCCAATGCACTGCGTACACAGTGACGACATCCGACTTGGGAATAAGTAGCACATGCTGAATCCCAAGTAGAGAGCGATGATTAGAAGTCAGCGCACACTCCGACCATGCACGCCGCCTGCTCCCACATTGCATCACCGCCACCCAATCCCCAAAACACGTCTACAAAAAAACGTGCGCAGAAATCTGCCCTGACGCGGGCGAATGACAATCAAACCAGAGGTTCACAGCAGGGTGAAAAGCCGCAAGGCACAGACACGCAGGAGATGCGTTACAATGTGTCAGGACTCACTCCCATAGATATTATTAGTCTGTAGTGTCCCCCATGATCTGTACAGCGCTGCGGAATGTGATGGCGCTATAGAAATAAAGATTTATAGATCGATTTATGAAACAATGCAGGGTCTGTCACCTCGCCCACATCTATTACAATGCAGTGTGGTGGACGGCGGATAATACCGCAAAGGCTTCCGCTATAATCTGTCATGTGCGTCAGGGTCACAGCTGTCCCTTTAAACTCTTTGTCTTACAGTATTGATCGTGCAGAGAGTCTGACATATCACCTTGCGGAGCGTAGACTCCAGCACTTGCACAATGTTGTGTCCAGATCAGGGGGGGGGGAATTACAGGGTGCAGCATGAGATATGGTGCGGTATTATATTATTACACTACATATGATAAAGTTGTGGTGCGGTATTATATTATTTCACTGTGCAGGATGAGATATGGGGCAGTATTATATTATTACAGTATATATGATGAGTTGTGGTGCAGTATTATATTATTACACTGTACGGGATGAGTTATGGGACAGTATTATATTATTACACTGAAGAGGAAAATATATGTGGCAGTATTATCTCATTACAATGTACAGGATGAGATATGGTGCGGTATTATATTATTACACTGTGCAGGATGACATATGGGGCAGTATATACTTCTATACGCAGCCATTGCGTTTTTTTGCTTACTTCCCGTTGCCTAGGTTTACCATCTATCTATAGGGGTGTGACCCACATCTGCAGCTGTTCGGGGTCTTCTGCACGATGTGAGTCTCCGCTGTGACTTACTACGTGGAAAAATAATGCCAGAAATTGCTGACAAGTGGAATGTAGTGGATCCTGGCCAGTGTGCGGATCCAGAAACTATTAGCGCCGATGTGCTGACATGATTTCTGCTTATAAATCAGGAGGAGGAGGGGCGGCATGTGCACCAGAATTACTCCCTAAAATAAATGTCCAAATCTACATGCAGGGTCAGAGATTAACCCCTTCACAGTCGCCAGGATGGGGGGAGCCATAGAGGGGGTACCTCATTGGATGGTTCTTTGAGTGGGTCTGTTCCTTCTGATTCCGTCGGTTTTTATTTCCTTGTGTACTGGAGTCTTTTTCGATTGTTCCTTGGTCCTGCTCTTTTAACACCCCATTTCCGTCCATTTCTGCGCCTTGCACCTCCTGCCAGAAAAGCCCCAGGGGTTCAACTCTATGTGGAATATTCGATGCGAATCATTATACCATACATCTAAGAAATAAGAAAACAAATAAAATAAATTCCAATATTATAATATAGTACGTAGTCACTATACTACATAATACTCTATTTCATCTTTCACAATCTCCTCTATTTCTTTATGTTATCTATCTTCTTGTAGAAAGCACCCCAGCCAATAATGAAATGAATAAGAGGTAGGGTGCTTGCCGTAAATTAGGATCACGTTCCAGTGCTCTATGTTCAAATCATCAAAAGCAGCAGCTCCCCCATGCAGCCAAATATAGGATTGGTCCCTTTATTCCATATAGGACTAATCAGTAATGTTCCAGGCCAGGCTCGGTGTTTTCACTCACTACACCCTACTTCTACACAATAAGCCTTCCATCTGTGCCAGTCACTGCACTGGCTCCTTCTCGCTTTCCTTCCTGAATAAGTTTTAATGATACCCCTCATCCGCCAAGAGCTCTGCCAATTGCTGCACCGCCCCTACCGCTGCACGCCAGTCTAGTCTACTCTCTCCCTCCCGTGCTTTCTCCATCTGCCATGATTGCTGTAGGATTATCTTTATCTTAATTTACATTGCGTACTTCAGCTCTATGACTTCTTTTCCCGACTGCAACTTTGCCACCGATTCCTTTGATTGCCCGTGCCTGGACTTACAAACGTATACCCAAGCCCCAAGCTTCAAACTTGCTCTTAAAAACCGATCTATTTAGGAGAGCTCTATCACACTTCCTCTATCTTGCATGTGTCACCTCCCTCATTTCCGCATAGACTGTAAGCTCTCTGGTGTCACCCGTGTACCACTCCTCATCCTCATGACTGTAACTCTTGTGTCACCCCCCCCCCCCCCTCATCCTCATAGACTGTAAGCTCTTGTGTCACCCCCTTCATTTTAATCCTCATTCCTGTGGCAGCCCTCCCTCAGTACCGCATAGTCCCTGTTAAGTTCTTGTTGTCTACCCTCATGCTTCATCAGCTTGTGTAAGCTCTTGTCGTTCTCCCCTTTCTCTCTCCCCGTTGGTCACTCTCGACCCCCTCATCCATATTACTGTTAAGCCCCTCTTGTTGTCACAAACCTCATCCTCATTTCTATACTGGTATTAGCTCTCTGGGCACTCCTTTCCCACCTCATCCCATAGACTGTACGCTCGTTGTGTCCCCCCGCATCCTCAGAACTGTAAGCTCTTGTTCAGCCCCCTCTCCTCATACTGTAAGCTCTTTTGTGTCACCTCCTCTCCTCATAGACTGTAACTCTTGTGTCACCGTCCACCCCCCTCTTCTTCCGTGGGGACGAGCCGTTCGCCTGCCCCGCTCGCCCGCGCCTGCTTCCGCGTTGGTAGTACGTCCTCATGACTGCTGTAAGCGCCTCTTGTTGCACCCCCACCACCCCCCTCATCTTTCAGACTGTAAGCCCTTGTGTCACCCCGCATCCTCATGACTGTAAGCTCCTTGTGTCATCACCCCCCCTCATCCTCATAGACTGTAAGATCTTGTGTCACCCCCCTCATCCTCATAACTGTAAGCTCTTGTGCTCACCACCCCCTCATTTCCTCATAGACTGTAAGCTCTTGTGTCACCCCCTCATCTTCAGACTGTAAGCTCTTGTGGCACCTCACCCCCCCCCACTCATCCTCATAGACTGTAATCTCTTGTGTCCCCCCCTCATCCTCATAACTGTAAGCTCTTGTGTGTCACCGCCCTCATCCTCATAGACTGTAAGCCCCTTGTGTCACCCCCTCATCTTCATCTTCAACTGTAAGCTCTTGTGTCACCCCCTCATCCTCATAGACTGTAAGCTCTTGTGTCACCCCCTCATCCTCATAGACTGTAAGCTCTTGTGAGCAGGGCCCTGTCATGTAATATTATAATGTATATATATTATATAATATGTCCCCTGTGAGTTGTAAAGTGCTACAGTATATGATGGCGCTATATAAATAAAGATTATTATTTACTGAGTCTTACTTGAGGACCACTCTTTTGCACCTTATTTTCCCCCTATATTGGCTGCTTTTTTTTGCTTTATCAACAAAAAGAAAATGTAAAAGTAGCACAACTGTCAAAAACAACAAGTAACAAAATGCTGGGTGCAGGCACAACAAGGTCCAGGCTCCAGGACCTCCTCAAATAGATCCAAATAAATGGCAGCTCACCCAAGTTGTGAGGGAAAAAATGGTGAACTTTCACTCTCCACTCATCTTGATCGCAAACGTTTGCCTTTTATGTGCCCCCTTTTTCAAGCAAGCTAAATATATGCATTACATGACTATATATACAAAATGGAAAGGGGTCACATGATTAGTAACTGGGAGTCACATGATCAATGGGAGGGGAATCACATGATCAATGGTAACGCCCACAACTGAAGTTCCACCCCCGAGGAATGAACACTAAGTGCATGATAGATAAAGAAAGACAATATAATTGTACGGAAATGTGTAATGTACAATAAAGGGCTATTATTTATCGGTATAAATAATGCTACATGTATATACAAAAGTCCTTACTCATTTTTTGGGTGCATATGAACCAAAGTATAACATTGGGCCCCCTACGGGGGATTTGGAGTAATGTTCCTCCCCTCCTTTTCGTCTCTAACCGCAACAGAAATTTATGATCTATCTGTAAAATTTTGTAGGCCTTGGAACAATAGTGTTTTTTTTTTTTATTCAGAATGTTTTTTTCAGTATCAATATCCATACACAAAAGAGTTTAATCTTACAATGGACAATCAATGCCTTGCTGTCATCCTATAGAAAGCTATCAATCCCACATCCCACGTCAAATCTGAGGGAGCCACACCTGGACTTCACACAAATCCCACCGCCAAAACAGAGAGGTCCACGGCCTGGATCCGGACGCATCGCACGGCAAACAATAGAGCCACAGCCCTCGACTCAAGCATCCCTACGTATGAAATCTGACGGGAGCCTGGCCTCGAATCTGCACACAATCCATGCCAAAACAAGAGGGGAAGCCACGGCTTGGACTCACACAATCCCACTGGCAAAACGAGATATCCACGCCTGACCCGAATCCACTGACCATCCCACGTTAAAACTGAATGGCCACACACTGAGCCGCACACAATCCCTATGCCATTACAGAGGAGCCACGGCGGCCCTACACAACTCCCAGGCTAAAACAGGAGCCCTGTCCTAACCTAACAATCCCACATGCAAAACCAGAGAATAGCCACGGTTCCTGGATCTCATTCAATCCCAAGTAAAGCAGGAGTCCACAAGCTGGACCCTCATACATCCCAGGCAAAAACAGAGAAGCCACGGTCCCATGAACCCCACACAATCCCCACGTCAAAACAGGGACCACGACCTAGACCTCAACAACAATCCAATTGCAAACACAGAGAGCCAGGGCCTGGACCTCATACAATCCCACAGCAAAACACGACCACGGACCTGGCCACCGGCCTCATACAATCCCATGGCAAAACAGAGAGCCACGGCCTGGACCTCACACAATCCCATGCCATTGTGAAGTGTTTTGTTAGGAAAGCATCACTGAAACATCCATAATCTGAGAGGGGCCTTTCACGTTGTTCATCCTGCGCCTCCTGGTGCATGAATAGCTTACCAGAACTATAGAACAGTTCATTCCTGGCTCCTGCCATCCATATGATAACATTACAATGTACGGAATGTCCTGTAACCACTTCTCTACAAGGGATGGAAATAGTGGTCACTCAACAGGAAGTCGAGAGGTTGCTAGGCAACAAGAAGTGCTGCAGCAGCCCAAGAGCACAATGGACGGCTTAGGTTAGAGAAGAAATCTCTACAATATTCTGTGCACTGCTGTATGATACATTTTATCTAGATTGTGGGGCTGTTCTTTCACCATCACACATATCACTATCACATATCACTATCATTATCACACATATCACTATCACATATCACTATCATTATCACACATATCACTATCACCATCACACATATCACTATCACCATATCACATCACACATATCACTATCAGATCACACATATCACATCACACATATCACTATCAGTATCACACATATCACATATCACTCATCACACATATCACTATCACATATCACTATCACCATCACACATATCACTATCACCATTACACATATCACGTATCACATATCACATCATTAGTCACACATTCACATCACACATATCACTATCACATATCCTATCATTATCACACATATCACTATCACCATCACACATATCAACTATCACATAATCATATCATTAATCACACATAGTCTATCACCATATCACATCACACATATCACTATCACATATCACTATCATTATCACACATATCACTATCACCATCACACATATCACTATCACATATCACTATCATTATCAGCACCATATCACTATCACCATATCACAATCACACATATCACTCAAGTATCACACATATATCTATCACATATCACTATCTTATCACACAAATCACTATCACCATCACACATATCATTATCACATATCACTATCACCATCACACATATCACTATCACCATCACACATATCACACATATCACTATCAGTATCACCTACATAATTCCCCACTATTCACCATCCACAATCACTATCACACACACATATCAATGACATCACACATACTCACTATCACCATTATACTCAATACCACTATCCATACAACACTGATAACATCAGACATATCACTATTCCCATCAACAGCATCGACAGCCTACATCACTCATTTATCATATCACATAACCCTAGTAAACACCCACTTATCACTATCCACCATCACAAATACATCATCCATCGCTACACATGTACAACGATCACCATCACACCAAAGCATGATATCATCAAAGCATCATCATCACACAGACACGACTTATCCAGGACCATCATCAGAACAGTTGTCATCTTCATTTCAAACATCATAATTAAGGATTTCTATCTGGATAACATGTCACTCAACATCACTGACTCCCCACATCACAATCATTCCCCAATTACCACTCCTCTACATCAAACCAAACAATCGTCCCAATCACACCACAGCAATGTCCATCCTTCATCATCCATCATACTGTAGTTCAATACATAACCATCAGCATCATACTGCAGATTCACGCACCACTAGCATCAATAGCTGTCGGTAAATCATAACTAACACTAGGACACTTCAATCACACAATTATCATCATTGTAGTCACCCAGCACTAATATCATTATTGACATCATAACATGGACATCAATTATTACATCATCATCATCAATCAACATTGGCCCTCAAAGTTTCTATCACTACTTACTAATTAACACTCCCTGTCACAGCATCATCATCACACGTATAGTGTTATCTAGACAGCTTCACATCTTCAATCATCATCAACACAGATATCATCTACAATCACAAACTCATAACCACTATCATCAGCACTATCACACATCATCATCCATCATCATAACACCATTATCAACACAAGCATGCGCCATTTAGTCTCATCAATACCATTCATGAACCTGCCTCATCACCGTCATCCATCACTGACATCATCATCATAGTTGTTGGTCCATCAAATAGTTCAACAACACCATTTCATCAGCATCAAATCATCATCACCTCATCATTACTATCAAAATAAATCATCACAGTAACAGCACCTTCAGTCAAACAACATCACATATCATCATCATCATTGGCATCATCTCTTATAATTATGATATTTGCTATCATCCCCAATATTCCCCATTGTCATCCTTATCAACATATCACACTAACATCTCCACCATCACTGACAGCTTTATACCTTAAGGTGTTAGTGCCTTCACCATCATAATCAGTTCATGGTCAACAAGATCATCAATCATCATCACCACCAGATCCCCCCTTCAACCCTGATGAGCTGTGTTTCCAAAGTCAGGTGACATGCCAGTCCAGTCTACCCCCAAATCTCCCCCAAAAAGGAACCTGCTCCTCCCAGACAATGTGAACCAGCGACGTCCACAGACACACGTTTTCTTCTTTACAACCAGGTCAGCCCTGGGGAATCTTGGTGTCTGCACTTATTCCCTCTCTAACTGACTCCAATTGTCTTTGTAGTGTTTTGAATAAACCCTACATACATGGGGGTCTCAGCAACAAGCCACTCCCCTACACCCAATCACAGGGCTCGCACAGCCACGCCCAATTCCAACGATGCTGTGTTGGATCTTAAGAAACCCGTAGCTACTGCACCTGCCGTAGAGCTCCGAAGAGGCCGGAGATTTTGTGACTAGTCCACTAGGATACACGTGTAAGAGGGGACACAGATTCTATTGGGGGCGTGGAGTAGTCCTTTGCACCTCCTTGAGACTACCACACCGCCCGTGTAGCCATCTGCCGGATTAATCCATATGAGCTAAGTGTTTAGAAAGATATAGATTAAAGGGGTTTCCCATCTTGGGCATTTACTTTAATTAAGTTAATTTCTTCCGCATATGTACAAATTTCTTTCCAATTGGATGTTATTAAAAAAAAAATGTAGTAAGTGTTTCCTTAGAACGAGTTGCTTCCTTCCCTCTGTTACGACCACCTTCACACATCCTTTTGGCAGGCATGGCCAGATAGGCAGTATTGGAGTCCTGGCCTGATCACTGGATAATCAATCTCAACCACAGTAGGACGCTGCAGGACATGCAGTAACTCCCGGACATTTCATATACAAACTATTGTGTTTCTTGTGCAATCCCCAGCGAGGTGGTCGTACCGAGGACACAGTCTTGTTATAAGGACCATATCACTACATATATGGGAATTATCTTCACACAGGTAATTTTTTCTTAATTGAAGAAATGTTTATGTATGGCAGATTAATGAAACTGAATGTGACGCCCAGACGAGAATACCCCTTTAAGTAAAAAAAAAGATTAGGGCTTAAATGTTCAAGCAACCTACCTAGATTTCTGATGGTAAATTTCCTTTAAGATTAAAAAAAAAGCACAAACCCTCAAGCCAATAATTGATCCAACCATCTATTCGATCAAGATTGTAATTTTTTTTCATACCTTAAAACAAACTTCACCAGGAATGGGTCATTTCGTTGGTGCAGGTTACCATGACTAGCATACCTGACATCATTTCAAGGACTTTGTAAAGACTTTATTTCCACATTACCTGGTCAGCAGTGTGTGGTAAGTCCCGGGGAGGGAACAACTGCTGAAACCTGTGCGTGCTGTGTCTCAGTCTCCTCTCCTCCACACTCATCCTTTCACTGCTGGCAGGAAGCCAAGTAATGTGAAAAAAGTTTTATAAGTCCTGAAATAATTCCATGCATATAGTCCATTGTAACCTGTTCACCACCTAAACATGACATTCCTGGTGACAGTTTGGCTAAGAACATGAAAAGAATGACATCTCTGATCCAAGAGATGGTTGGATTAATAACCTGCTTGGAGGTTTTGTGTTTTTTTTTAGAGATTCTTAAAGGAAATGTACCATCATGAATCTAACTTCAGGGAGGTTTCCAGCTAACACTCTCAGCTCTAATCTTTCTTTACCTAATCCTACTAATTCTTTCTAACTCTATCTACACTTAAGCTAATATGGTAATTATCGCAGAGGCTTCTGGGTGTGTGGAGTAGTCTCCCATTCAGTGTGAATCAAAGTCAACTCAACTCCAAGCCCCCGTAGCGCCCCCCTTTGCCTTTTTGTAACATAGAACCTTCACCTTGAATTCCTTGATGATGCATGATGGTGACTGATGGGCAATCTTTCTAGCTCCTATAACTCTTCCCGTTAGGCCAGTTTTGTGCTGTAATGAAGACTGCACGTTTCTTTAGGATAACCATGGTTAACAAAAGAGAAACAATGATGCCCAGCACCACCTTCTTGTAAGGGTCCATTGGTGTGATTCTTACTTAATCCTGACGATTGATCTCCAGCCCTCTCCTCATCACAGCCCACACCTGTGTTACTGGAACATCACACTGACACCATGTTAGTTTTCTCTCCTTTTAGGCGAGGCCTGCAATGAAGTTGAAATGTTTTTTTGGGGGAAAAAGTTCATTTTCTAGGCAAATATTGACTTTGCAATGAATTGCTTTGTTAGCTGACCCTCTTTATAACATTCTGGTGTATATACACATGCCATATAAAAACCTGATGAGTAGACTTTGTAAAAATGAACAGTTGGATCATTCTCCAAACTTTTGCCCACTGTATTCCTCTGGACACCTTTAATTGTCTATAGGGTGTCATACTAGTCTGGTCCACTATGGTTCACGGTTGTACAAGCCATACAACACACAACACCTGTTTTACAATTGCAGGAAGGGGGTGGTAGGGGGAGTAGGGGGGGTGGATGTGTCGTAAAAATAAGTTATGTACCGCTTCTTATTTACTTGCATGCGGTGAGCAGGTAGCGATCAATTGGCTCCCACTCTCACTAATCATTCACTCAATCCCGGAGGAGAGAGTTTATATCACTAGGCAAATGCTACCCCCCTTACCCCTGTGACCCCTGGATGCCACGAGCGGGCGCCTACTATATCCCGGTAGATGAGACCTGCAGAGCATCGCTCAGAATCCAATGCACTGCGTACACAGTGACGACATCCGACTTGGGAATAAGTAGCACATGCTGAATCCCAAGTAGAGCAGCGATGATTAGAAGTCAGCGCACACTCCGACCATGCACGCCGCCTGCTCCACATTGCCAATCACCCGCCACCCAATCCCCAAACACGTCTACAAAAAAAACTGCCAGAAATCTGCCCTGACCGGGCAATGACAATCAAACCAAGGTTCACAGCAGGTGAAAAGCCGCAAGGCACAGACACGCAGAGATCGTTACAATGTGTCAGGACTCACTCCCATGAGATATTTTAGTCTGTAGTGTCCCCCTGATCTTACAGCGCTGCGGGAATGTTGATCGGCGCTATAGAAATAAGATTGTATAGATCGATTTATGAAACAATGCAGGTCTGTCACCTCGCCCACATCTATTACAATGCAGTGTGGTGGACGGCGGATAATACCGCAAGGCTTCCGCTAAATCTGTCATGTGCGTCAGGGTCACAGCGTCCCTTTAACTCTTTTGTCTTACAGTATGTCGTGCAGAGTCTGACTATCACCTTCGTGCTCGGAACTCCAGCACTTGGCACAATGTTGGTCCAGACAGGGGGGGGGGAATTACAGGGTGCAGCATGAGATATGGTGCGATATTATATTATTACACTACATATGATAAGTTGTGTGGGAGGTATTATATTATTTCACTGTGCAGATGAATAGGGGCAGTATTATATTATTACAGTATTAGATGGTTGTGGCGCAGTATTATATTATTACACACACGGTACGGGATGAGTTATGGGCAGTATTATATTATACCTGAAGGAAAATATATTGGCAGTATTATCTCATTCAATGTACAGGATTTTTGAGATATTGTGTCGGTATTATATTATTACACTGTGCATGGATGACATATGGGGCAGTATTATATTATTACAATATATGATGAGTTGTTGGTGCAGTATTATATTATTATACACTGAAAGAAGATATTTGGCAGTATTATGTTTATTACAATTCATTGTACAGATTGAGTTATGGGACAGTATTAAATCATCCACTGAAGAGGAGATATGGTGGCAGTATTATATTATTACACTGGATGAGATATGGTGGCAGTTTTATTTCTTTCTTTACACTGTACAGTATGATATGTGGTGCAGTATTATATTATTACACTGTACAGGATGATATATTGGTGCAGGATTAATTATTACACTGTAAGGAGCGGTAGGGGTGGTAATATATTATGACACTGGTAACAGGATGATATGTTGGGCAGATTATATTATCACGCTGTACGGATGAGATATGGGGCAGTATTTATGTTATTACACGGTGATGGGATGAGATAGGTGCAGTATTATATTATTACACTCTACACAGGCTAAGTGTGGTGCTATAGTATATCACACTGTATATTGGTAACTTTATGGTGCAGTATTATATTATTACATGTGTACAGGAAAGATATGTGCAGTATGTATATTCTAACACAGTTAGGATGGTATATGATGATGCAGTAATATTATTACACCGTACTATTATACTTTACAAGCAGTGTATCATGGGGAGTTGTGGCAGTATTATATCTTATGACACTAACGGATGAGGTTCTGTGCAGTATTATATTACTTACACAGTACTATTATACTATTACAGTGGTATAATGGTGGTTTGTGTGGCAGTATTATATTTACACTATACAGAATGAGTTATAGTGCAGTATTATATATTACACAGTACTATTATACTATTACAGTGTATAGTGTGAGTTGTGTGGCAGTATATTATTATATACCCTATACAGAATGAGTTATAGTGCAGTATTATATTATTACACAGTACTATTATCTATACAGTGTAATGGTGAGTTGTGTGGCAGTATTATTTATTACACTATACAGAAGGAGTTATAGTGCAGTATTATTATTGTGGTAAAGGAAGAATATGGGGAGTGTTAATCATTACATTATACAGAAATATATATGGGGCAGTATTATATTATTTCACTCTACGGATCAGATATTATGCAGTTATTATTATTACACCTGTACAGGATGAGATTGGTGCAGTATTATATTATTAGACTGTACAGGATGAGTTATGGGGCAGTATTAATAATTACAACTGTATAGGAATGATAAATGTGCGGTATTATATATTAAACTACATTGATGAGTTAAAGGCGGTATTATTTATTAATCTTACATGAAATATGGGCAATTATTTATTACACTGTATAGATAATGTAGATAGGGGAGATTAATTTTCTAACGAATGACTAATGGTGCAGTAATTACATATTCTTATTACACTGTACAGGATGAGATATGGGCAGTATTAGTATTATTACACTGTTCTCAGATGAGTTATGGTATTACATTATACACTGTCCAGAGATAATAGGGGGTAATATTTATATTTTTATTACGCTGTTATATGAGTTCGGGGCAGTATTACATTATTACACTGTACAGCTAAGATATGGGTCAGTATTATATTATTACACTGTATCAGATGAGTTATGGGTATTACATATTACACTGTACAGGATAAGATATGGGGTAGTATTATATTATTACACTGTATATGATGATTACAGGGCAGTATTACATTATTACCTGTACAGTATGACTAATGGTGCATATTATATTATTATCTGTATAGGATATTTGGGGCAGTATTATATTATTACTCGTATAGGATGAGTTATGGGGCAGTATTATATTATTACTTCTGTATAGGATGAGTTATGGGCAGTATTAATTATTACTCTGTAAGGATGAGTTATGGGGGCAGTATTTATTATTACTCTGTATAGGATGGAGTTATGGGGGCAGTATCTATATTACTCTGTATAGGATGATTTATGGGCCGTATATAATTATTACGCTGTACAGTATGACTATGTGTGCAGATTAACATTATTACACTGTACAGGAGATTTGGGTAGTATTATATATTACACTGTACAGGATGAGATATGGGGTACGATTATATTTATACACTGTACAGGATGAGATTGGGGTAGTTATATTATTACACACTGTACAGGATGAGATGGGGTAGTATTATATTATTACACTGTACAGGATGAGGATATGGGATAGTATTATATTATTACACAGGATAAGAAAGGGGCAGTATTATATTATTACACGTACGGATGAAATATGGGATGTATTATATATTATTACACAGGATAAGATAAGGCGCAGTATTACATTATTACACTGTACAGGATAAGATAAGGGGCATTATTACATATTACACTGTACAGGATAAGATATGGGGTGATATTAATATTATTACACTGTACAGGATGAGTTATGGGGCAGTAATGGTATATTTCAGTGGTATGATTATGGTTATGGTGTAGTATTATATTTGGTCTCCGTTAGTAATGCATGACCAGGTTGTTTATGAGTTATTAATACAATGTTATCGTTTTGTGTCATAATAAAATGTTGCTATAGATAGATGAATGATATACATTCATTGTGGTTTCCGTGAGATCACATTGCAGAGGGCTGACCTTTGCCTTGTTGGGGTCATTGCATTACTTGTGTATCTGCATTGTGGATTGTTACATTGTCGTGTTGTGTAGTGTGATGTGAGTGTTATGTGGATTGATGGACATAGAGAAGGACACATTTTCTGTTGTTGCTGTGTGACACCTCAGACCTTTTTAACCTCTTTGTAGGGTGCAGTCTGCATGTGGCTGCTATTGTTTACACTGAAATGTAGCTGCAGAGGTAGGAGTGATCTGTGATGGATGGCCATTGTGATTGCAGTGGTCCGGTTTGCAGTGGTATTCTATGTCCAGGTTCCAGTGTTGCAGTTGTGGTAGTCCATGTCTGTCCAGTGTGCATGTTTGTATTTTATGTTTTGGGGTCCAGTGTTGCAGTGTGGTAGTCCATGTCTGGTCGTTTTTGCAGTGTGTGTCCTATGTCAGGTCCAGTGTTGCAGTGTGTAGTCCGTGTCCTGTGCGCAGTGTGTGCAGTGTGTAAGTTATGTTTTGGTCCAGTGTTGCAGTGTGTAGTCCATTTCCTTCTGGTCCGGTTTTGCAGTGTGTAGTCTATGTCCTGGGCCAGTGTTGCAGGTGTGTAGTCTATGTCCTGGTCCAGTGTTCGGTGTGTAAGTCTTGTGTCTTGGTCCAGTGTTGCAGTGTGTAGTCTATGTCCAGGTCAGTGTTGCAGTGTGTAGTCATGTCCAGGTCCAGTGTTGCAGTGTATAGTCAGTTCCTGGTCCAGTGTTGCAGTGTTTAGTCTATGTGCTGTCCAGTGGGTCTATGTTGTGGTCTAGTGTTGCTGTGTAAGTGAATGTTCTGGTCCAATGTTGCAGTGTGTAGGCCATGGCCAGTCCAGGTTGCAGTATTTAGTCCATGTTCTGGTCCAGTGTTGCAGTTGTAATCCATGTCAAGGTCCACCCTGTTGCGTGCGTAGTCCATGTTCTTGGTTCGGTGCTGCAGTCTGTATTCTAGGTCCTGGTCCACTGTACAGGTGTGGTCCGTGTCCTGGTGACAGTGTTGCGTGTGTAGTCTATGTCCTGGTCTAGTGTTGCATGTGGATTCTAGTTTTGTCCAGTGTTGCAGTGTATAGTCTATCTCTGGTCCAGGGTGCATTGTGTATCCATGACCAGGTCCAGTGTTGCAGTGTGTAGTCTATACCCAGGTCCAGTGTTGCAGTGTGTAGTCTATATCCAGGTCCAATGTTGCAGTGTGTGCACATGCCCAGGTCCAGTGTTGCAGTGTGTAGTCCGTTCCAAGATCCAGTGTATAGTTTTATGTCCTGGTCCAGTGTTGCAGTGTGTAGTCTATGTCCCGGTCCATTCTTGCATTGTGTAGTCCATGACCAGGTCCAGTGTTGCAGTGTGTAGTCCATGACCAGTCCAGTGTTGCATTGTCTAGTCCAGTGATGGCGAACCTTTTGGTGGCCGAGTGCCCAAACTACAACCCAAACCTCCCCTTACTTATTGCAAGGGCAAACAAAAAATAAGCAGTAACTTCTGTGCTCCCTTGTCTTCAACAACTTTCAATCATATTGGCCGCCACTGAGGCAAGATGTAAATTGCATCATTTTAGCTTCTTCTCCAGTGTCCCTTCGTACACAGAGAATCGTGGGGGCAGCAGATAGGTCTCCAAAGGTAATTAAACTCTACTCATTCCTTCTTTTCACCTCTTCCTACAGTCCCAAGCAGCAAAGTAAGTATCACTTTAATATATGACTGAAAGCAGCAACTTTTAAGTTGCTTGGAACTGCAGGAAGATTCTTTGAGTCCTGTCTGGTGCGCTGGGGTGATGGCCCGAGTGCCCACAGAAAGGGCTCTGAGTGCCGCCTCTGTTACCCGTGCCATAGGTTTGCCATCACTGGTCTAGTCGATGTCCTGGTCCATTGTCGCAGTGTGTAGTCCATGTCTTTGTCCAGTGTTGCAGTGTGTAGTCTAAGTCAAGGTCCAGTGTTGCAGTTTGTAGTCCATGACCAGGTCCAGTGTTGCAGTGTGTAGTCTATATCCAGGTCCAATGTTGCAGTATGTAACCTATGCCCAGGTCCAGTGTTGCAGTGTGTAGTCCATGTTCTGGTCCAGTGTTGCAGTATGTAACCTATGCCCAGGTCCAGTGTTGCAGTGTGTAGTTTTTGCCCAGGTCCAGTGTTGCAGTGTGTAACCTACGCCCAGGTCCAGTGTTGCAGTGTGTAGTTTATGTCCCGGTCCAGTGTTGTAGTGAGTAGTTTATGTCCCGGTCCAGTGTTGTAATGTGTAGTCCTTGTCAAGGTCTATTGTTGCAGTGTGTAGGCCATGACCAGGTCCAGCGTTGCGGTATTTAGTCTATGTCAAGGTCCAGTGTTGCAGTGTGTAGTTTATGTCCCGGTCCAGTGTTGTAGTGTGTAGTCCTTGTCAAGGTCTATTGTTGCAGTTTGTAGGCCATGACCAGGTCCAGCGTTGCGGTATTTAGTCTATGTCAAGGTCCAGTGTTGCAGTGTGTAGTCTATACCCAGGTCCAGTGTTGCAGCGTGTAGTATAAATCCAGGTCCGGTGTTGCAGTGTGTAGTCCATGTTCTGGTCCAATCCTGCAGTGTGTAGTCCATATTCAATGTGTAGTTTATGCCCAGGTCCAGTGTTGCAGTGTTTAGTCTATGCCCAAGTCCAATGTTTCAGTGTGTACTCCATGTTCTGGTCCAGTGTTGCAGTGTGTAGTCCAAGTCCTGGTCTGCTGCTTCAGTGTGTAGTCTATGCCCAAGTCCAGTGTTTCAGTGTGTAGTCCATGTTCTGGTCCAGTGTTGCAGTGTGGAGTCCATGTCCAGGTCCAGTGTTACAGTGTGTAGTCCATGTCCTGGTCCAGTGTTTCAGTGTGTAGTCTATGCCCAGGTCCAGTGTTGCAGTGTGTAGTCCATGTTCTGGTCCAGTGTTGCAGTGTGTAGTCCATGTTCTGGTCCAGTGTTGCAGTGTGTAGTCTATGCCCAGGTCCAGTGTTGTGTACATGTTCTGGTCCAGTGGTGCAGTGTGTAGTTCATGTTCTGGTCCAATCCTGGAGTGTGTAGTCCATGTTCTGGTCCAGTGTTGCAGTGTGTAGGCCATGTTCTGGTCCAGTGTTGCAGTGTGTAGTCCATGTTCTGGTCCAGTGTTGCAGTGTGTAGTCCATGTTCTGGTACAGTGTCTCAGTGTGTTGTCTATGCCCAGGTCCAGTGTTGCAGTGTGTAGTCCATGTTCTGGTCCAGTGTTGCAGTGTGTAGTCCATGTTCTGGTACAGTATCTCAGTGTGTTGTCTATGCCCAGGTCCAGTGTTGCAGTGTGTAGTCCATGTTCTGGTACAGTGTCTCAGTGTGTAGTCTATGCCCAGGTCCAGTGTTGCAGTGTGTAGTCCATGTCCTGGTCCAGTGTTGCAGTGTGTAGTCTATGACCAGGTCCAGTGTTGCAGTGTGTAGTCCATGTTCTGGTCCAGTGTTGCAGTGTGTAGTCCATGTTCTGGTCCAGTGTTGCAGTGTGTAGTCCATGTTCTGGTCCAGTGTTGCAGTGTGTAGTCTATGCCCAGGTCCAGTGTTGTGTACATGTTCTGGTCCAGTGTTGCAGTGTGTAGTCCATGTTCTGGTCCAGTGTTGCAGTGTGTAGTCCATGTTCTGGTCCAGTGTTGCAGTGTGTAGTCTGTGTGCTGTGTAGTTTCAGTCTCAGCACATCGCACCCCCCTCCTGATTGTGCAGAGCATCGCGTGGATTTGGTTCTTACCTGCGCTGTGAGATCCGATGCAGCCCATGCTGAGCACTGAGTGGGGGGGATATTGTGGGTGTAAGGAGCTGGGGGAGATGGGAGAGGAGCGGGGGATTGAGGAAGGGGCAGAGGAGGAAGGATGGAGAAAAGGGGGAAAGAAGGAAAAGAAGAGGAGGAGAGGGGGTGCTCGGAGGAGGTTCCCCGTCACTGGGGTCTCGGATCTGGGATCATCCTGGGATGTCTCCGGACGTGACGCTCAGACACCGCGCTCTCTCTCTCTCCTCTGTCTCTCTCTCTCCTCCCCCTCTCTTTTGCTCTCTCTTTCTCAGAGATGCTCAGGGACCAGCAGCCCAGGGCGGGGGAGGAGGATGCGACTCACAAACACAAGGAGAAGGGATTGGCTGAGGGGGAGGAAGAGGAGCTGTCACATCCACAGGGCAGGCAGTCTCTCCGGCACAAGGCTGTCTATCTGCTGCTCCGTCTCCGTCTTCAGCTCTGCTCCATCTGCCCTGTCACCTCTGGAGATGTCTCATCCCTGGCTGTGTCTGCTGTGCTACAACCTGTGCATCTGTCTCTCCCACACACTGTCTCTCCCTCCTCCCCTGCGCTCTCCGGCCGTCTGTCTCATTATGTTTTCTGGGCAGGTTTATCCATCAATTCTCAGCATCATAAAAGAGAAGGGAGAACATGAAACGGCAGAGGTGGAGGGGGAGGAGGGAGATGGAGGTGGAGGAGGGAGTGGAGGAGGCTGCAGGGCACTATACCATGGCAGGGCAGATGGGGCAGCTCCCAGCTCCTGACACTGAACTTTCTGTATTGTGGGTTGATGTAGAGTGAAGACAGACACTGTGTCATGTTATAGCACCATATGGTGGTAACATTTATGCACTATGTAGCTTTTTTATAGCAACATTATATGTGCCTCAGGCAACACTATTATTGGGGCACTATATGGCGGTGTTATCTGAGCACTATGTAACATTGTTATTGGGACACTATATGGCAGTATTATCTGAGAACTATACAACATTGTTATCTGAGCACTGAGTAACACTGTTATTGGGGCACTATATGGCAGTATTATCTGAACATTATGTAATAGTATCACTTGGACACTATATGGCAGTGTTATCTGATCACTATGTTATTGGGGCACTATATGGCACTGTTATATATGTTTTATGCATGCATGTATTGGGGCACTATATGGCACTGTTATATATGTATAATGCATGCATGTTATTGGGGACTATATGGAACTGTTTGAGCGCTACATAGTACAGCATTGTTATTTTGACACAATGTAACAGTGTTTCATTTAGTTTAGTATCATTTAGTACTATCAATTGGGCACTATGTGACACTATTATTTGGACTCTACAGTATAGCAAGGTTATCTGAACACTATATAGAGCCTGTACTGATGATAATATATAACACTACTATTTTAACACTAAATAGTGGTGTAATCAGAATACTATGTATTATTACTATTATCTGAATACTATCTAGAGCTGTTATTGGGGTATTATGTACAGGGGGGGACAGCCTATGATTTTTTTCAGAAATAGTGTAATCTCCATTTATGAACATTTGAAGGATCTTTGTAAGGTCATGCAAAATACATGATGATGATAATCAGAGAAGAAGCAATGACATTTTCTGCAGGTGCCAGCAGTCACCGATCTCCACACTGGCCACAGGACATCACTAGTCCTCACACGGCTCTGCTGGGATCTGCTCCGCTCTTCTTCCAGTCTTTTCTACACGTCTGTGACTTGTGGGTTTCTTGGCCATAACTTTGTCCCCATGTATTTTCAAGAAGTTTTCTATTGGGTTTAGATCAGGACTCTGGTCTGTGGTCATGTAATTGTTTCTATGTGTTCTGTTCCAAGGCACTGTTTTACCTATTTTGATGTGTGATAGGGTGGCATTGTCCTGCAAGAAAATTGCTGCTGATTGAATGATGAAAGCAAGAAGAGAACCACAAGTTGTTGAAGAAGGTTCTGTTACACACTTACATTCTCTCTGCCATGTAGCTCTATGTGAGTTCCAACTCCTGCCGCAGAAAACATTCCCCAAACCATGACACTTCCTCCACCACCTTTCACTGACTTCTTTACATACTATGGGTTCAGTCTTTGCTTAATTTGTTGACAAACATAATGTTTCCCATCAGATCCAAATAAATTAAACTTGTTCTATTACTAAAATGACCTGTGGACTCTTCTCCTCTGTCCACACAACATGCTCCTCTCAGTAAAGGTGAGTCTAGGTCTTCTGATTCTTTATACTAATGAGAGGTTTGGTCATTATGAAGGTTTTCAGTCTCTTCGGAGCAGCACAAGTCAGTAAAGTCAGTGAAAACCGAAAAGTTAGGTGCCAGTATGGCCCCTTGCACATAATGTATGCTCACCATGCACAGGAGAGAGGAGGGGAGAGCTCGGCTTACCCCTCCACTCTCCATACAGAAGCACAGGACCAGATCCGTAGTACAGAGGAATATAGGGCATGTTGTATATTTTTACATACACGGTCACAGTGCAGGGAGACAACGGCGCAGGGAGACAACGGCGCAGGGAGACAACGGCGCGGGGAGACAGCGGCGCAGGGAGACAACGGTCCAGGGAGACAGCGGCGCAGGGAGACAACGGCGCGGGGAGACAACGGCGCAGGGAGACAATGTTGCCTCCCTGCACCGCAGCGTGACTGGGCGCCAAAGGCGTTAATGGAGACCGATATCCTGTCACAAACTGTGTAGCCAGATGTGTCCCCCACACATTCGTGTACATGAGGCCTTACATAGGGTTTGTCAGATAATTAAGGAAATTAGCACCAGTTGCCAAATTATTACCAATAACCTGGAAGTGTCTCTTATTTTGATCAGTGTCTTTTACAATTATCTCATCTACATTTTTATTCTGTGCTTTAGAACATTTACAAAATACTGATATAAACTTAAGATACAAAATACTGATATATTCTTTATTACACAGGACAAAACAAGGACATTAATATTTAGGAAATTGTGTGTTGTTCTCTAATTTTGATCTCCAGTGTAGAAATACCATAGGACTGTATAAAACACTGTTTTAGTTTGGAGACTATATATTGTAGGGCAGTATACAGAGCTTATCTATAGGTACAGAAGGAGGTGTTATTGCAGCATTATATCATCTTGGACACTATAAACATGTTATATGTAGATCTTACACACTATACATGTGTTATATAGAACTTATACCCTATACATGTGTTATATAGAGCTTATACACTGTACAAGTGTTATATAGAGCTTATACACTGTACATGTGTTATATAGAGCTTATACCCTATACATGTGTTATATAGAACTTATACACTGTACATGTGTTATATAGAGCTTATACACTGTACATGTGTTATATAGAGCTTATACCCTATACATGTGTTATATAGAACTTATACACTGTACATGTGTTATATAGAACTTATACCCTATACATGTGTTATATAGAGATTATACCCTATACATGTGTTATATAGAACTTATACCCTATACATGTGTTATATAGAACTTATACCCTATACATGTGTTATATAGAGCTTATACACTGTACATGTGTTAAATAGAACTTATACCCTATACATGTGTTATATAGAACTTATACCCTATACATGTTATATAGAGCTTATACACTATACATGTTATATAGAACTTTATACATGTGTTATATGCAGATCTTATACACTATATACTTGTTATATGTAGATCTTATACACTATATGTGTGTTATATGCAGATCGTATACTCTATACAGATCTTGTTCTATGTAGTTCTGATACATTGTAGAAACTTTTACTTGATAGATAGATAGATAGATAGATAGATAGATAGGAGATAGATAGATAGATAGATAGATAGATAGGAGATAGATAGATAGATAGATAGATAGATAGATAGGAGATAGATAGATAGATAGATAAGAAATACACAAATTATAGCAGATAGATAACTAGGCAGATGATAGATGAGAAGCATCTGCACTCGGGAGCAACATATCCTCTGCCCACAAAAGTTCACATGCAGGGCCCCTTGAGGACAGGGGCCTGGGACAAATGCCCAGTTTTCCACCCCCTAACACCGGTCATGCAACAAGGCAACAGCTTACAAAAAGAACGGAGTAACTTCACAGAGCAAAGTCCTTGTATCACTCAGTGATTTGCAGAATTGATATCCCAGTGGCACATGACTCCATCGCTGCTCCCTACTCCCCGCGCCAGCAACAATCGCAGGTGTTACCAGCAGGAGGTGAGCCGAACACCAAACCTGAACCTGGACTTCTGGCTGGAGTCTGGGTTTGGGAACCCGCAATGTCCAGTATCAGTAATCCCTATAACGGGAGTCCCTGGTCACATGCAGCTCGATGGACCCGTAGTCTCTGGAGGAGCCGCTCTCAGGACATCTCTGTGCCATTCGTCTGGTGTCATCTCTTGTACATTTTCTTAATCATTAGGTAATTGTGCGCAGTCTCTGTGGACTCATGGCTGCTGCCTGGCTCCTGTGTATACGTCCTGCTATACGGGTCTCCCATGGACATTGCTTTCCCATTTCACAGGACACAAGGTGATTAGTGATCAGACTTCTACATGAGGCCCTTATCTATAAATACATAAATGTGTTCACTTATACATATTTATATAATAAGACACATTTATATACACACATACAGTCCTACACTCATATACATTTATATACACTCACCGGCCACTTTATTAGGTCCACCTGTCCAACTGCTCGTTAACACTTAATTTCTAATCAGCCAATCACATGGCGGCATCTCAGTGCATTTAGGCATGTAGACATGGTCAAGACAATCTCCTGCAGTTCTCCCGAGCATCAGTATGGGGAAGAAAGGTGATTTGTGGCCTTTGAACGTGGCATGGTTGTTGGTGCCAGAAGGGCTGGTCTGAGTTGCGCCACTAAAAGAAAACATTTTCACTTGCAGTAAGCCCCACACTATGCTCCTGAATAATATATAACCCTTACAATACAACTGAAAATGCCTCATACAACACAATAGAATACTTTGTGCTCCCCATATACACTCACCGGCCACTTTATTAGGTACACTTGTCCAACTGCTCGTTAACACTTAATTTCTAATCAGCCAATCACATGGCGGCAGCTCAGTGCATTTAGGCATGTAGACATGGTCAAGACAATCTCCTGCAGTTCAAACCGAGCATCAGTATGGGGAAGAAAGGTGATTTGTGGCCTTTGAACGTGGCATGGTTGTTGGTGCCAGAAGGGCTGGTCTGAGTATTTCAGAAACTGCTGATCTACTGGGATTTTCACGCACAACCATCTCTAGGGTTTACAGAGAATGGTCCGAAAAAGAAAAAACATCCAGTGAGCGGCAGTTCTGTGGGCGGAAATGCCTTGTTGATGCCAGAGGTCAGAGGAGAATGGGCAGACTGGTTTGAGCTGATAGAAAGGCAACAGTGACTCAAATAATGGTCCGAAAAAGAAAAAACATCCAGTGAGCGGCAGTTCTGTGGGTGGAAATGCCTTGTTGATGCCAGAGGTCAGAGGAGAATGGGCAGACTGGTTCGAGCTGATAGAAAGGCAACAGTGACTCAAATCGCCACCCGTTACAACCAAGGTAGGCAGAAGAGCATCTCTGAACGCACAGTACGTCCAACTTTGAGGCAGATGGGCTACAGCAGCAGAAGACCGTAATGAAGGTTGAGCTTGAACACCACGGTACAGCATAGCGCATACCACCGGTTAGTGTCATGAATGGGTTCTTCGATCTCATATCCTGTAGCCTCTGTGGGAAATATAGCTCACAAGTTAGATGATTCGTAATCACTTATGTACCTCACCTCCTGCCACTTATTATGGTACAAAGTACCTTTCCAACTCTTCGTTACAGCTAGATATTTCTATCGCCAATCACATGCGGCCTCTCAGTGCATTTAGGCAAACAAAAAATGGTACGCATGGTCAAGACTATCTCCTCAGTTCAAAACCTAGCATCATTATGGGGAAGAAGGTGATTTGTGGCCTTTGAACGTGGGTACATGTTGTTGGTGCCAGAAGGGCTGGTCTGAGTATTCAGTAACTCGCTGATCTACTGGGATTTGCACGCACAACATCTCTATGGGTTTACAGAGAATGGTCCGAAAAAGCAAGAAAAACCTCCAGTGAGCGGCAGTTTCGTGGGGGAAATGCCTGTTATGCTTTGCTCGCAGGTACAGAGGAGAACGGCAGCACTGGTTCGAGCTGATAGCCTAAAGGCAACAGTGACTCAAATCGCCACCCGGCTTTACAACCATGTAGCAGAAGAGACATCTTGAACGCACAGTCGTCCAACTTTGAGGCAGATGGGCTATACAGCAGCAGAAGACCACACCGGTGCCACTTCCTTTCAGCTAAAACAGGGAAACTGAGGCTACAATTTGCACAATGCCTCGAAATTGGACTAAAGACTTGGAAAACCGGTTGCCTGGTCTGAGAGTCTCGATTCTCGCGCTGAGTCGAACAATTCGGCATGGTAGGATCAGATATTGGCGTCAACACACTGAGCATTGATCCACATCCTGCTTGTATCACACGGTTCAGAGCTGTGTGGTGTGGGTGCATGTGTGGTGGGAATATTTTTCTTGGCAACTCTATTGGGCCCCTTGGTACAAGAACGCCACAGCCTACCTGAGATTTGTTGCTGACCATGTCCATCCCTTTGATGAGCACAATGTACCCTGTAAACATCTGATGGCCTACTTTCAGCCAGAATATGCCCATGTCAGTAAGCTGGAACTCATCTCCGACTAAGACTGGTTCTTGAACATAACAATGAGGTCACTAATCTCAAAATGTGCCCCACAGTCACCAAATCACTCAATCCATCAGAGCAATCTTATGGGATGTGGTGGAACTGGAAGATCGCATCATGATGTGCAACTGCGGGAAACGTGTGTGATGCCATCATGTCAATTATGGCGCGCTGACAATCTCTGTAGAGCTTCCAGCACCTGTTGATATCTATGCGAAGTGATGTGGTCCCGCCAAATTAGCAGAAAAAAGAAATATGAACAAGAAATAGAGGCAACAGCAAGATCGAGAGATGCAGCGGAACCATATACTCTCGCCATCCGGTCGCGCATTTCCTCTCGCCTCACTCCGACTTCGCGGGTGTCTCCGAAGAATTGAGGCAGTTCTGAAGGCAAAAGGGGGTCCAACCCGTTACTAGCATGGTGTACCTAATAAAGTGGCCGGTGAGTGTATATTTGCACCTCAAAACCTGACATCACTAAACATATGAGGAGGAGAGTGACTGCATGACCCAGTATTACCCATATATTTATATCACTGATGCTGCTCCTCAAGTGCCCAGTAGGCGGTCTCTTTTCATACAGTGCACCAGGTTTGGCATAGGATGCTACCTCGTCCCTCATCTCTCCACTCAGTCACTAACAATTCCCAATTTGAGGGCAAAAACATGTAGCAGTTCAACTCTCAAGCTAAGTGCAGAGCAGTGTGAGGACCCCCAGTGCACTTTGAAAATCTACATATCTGGAATACAAAAAAAAATCTATATCTCACAGTCCTGCTGCTACTATAACATACACAAAGGTCTAAATACACAACTCTTCATTGACAATACCTAACACTGTCGGCAGAGAGCACAGAGGACAGCAGTGTGGTGATGTGCCCTTGAGAAGAGACAATCCTGGAGTATAAATCTACATTTCACAGTCCTGCTGCTACTAACAACATACACAAAGCTCTGACTACACAGATATCTAGAGACAATACTTAACATTAGGTTTGGAGAGCACAGCAGTGTGAGGACACAACCCTGGTGTGCTGGCAGAAGCTACAATCCTGGAATATAAAAAAAATCTATATTTCACAGTGCTGCTGCTACTAACAACATACACATAGCTGTGATTACATAAATCTCTAGGGACAATACTTAACATTAGGTTTAGAGAGCACAGCACAACCCTGGTGTGCTGGCAGAAGCTACAATCCTGGAATATAAAAATCTATATTTCACAGTTCTGCTGCTACTAACAACATACACAAAGCTCTGATTACAGATCTCCTGGGACTGCACTGCACTGGCTGCAGTTTCCATGATCACACCTGCTGACAGGTTCTCTTTACATATAGCAATTTAGCTTCCTGCAGCGGCCACTAGGCGGAGTTTACTTTATACTCAATAATAATAATAATAATATTACTAATACAGTAATGCTTTATTTAAATAGCACCAACATATTCTGCAGCGCTGTATTATATATTTATACATTCATAAATGTAATAATGACGCTGCATGGATTTATAGGTTCTGTAGGAACTATGGGAAGCCTGGATATTTCTATGTAACTATGGTCTATGCAGAGGGTTTGGAACTTTGTATTAGTTTTTTTTTTTTAAATGTATTGATAAATTCATTAAACTAGAAGCAATAAGTTGGAAATATGATATCATAACACACCGAACTGAATTTATATGTGTAAACCTACAATACATACAATATTCTGAAAACAGGACCTATTAGAAAAATAAGTCATCTATGGATTGTCATGGATTTATCTGGATTTTACGGACGTATATGCGGAATGTTCTGCGGTCATCTGAGACGTCCAATCAGAAAAGATCACTCCTCGCACATTGGCACAAAGCGGAGCGGTTTAATGTCAAACGTGTCAAACTCTGTCACTTTGCCAATACATGAGTGGCGTGATCCATACAGGGATCCGTCAGTGCCGAAAGTGGCCACCAGGTGGCAGCAGTGAACATGCGGAGGCGCTGCTGGTCGCCTTATTGTAAATTTACTGATCTATAATTTTTTGGGCTGTACAGGAGGGGGGGAATTCTACAGCTCCTTTATGAAAAATGATACATTTGACCTTGTGACCCCCAACGTGTGCTCCATACAAGGTGACATGCCCAGGTGTATCCACACCCATTTAATCTGGAGCTGGGGGAAGTCAAATATTAGCTGGGTGTGATCATCTGCAGCAAGATGTGAGGGCGACCGTCCAGAATTACAACTTCCAACTGAGTCCCCGGATTAGATACAGGATAGGTTCTGTAGGTTTGTTCTTAAATTGAATTTGTTTGTAAGTCAGAACTGTATACTTTATAATTGTAACCCCTACTAGGAATATTTTTGGTCTCTGTGACATTTTGGAAATGTTGGGTTGTCATAAGAACCAGAATTAACAATAAAACTTCATTCCAGACACCTGTGATAACTGTTATAGCTGATTATTGTAGTCTAGGGCTAAAGTACAGTAAATTACCAATATCCAGAGGTCCGTTTGTAACTGGGGGTTGTCTGTAAGTCGGGTGTTCTTAATTAGGGGACCGCCTGTAATAATAAGAATATTTAAAATGAATATAATAGTAACAATAATAGTATAAAATAATAATACTAAATAGTACATAAAGTCATAACAATAATAGTATAAAATAATAATACTAAATAGTACATAAAGTCAGCGCATTCATTGTCCCATCACAAGACAACCACGAACAATGGAGGTGTTATTTTGAGTGCACAGTCAAAGTCGAAAAAACTGAGCCCACAAGAACGTGACATGTGCGGTTTTTTAAAAATTTTTTTCCACATTTGGAATTTTTTGCAGCTTCGCAGTACACGGCATGTTAAAATAAATAACATTACGGGAAAGTAAAATTTGTTACGCACAAAATAAGCCCTCACACAGCTCTGTACACGGAAAAATGAAAAAGTTATGGATTTTTGAAGTTGGAGAGCGAGAAATGAGAGAAAAACCCTGCGTCCTTAAGGGGTTAAGGGATTAAGTATATGGTACAATAAAAGCAGAATAGAAGGGCACTGGGGGGGTTAGGGATGGGGGCAGGGGGTCTATGGAGGAAAGTGTTTAACCCTTTAGCTGCTGCCTGCAGTCACTGTAGAGTACCTGTTATCACACTGCAGCAGCTGCACACACTCGGCTCTGCTTCATCAGACGAACTTCAGTGAAGAGCAGGAGGAGGTGGGGGCAGGGAGCTATTGATGTAGCAGAGCTGGAGAGTTCCTGCCTGCACGGAGGCTGATCCCCTGGGGCTGCTGTGCAGGGGCAGTGCAGAGAACATGACACTCTGCACTGCTCCATCCATCCATCCATCCATGTGCCTGCAAGTGGCAGCCTGAGGACAGGGAGGGCTCTGCCTCCCAGGGGAGGGGATGGGGGAGGTGCCGGCTCTGCAGCAGACAGCCCAGGAGCTGGAGAGGAGGAGGACGCTGTACCCCGCCCCCTGGCTTCTCTGTATCCTGAGCAGGACGGGGGCGGGACTCGGGGGCGGGACTCGGGGGCGGGACAAAACGGAAAAATCCGTGAAACCGCAAAAAAACCGGGACTTTCACTTAACGGTCCGTGCAGGCGGGACAAGGGTTAAAAAACGGGACTGTCCCGCCCAAAACGGGACGGTTGGGAGGTATGGTGATGTATTACCTCATGTTGTTGTGAATGACAGATTTTGCATTCCATGTACCATATCATTTGATGTATTCTGAATATCACTGTTATTCATCCTATAGTTTCACCTTTTCCTGTCTGCCATCAATAAAGAGAAGATTTACAGTTTTCTACAGTCTTAAGAGGACAGGGAGGTTTAGCTACATGTCAGATTACACACCGTGCTAACGGGAGGACAGTATAATGTATATTCCAGGATTGTAGCTTCTACAAGTGCACTGGGGTTTGTCCTCACACTGCTGTGTCCTGTGCTCTCTGCAGTGTTAGGTGTTGCCCATAGAGAGCTGTATGATCCTACCTGTGAGTGTTGTTAGGAGCAGCAGCAGGACTGTGGAATATGGATTTATATTCCAAGATTGAAGTGTTTGCAAGCGCACTGGGGGTGTGTCCTCACACTGCTGTTTTCTGTGTCTTTCTGTCTGCTCTGATTGTTATAGTTTAAATCAGAAGGCAGCTACAACTTTCACTTAGTAGGAAACGGTTGTGGCAGCTCAGGGCAGAGATCAAAGTAAACAGCAGTGTAAGGACAACCCCTATAATGTCCAATATAATACCTACCCCTGCCAGCATAAAGCACAGAGAACAGCAGTGTAAGGATACACTTTCAGTGCACTTGAATCTTGGAATATAATTCCTATTTCCCGGTCCTGCTGCTACAACATACACACAAGGATGATTACACATCTTTCCAGGGACAATATCTAACAGTGGCTGCATACATATCTAACTATGCAGAGAGTGCAGAGCACAACAGTGTGAGAACAACCCTCGGTGCATTTGGAGAAGCTACAATCCTGGATATAAATCCATATCGTACAGTCCTGCTGCAGACAACATACAGAAAGATCTGATTACACATCTTTCTAGGTGAATACCTAACACTGGCTGTAGAGCACAGAGCACAGCAGTGTGAGGACATAACCCCATTGGACTTGGACAAGCTACAATACTGAAATTCATATCTCACAGTCCTGCTGCTACTTAAAATATACACAAAGGTCTGATTATATATCTCTCCAGGGACAATACATAACACTGGCTGCAGAGAGCACAGCACACTCTCATCACTCTCAGCAGTCTGATCAGTCTCTGCCGGGCGCCCTGTCCCGGGTCGAGCTCTCCCGTCCTGTGAGTGACACGTATGACGAGTATCTCCGGTCAGCAGGACTCCATGGTGACAGAGCAATGTCTCGTAAACACAACACGCCCGGAGCGCGGGGAAACGTGATGTCATCAAGGAAAATGAAATAAGAGAATTTCACTGGTTTGGAAAATCACCAAGAAACAAGACGGGCGAGTCACAGCTCCGAGGGGGAAATATGACAGCTGAGGGTTCGTTACAATTGTATCCAGTACAGAGCGTCCTCTGTGAGCTGAACACAGAAGCACAAATGTCTCCTGTGCTAGTACAGACCATCGCACTGGGGATCCTCCATTCACTGACAGCAAGCAGAAAATAACACTGGCTGCAGAGAGCACAGAGCACAGCAGTGTGAGGTCTGATTACACATCTCTCCAGGGACAATACATAACACTGGCTGCAGAGAGCACAGAGCACAGCAGTGTGAGGTCTGATTACACATCTCTCCAGGGACAATACATAACACTGGCTACAGAGAGCACAGAGCACAGCAGTGTGAGGTCTGATTACACATCTACATAGAACTGGCTGCAGGAGAACAGAGCACAGCAGTGGAGGTCACACCCAGGCACATGAGAAGGCTTAAATCCAGGAAGATAAATCTGGTATAGCACAGTCCTTGCTGCCTACTAAAAATACACAGAGGCATGATTACTGATCTCTCTAGGAAATAATGCCACTGGCTGCAGCTTTGCTTGAGCAATGAGGGTCAGTAGTATTGTTGTATTGCCCATTCCCATGTCTTTCTGGAGCTCTACCACCCGGGGGTCCTTGGATCTAGACAATTTTATTCTCACGTCTTCATCAAAATTGAGGTGTTGAGCCCTAGTCATGGCTTGTAGCTTTATGGAGAATGTGTTCCTTTCCTCTCCGGGACAATGGCACATGGGTAATGGAAGGTTAACTCTGTGGACCTGAGTGTGGGAATGACACATGCAGGAGGATACGGGTGCGGGATCTTAGTGACTCCCCGCACAGGCCTTTATACCACGGGCAGCACTTACATGCACCAGGAAGAAGAACGAGGGGGAAACTCCGGGACCTGGCGGGGAGGACACATGCAGGATCTGGGGGCCAGGATCTTAGTGACTCCCGCCACAGAGCATTATACACGGACAATGCACTACAATACACACGGAGAAGAAGGTGAACTCCAGGGGGACCTGGCGGGGAAGGGGGTCTGATTACACATCTCTCCAGGGACAATACATAACACTGGCTGCAGAGAGCACAGCACACAGCAGTGTGAGGTCTGATTACACATCTCTCCAGGGCCAATACATAACACTGGCTGCAGAGAGCACAGAGCACAGCAGTGTGAGGTCTGATTAGCAGAGAGTACAGAGCACAGCAGTGTGAGGTCTGATTACACATCTCTCCAGGGACAATACATAACACTGGCTGCAGAGAGCACAGAGCACAGCAGTGTGAGGTCTGATTACACATCTCTCCAGGGACAATACATAACACTAGCCGCAGAGAGTACAGAGCACAGCAGTGTGAGCCAAAACACAACACAATTTTGGGATAAAAAACTGGGGGTCGGCCACAGCTTTATTATTTACAATAACAAATAAGCGACCTGTGGGAAGAACCCTGACCCTTACCCTAACTTCACCTTGCATGCCTGGCCCCGCCTCCGCGGGGGCATGTCCTAGTTGTTCCGTCAGGTGATATAACTACCAGTCGAGAGGGTCAAGATTCCACCACAGGCCAAGCTGTGACTACCAACAACAACATGAACAACGCAATAACAAACAGTAAAGAATAAAATATTAACAAACCAATAATATACATTAATAACAAAGGGTGGGATCTCTTGAGCGCAGAGCAGTCAAAAGAGGCTGGCTAGCTCCGCACTCAAGAATAAATATCCTGGACCGCTGCCCCCAAGTGGCCAGCGGAACTCGCTGGCCACCAACTGGAGACCAGCGGAGGATGAAGAGGGAGGGGGGAAGCTGGAGGGACCGTGCCCCTTAAAGGAGAAGAGCACGGTCAGTCCTGCAGCCCCCCCGCTTAGACAGCCTGCGGGCTGAGCAGTCTGTATGGTCACACCTGCTGATGGTTTCCATGTAATAGATAGGATTGCATTGCTGTACTCCAGTCCTGTATACAGTATATATCTATGTAATATTGTAGAACCCTCTGTGATCCTACACATTGTATAAATCCCATGGAATAGTAGCAGGAGGTTCTATTCAGATATCGGGGACCTGGGGAACAGAATTAATAAGCTCGGTTTGTTTAATGGAACAGACGTCATTGGTTTGGAGACAGATGTCAGGCGTTGTGTGATATACCCCAGAGGAGCTGCCGCAGTATACGGACGCCTCCTCGCTACTGCTCAGCCTGCTCCATCACATCCATCAAAAGATCCCAGACTGTCAGGAGGGAATAGTCCATGTGATAGTCTGAGCTCATCACTAGCGCCCTCTAGGTGTACAGTATGGAAGTGTAATGGAGTCACAGACAGTATGTAGCCTAAGGCTGCACCCACCTCCCTCTCCCCCACCATCTGCTATATAACCAACAGGAAAGAAAAGCTTCTGATCAGTTTTCGGGATATTGGCTAGAGTTCTCCTTTATGATTAAAAATACTGGACATGTTTTAAAATTTGACTCTTTTTGCATAGTGACTGCAATGTGTATGAACTTTGACCCCAGGAGACCCTCTGGCCCCATTCAGTCTTCTATAAAACCCCTGCTGTCCAAAATCCATAATCCGATTCCTAACAGCAGAGCACTAGGACCCAGCCAGGGGCATAACTACAGTGGTAGCAGCCATAGCGACTGCAATGGGGCCCGCCGTGTCAGGGGGCCCCAGCATCCGAGCTGCCACACTGAAGAATGGAGGAATCGTTTACATATTATACATTGTACAGTATAATGTGTATATAAGAACACATCTTCCAGATCTGTGTAAGTCTATAAATGTGTGAGTATACATATAGGGGGGCCCCATACAGAAGTCTGGAGGGGCCCTGCATCACCTAGTTACTTCCCTGGACCCAGTGACTAGGGATAAGGCTTGCTGCAATCTTTTGTTTTCGATAACTTTCCATTTGTATATCTATGCAAATGAGCTTCCCAGTGCCCTGGAGGCGGGGTTATGACAACTGGTGCACCTGTTTCCATCTTTCTATACCTTATTTGCATGAGAGATGTAAAACGTTGTATACAGGGACACTGCTGCGGCTTAATTAGAAATACGGAAAGTGTACAGACCAAGTCCCGCCCCCAGTGCACGAGAAGCTAATTTGCATAAAGATGTTGTTTTTTTTTAAACAACAGATTATCGGGAAACGGAAGCGCATATGTGCCCATAACCTTCAGGTTTTACCCCTATATGTTAATTGTACACACCATGATTATTACTTACACTCAAATGGTCCCTAAAGCTTACAGTGCTGAGCTCCTCTGTGCTGCTGTGAGACCACAGGTCCATGCAGTGTATATACCGCTGCTTTATATTTTTTGATATTTCTTTGGTATTTGGTTTGTGATCAGCTCCTCTGTGCTGCTGTGACAACATTTGTAATAGTAACAGCCTCACTGGTGCCCCCTACAGGCCCATTATACTTTTACACTTTTGTTCCCAATTTCTTAGTGTCCATGGAAACACCAAGTTCTTGGACTCCTTGCGACTCCCACCGGGACATTGGGTCAGAGAGAAGGAACAAGCCAAAAAAGTGTTTGTTTATAGCGTCCGTACAGGAGAGAATTAAAGCTCATTGCAGTGCTGTAGTTTTTTTTAAAAATTTTCTGCAGTCCCATGTAAAAGGATTGTGATATAATATCACTATGAGATGTGCAGATGACAATCTCAGCTCTGCTACATCAGCGTATACAGACATTCATGCAGAGGTCAAATACCGAGTCATCCCATAACTATCAGCACTATTAGGTGTTGTTTAGGGAGCATATGGCGGTATTATATAGAAATTGTATGGTGGTATTTCTTACTACTATTGTATGACGGTATTATTTGGTACTATATTGTGCTATTACTTTGACACTGCATGATATTGGATTGAATCTTAACACGGTATGGCGGTACTATTTATTGTTATGTCACACCGTGTAGCAGTATTACATTATATGGCTGCTGTATGGTGGTATTATTTTATACTTATATTATGCTGCCATTTTCTCTAGGCTCTGTAATATGCTATTACTTTGACTTTGTATGGTAGCACATTAAATCTTAGCACGGTATGGCGGTTCTATTTATTGTTACAGTGTAGCAGTATTACATTATATGGCTGCTGTATGGTGGTATTATTTTATACCTATATTATACTGTGGTATTCTCTAGGCTCTGTAATATGCTATTACTTTGACTTTGAATGGTAGCACATTAAAACGTAGCACTGTATGGCGGTGTTATTTAGCCTACGTGTTTTTACAGTACTTTGACACTCTATGGTACTGCAATTTTGCATTGTATGGTGGTATGATTTGTGCACTCTATAATGGTAATACATTGACATTGTATAATAGCACATTATTAATCTTAGAACTGTATGGCGGTATTGTTTAGGCAGTGTGCTGTGGTTTTACCATACTTTGACACTGTATGATACTACATTCTGGCATTGTATGACAGTATTATTTGAGCACGGTATTATATTAATACTTTGTTATTGTATGATATCACATTTAGTCTTAATTACTATTTAACACTAAACACTTTATTATGCAAAGTTATTTTAGGTTACACAGTATAGGAGTATTATTTGCCACTATATGGTAGCATCATATAATATTGATTTTTCAACATTGGCATGCACCGCTGTCCACCAGTTAGTTGGATAAATTACATAGACACAATATTGCCAATATTGTTAATGTATTACAGTATCTTGTGGCTGTATGGTGGTATTATTTTATATTGCGGTATTATTTAGACATTGTATTGTAATATTATTTATGACCTGTTTTATTTAATACCCTGTTGCCACTATTTGGTTGTATTATATAGACACTATGGGGCACATTTACTTACCTGGTCCTTTGGAGTTCCCGAAATTGCGTTGTCCGATGATCATGCCCTGTGCCGCGATTCACTAAGATGGTGCGCCCGATATCCTGCATGTGTCGCTTCCCCGCTCAGGTCCGCCGGAGTTCACCTTCTTCTTCCTGGTGCATGTAAGTGCTTGGGCTTGTGACACAATTTGAATGTTAAATCCCGCGCTCAGTCCGAATCAGTCGGATCGTCCCACAGCCCGCCCCCGATTTCTGTCGCATGAAAGCAGCGCAGCCGCGCTACAATCCGATCGCCTGCGACACGATCACAGTGCAAACCCCTGTTGAATACCTGTCAAACCCGCGCAAATCCCAAAACCGGCGAACAGTCCGACGAAAGTGCGATCCGAGACCCTTAGTAAATAAGCCCCATTATTTTGCGGTATTATGTGGGCACTGTACAGTGGTGTAACCCTAATGTATTCCAGCATCATTTATGGCGCTATTATATTACCATTGTATTGTGGTTTTGTAGTGGTAATGTATCAGCACTATATGTCGGTATTATTTAATCACTGTACTTGCCTTACTGTAACTACCCTGGTGTGAGTGCGGTATTACTACCCTGGTGTGAGTGCGGTATTACTACCCTGGTGTGAGTGCGGTATTACTACCCTGGTGTGAGTGCGGTATTATTACCCTGGTGTGAGTGCGGTATTATTACCCTGGTGTGAGTGCGGTATTATTACCCTGGTGTGAGTGCGGTATTACTACCCTGGTGTGAGTGCGGTATTACTACCCTGGTGTGAGTGCGGTATTACTACCCTGGTGTGAGTGCGCAGTATAGTCCTTGCACTATATGGCGGTATGATGGTTGGCTGCATATGTCAGTATAGTCCTTGCACTATATGGTGGTATGATAGTTGGTTGCATATGTCAGTATAGTCCTTGCACTATATGGCGAAGGGACCAGCAGCCCGGGGGGGGAGGAGGATGCGACTCACAACAAAAGAGAAGGGATTGGCTGAGGGGGAGGAAGCGGAGCTGTCACCTCCACAGGGGGCAGGCAGTCTCTCGGCACTAGGATTGTCCTCTGCTGCTCCGTTCCGTCTTGGTCAGCTTGCTCCATAGGCCCTGTCACACCTGGAGATGCTCATCCCTGGCTGTGTCTGCTGTGCTACATAAAATGGGATCCGCTCTCCACACACTGTCTCTCCCTCCTCCCCTGCGCTCTCCGGCGTCGTACTCATTATGTTTTCTGGGCAGGTTTAGCCATCCAATTATCAGCCATCATAAAAGAGAAGGGAGAACATGAAAACGGCCAGAGGTGGAGGGGGAGGGGGAGATTGGAGGTGGAGGGGGGAGTGGAGGAGGGTGCGGGCACTATACCTGTGCAGGGCAGATGGGCAGCTTCAGCCCTTGACACTGAACTTTCTGTAATGTGGGGATGTAGCGTTGAAGACAGACTGTGTCAGTTATTAGCACCATATGGTGGAACATTTCTGCCACTATGTAGCTTTTTTATAGCAACATTATACGGGCCTCATGGCAACACCTAATTATTGGGGAACTATATGGCGTGTTATCTAGCATATGTAACATGTTATGGACACTATATGGCAGTATTATCTGAGAACTATTACACCATTGTATCTGAGCACTGAGTAACACTGTTTTATTGGGGCACTATATGGGCAGTATTATCTGAACATTATGTAATGTATCACTTGGGACCACTATATGGCAGTTTATCTGATCACTATGTCTATTGGGGCAGTATATGGCCCACGTTATCTCTGTTTTATGCAGCATATGGGGACTATATGGCCCTGTATATATGATAATGATGCGTTATGGGGACTATATGGAAACTGTTTGCGCGCTACAATCGTTCAGCTAGTGGTTTTATTTTGACACAAATGTAACAGTTGTTTCAGTAGTTAGTATCATTTAGTACTATCAAATGGACAATGTTCCATAGTATTTGGAACTCTACAGTACTAGCAAGGTTATCTGAAACACCCGATGTAGAGCCTGTACTGATGATATATATACACTACTATTTCACACTAAATGTGGTGTAATCGAATACTATGTATTATTACTAGTCTCTGAATCTATTATAGAGATGTATTTGGCCGGTAGTATGTACAGGGGGGAACCAGCCATTATGATTTTTCGAAATAGTGTAAATCTCCATTGTATGATACATTGGAATGATCTTTGTACGGTCATGCCAAAAAAAACATGATGATGACAATCAGGAGACAAGCATGACATTTCGCAGTGCAGCAGTCACCCATCAGGAGAGAGGAGCACAGGACCTAAGCAACCTCGGCCACAGGGACATCACTAGTAGCACCACACGGCTCTGCTGGGGATCTGCTCGCTCTTTTTCCAGTCTTTCTACACGTCTGTGACTGTTGTGGGTTTCTTGGACATAACTTTGTCCCCATGTATTTCAAGAAGTTTTCTATGGGTTTAGATCAGGCCTCTGGTGTGGTCATGTAATGTTTCTATGTGTGCTGTTCCAAGGCACTGTTTTACCTATTTTGATGTGTGATAGGGTGGCATTGTCGCAGGAAAAGTGCTGCGTGATTGGAATGATGAAAGCAAGAAGAGAACCACAAGGTGTTGCAGACGGTTCGTTACACACTACATTCTCTCTGCCATGTAGCTTTCTATGTGAGTTCCAAATCCGGCCGCAGAAAACATTCCCCAAACAATGACACTTCTCCACCCTGTCACTGATTCTTTCATACTATGGTTCAGTCCTTTGCTTTAATTTGTTGACAAACATATATGGTTTCCCATCCGATCCAAATAAATTACCTTGTTATATTAATAAAATGACCTGTGGACTCTTCTACTCTGTCCACACAAACATGCTCCTATCAGTAAAGGGAGTCTAGGTCTTCTTGATCTTTATACTAAGAGCGGTTGGTATTATGAAGGTTATCAGTCTCTTAGGAGCAGACAAGTAGTAAAGTCAGTGAACCCGACAGTTAGGTGCAGTATGGCTCCTTGCAATAAATATGCTACACCATGCACAGGAGGTGAGGAGGGAGAGCTCGGCTTACCCCCTCCCCTCTACATACAGAAGCCAGGGACGTCCGTAGACAGAGGAATATAGGGCATGTTGATATCTTGTACATACCCGTCACAGTGCAGGGAGACAACGGCGCGGGGAGAACCAACGCGCGGGGAGCAAACGGAGCAGGAGACAGCGGCGACAGCGGAGACAACGTCCAGGAGGAAGCGGCGCAGGGAGACAACGGCGCGGGGAGACAACGGCGCAGGGAGAACTGGTGCCTCCCTGCACCGCAGCGGGACTGGGCGCCCAAAGGCGTTAATGGAGACGATTCATGCAAAAACGTGTAGCAGATGGGTCCCCCACACATTCCTGTAAATGAGGCTTACATAGGGTTGTCAGCTATTAAGGAAATTAGCACCAGGTGCCAAATATTCCCAAAACCTGGACAGTGGCGATATTTTGATCAGTGTACTTTTTACAATTATCTCATCTACATTTTTATTCTGTGCTTTAGAACATTTACAAATACTGATATAAAACTTAAGATACAAATTAATGATGATATTATTTAGTACAAACGGACAAAAAACAAGGACCTCAATATTAGGAAATTGTGTGTGTCTATAATTTTGATCTCCAGTGTAGAAATTACATAGGACTGTATAAACATTTAGTTGGAGGACTATCTATTGTAGGCAGTATACAGAGCTTATCATAGGTAAGAGGAGGTGTTATTGCAGCATTAATCTCTTGGACACTATAAAACATGTTATATGTAGATCTTACCACACTAAACATGTCGATATAGAAATTATACCTAACAGTGTAATAGAGTTATACCCGGTACAAGTGTGATATAGAGTTATACATGTACAATCGTGTATATAGAGCTCATTACCCTATACATGGTATATCAACTTATACACTGTACATTGTTATATAGAGCTTATTACACTGTCATTGTTATATTCTCGCTTATACCCTATCATGTGTTATATAGAACTTATACACTGTGACATGTGTTATATAGACTTATACCCTATACATGTGTTTATAAGATGAGACCCTATACATGGGTTATATAGAACCTACCCTCTACAGTGTATATAGCACTTATACCCTATAATGTGTGTGATATAGAAGCTTATAACTGTAAATGTGTAAATAAGAACTTCTACCTTATACATGTGTTATATAGAACTTATACCCTTACAGTTATATAGCGCTTATAACTCTACAGCTAGATAGACTTTATAAATGTGTTATCTGAAGATCTTATACACTATATAGTGTTAGAGGAGATCTTAGACACTTATATGGTGTGTTATATGCAGATCGTATACTTATACAGATATTGTGTCTAGTAGTTCGGATACATTGTAGAAACCTTTACTTGTAAATAAATACAGAAAAGTTCAATATTATTGTATCAGTTTTAACATAGTCAATGTCCAGGAAATCCATAGACTCCCAGCTCTGGATGGTAATGATCCGATATGGATGTAGTGTAGTTATGTCGTGTTGGTCCGGGGTTCTGTCTGTAATTATGTCAGGACATGAATATTGATTATGTATCAGAGGAAAGGTCATCGATATCAGACCAAGAGAAGGGGGGAAGGGCCTTCTGACATCCCAATGATCAGCTGTATGAAGGGTGGGACTGACCCCGGGCAGCAGCGCGCAATACAAAGGGTAGTGCGTCATGAAGGCGTTCTTCTTTTATGATCTCATATCCTGTAGCTATGGAACTAGTCAACAAGTAGATGATTCTATCACTATGTACACTCACCGGCCCCTTTATTAGGTACACCTTTCAACTGCTCGTACACTTATTTCTATCAGCCAATCACATGGCGGAATCTCAGTGCATTAGCTGAGACATGGGCACAGGACAATCTCCTGCAGTTGCAAACCGAGCCTCAGTATGGGGAAGAAAGGGGAATTTGTGGCCGTGAACGTGGCATGGTGTGGTGCAGAAGGGCTGTCTTGAGTAGTTCGAAACTGCTGTTATGGGGATTTTCACGCCCAAACCCATCTCTAGGCGTTTACAGACGAATGGTCCGAAAAAGAAAAACTACAGTGAGACGGCCAGGTTGTGGGTGGAAATTGCTTGTTGATGCCAGAGGTCAGAGGAGATGGGCAGAATGGTCGAGCTGAGAGAAAGGCAAACCCCCGTGACTCAAATGTTTTTCGCCACCCGTTACAACAGGTAGGCAGAAGCGCATCTCTGAACGCACAGTAGCCAACTTGAGGCAGAGGGGCTACAGCAGCCACGAAGACCACAACGGGTGCCACTCCTTGCTAAGAACAGGAAAACTGAGGCTACAATTTGAAAGCTCCATCGAAATTGGACAGTTAGAAGATTGGAAAACGTTGCCGGTCTGATGAGTCTCAGATTATGCTGCGAATTCGGATGGTGTGTCAGGAATTTGGACGTCAACAACATGAAAGCATGGCTCCATTCTGCTTGTATAAAACGTTCAGCTGGTGTGGTGGTGTCATGGTGTGGGGAATATTTTCTTGGCACTCTTTGGGCCCCTTGGTACAACGCCACAGCCGACTGCAGTATGGTGATGACCATGTCCATCCTTTATGAGCACAATGACAATGTAACATTGATGCTACTTTCACAGGATAAGCGCCATGTATAAGCTGGAATCATCTCAGCACTGCGTTTTCTTGAACACTAAAAATGAGGTCACTGGACTCCAAACATGGCCTACCAAAGTCACCAGATCTCAACTCACAATAGAGCAATATTTGGGATGTGGTGGAACGGGTGAGCTTCGATCATGGATGTGCACAATCTGCCGTGAAACTGTTGTTGATGCCCTCATGTCATAGGGACCAAAATATATAGAGCTCCAGCCACCTTTGTTGATTCTTGCCACGAAGAATTGAGGTATTATGAAGGCAAAGGGGGTCCAACCCGTTACTAGATCGTGTACCTAATGAAGTGGCCGGTGAGTGTATATTTGCACCTCAAAACCTTGACATCAACAAAACATATGGAGGAGGAGAGTGACTGCCATGACCCAGTATTAAAAATATATTTTATCATGATGCTGCCTCCTCAAGTGTCCCCGTGGCGGTCTCTTTTCAACAGTGCACCAGGTTTGGCATAGGATGCTACCTCGTTTTTTCCCCCCCCCCCTCCCCCCCCACCCCCCCACCCATCCCTCCTTTTCCACCCTCCCACCCCCCCCCCCTCCCCCCCCTCCTCTTCCCCCCCTCAGCTCTCCACTCAGTCACTAAAACAATTCCCCAATTTGAGGCACCAAAATGTCGCCGTCACACTCTAAAGCTAAGTGCGAGCAGTGTGAGGACCCCAGTGCACTTTGAAAATTCAATATCGGGAATACAAAAAAAAAATCGATATCTTAACAGTCCTGCTGCTACTACCACTACAAAAGGTCTAAATACACAACTCGTCATGGGACCACTACCCTAACACTGTCGGCAGGAGAACACAGAGGACAGCAGTGTGGTGATGTGCCTTGAGAAGAGAAAATCATGGAGATAATCTACATTTCACAGTCCTGCTGCTACTAACAACATAAACCAAGTCTGATACTCAAATCCTCTAGGGACCCTCCTTCACATTAGTTGGAGAGACAGCCGTGGGAAGGACAAAACCCCTGGTGTGCTGGCAGAAGCTACAGTCCTGGATATAAAAAAATCCTTATTTCACAGTGATGCTGCGACTAAAACATACACATAGCTGTGATTACATAAATCCTCTAGGGACAAACTTTAACATTAGGTTTAGAGAGCAGCACAACCCTGGTGTGCTTGCAGAAGCTAAATCCTGAATATAAACAATCTATATTTCACAGCTTCTGCTGCTACTAACAAATACACAAAGCTGATTACAAGATCTCTGGGACTGCACTGCACATGGACTGCAGGTTCATGATCCACCTGCGCACAGGTTACCTCTTTACCTTCGCAATTGCTTCCTGCAGCGGCACTGGCGAGTTTACTTATACCATACTAATAATAATAATATTACTAATACCGTAATGCTTTATTGAAATAGCACCAAATATTCTGCAGCGCTGTTATCTATTTATACATTCATAAATGTAATAATGAGCGGCATGGATTTATAGGTTCTGTAGGAAAAATATGGGAAGCTGGATATTCTATGTAACATGTCTATGCAGAGGGTTGGAACTTTGTAATTAGTTTTTTTTTTTTTTATGTATTGATAAATTCATTAAATAGAAGCAATAAGTTGAAATAGAATCATAACACACCGAACTGAATTTTATGTGTAAACCTCCATACATACATATTTGAAAACAGACATATTAGAAAAAATAAGTCATCTATGGACTGTCCTGATTTATTGGATTTTACGGACGTAGTATGCGGAATGTTCTGCGGTCATTGGACGCCAATCAGAAAAGATCACTCTCGCACCTTGGCACAAAAGCGGAGCGGTTTAATTCAACCGGTAAACTTTTCACTTGCCATACATGAGTGGCGTGAATCCAGTACAGGGATCCGTCCGTGCCGAAAGTGGCCACCAGTGGCAGCAGTGAAAACATGACGGAGGCGCCTGCTGTCGCCTTATTGTAAATTTAGATCTATAATTTTTGGGCGTACAGGAGGGGGGGATTCTACAGCTCCTTTAGAAAAAGGATACATTTGACCTTGTGACCCCCAACGTGTGCTCCATCCAAGGGACATGCCAGGTGTATCCACACCCATTAATCTGGAGCTTGGGGGAAGTCAATATTAGCTGGTGTGATGCATCTGCAGCAAGATGTGGGGCGACCGTCCAGAATTAAAACTCCAACGAGTTCCCGGATTAGATACCGGATAGGGTTTTTTTCTGTAGGTTTGTTTAAGTTGAATTTGTTTGTAAGTCAGAACTGTATACTTATAATTGGAAACCCTATTAGGAATATTTTGGTCTCTGTGGCATTTGGGAAATGCTGGGTTGTCATAAGAACCGATTAACATAAAACTTCATTACAGACACCTGTGATACTGTTATAAGCTGATTATTGTAGCCTAGGGCTAAAGTACAGTAAATACCAACATCCAGCGGTAGTTTGTAACTAGGGGTTGTCGCTGTAAGGCGGGTGTTCTTAATTAGGGGACCGCCTGTAATCCAAGAATATTTAAAATGACTATAATATTAACAATAATAGTATTAAAATAATAATACTAAATAGTACATAAAGTCAGCGCATTCATTGTCCCATCACAAGGACAACCAGCGACCAATGTTAATTCACTGATATGTGGATCATTGATAACAATAAAGCAAACTGATGTGTGCAAAATAAGAAAAAAGGAAAAGGAACTCAAAAATAAAAAACAATATTGTTATATATAAAAAAAAAAACACAAAAATGAGAAAAAAAGAGAAAAAAAAAAAATGGACCTAAGGGGGCAAATGCCACAGATGAATTGGGGGGTGGTGTCCTACACGCTGTGTTCTGTGTCCTATCTGGCCCACTCTTCCCTATCACCCTCCCCCCTCTAGTGCTTACATACGCTACCGTACTTCTCCCCTGCGCGACTCCCCCCCTCTTCCCCTTCCTCCCCCCCTTGCCCCCCTTAACCCCCGTCACATACCGCCCACAATATACCACCAACACCCACTTCCCCCTACTCCTACACCCCCCCCTCTCCATATTTCTCCCCCACCCCCTCATACCAACCCTCCTCTATAATCCCCCAATCCTTCCCCCCCCTCATTTCTCACCCCATGCTCGATATTGTAGTTTAAATCAGAAGGCAGCTCCAACTTTCATCAGTTAGGAAATGGATGGGCAGCTCAGGGCAGAGATCAAAGTAAACAGCAGTGTATGGACAACTCCCCCTATAATGTTATAAATCTATATCGCACAGTCCTGCTGCAGACAACATACCAAAAAGGTCTGATTACCCTCTGTTAGGTGAATACCTAAACAGCGAGCACAGCGCACGCAGTGTGAGACTTAACCCCATTGGACTTGCAAACAAGTACAATACTGAAATTCATATTCACAGTCCTGATGCTACTTACACCATAACACAGGTTGATTAAAAATCTCCCAGGGACAATACATAACACTGGCTGCAGAGAGAACAGGCACACCAGCCGTGTGAGGGTCTGATTACAACTCTCCAGGGACCATACATAACACGGGCTAAAGGAGAGTACAGAGCACAGCCGTGTGAGGTCTGATTACACATCTTCTCCAGGGGACAATACAATAACCACTGCTGCAGTCTGGATCGTCCACCTGCTGATGGTTTCAATGTCATAAGCTAGCGACTTGCCATTGCTGTTACTCCAGTTCATGATACAGTATATATCTATTGTAATATTGTGAACCCTCTGTGATATACACATTGTATAATCCATGGAATAGTGCAGGAGGTTCTATCCAGATATCGGGCGACCTGGGGAACAGAATTAATAAGCTCGGTTTGTTAATGGAAACAGAGTCATTGGTTTGGAGAAGATGTAAGGCGTTGTGTGAGATACCCCAGAGGAGCTGCGCAGTATACGGACGCCTCATCGTACTGCTCCGCCGCTCATCACATCCTCAAACGTATCCCAGATGTCAGGAGGGAATAGTCAATGGGACAGTCTGAGGCTCATCACTCGCGCCCTCTAGGTGTACAGTATGGAAGTGAATGATCACAGACAGTATGTAGCTAATGCTGCACCCACCGCCCTCCCCACCATTGCCTATATAACCAACAGGAAAGAAAAGCTTCTGATCAGTTTTCGCGGATATTGGCTAGAGTTGCTCCTTAATGATTAAAAATACGGGACATGTTTTAAAATTCTGACCTTTTTGCTAGTGACTGCAATGTGTGGAAATGACCATGAGACCCTCTGGCCCATTCAGTCTTCTATAAAAACCCCTGTGTCAAACTATTCTCCCAATCCGATTCCAACAGAGAGCATAGGACCAAGCAAGGGCTTAACTACAGTGGTAGCAGCAATAGCGACTGCAGGGGGCCCGCGTGTCAGGGGCCAGCATCGAGCTGCCACACTGAAGAGGCGGACTCATTTACATATGATACATGTACAGTATAAGGCGTATATACGAACACACTTAAGATATGTGTAAGTCTAGAAAACGTGTATTAAATGACTACATTATAGGGGGGCCCCTACAAAGTTGGAGGGGCCATGCATCACCTAGTTACTTCCCGGACCACGTGACTAGGGATTTAAGGCCTGCTGCAATCTTTGTTGTTCGATAACCTTCCATTGATATCTATGCAAATGAGGCTGCCCAGTGCCCTGGCTGCGGGGCTATGACTACTGGCTGCACATGGTTCCATCTTTCTATACCTTATTTGCATGAGAGATGTCAAACGTGGCTACAGGGGACACTGCTGCGGCGTAATTAGAAAGACGGAAAGTGTACCGACCAAGTCCCGCCCCCAGGTGCACGAGAAGCAATTTGCATAAGATGTTGTTTTTTTTTAAACAAACAATATGGGAAACAGGGAAGCACAGATGTGCATAACCTTCAGGTCTTTACCCCTATTGGTTAAGGGTACACACAATGATTATTACTTACACTCAACTGGTCCCTAAAGCTTACAGTGCTGAGCTCTCTGTGCTGCTTTTTTTTTTTTTTTTTTTTTTTTTTTTTTTTTTTTCATGTGCGACACAGGTCCCAGCAGGTATATTACCGCTGCTTCTAATTTTTTGATATTTCTTTGCGTTATTTGGTTTTGTGATCAGCTCCCTGTGCTGCTGTGACAACATTGTAATAGTAAACAGCCTCACTGGTGGCCCTACAGGCCAATAAGACTTCCCTTTTGTTCCCAATTCTTAGTGTCCATGGAACACCAAGTTCTTGGACCTCCTTGCGACTCCTCCGGGACATGGGTCAGAGCGAAGGGGGAACAAGCCAAAAAAATGTTTGTTTCATAGCGTCCGTACAGGAGAGAACAAGTCCTTGCCAGGGCTGTAGTTTTTTTTAAAAAAATTTTTATGCCGTCCATGTAAAAGGATGTGATATAATATCATATGAGATGTGCAGATGGACAATCAAGCTCTGGCTACATCAGGTATCCCACATCATGCAGAGGTCAAATTACCGAGTCATCCATAATATCAGACAATTAGGTGTTGAGGGCAATGGCGGTTTATATAGAAATTGTATGGTGTATTTCTGACTAATATTGTATGACGGTATTATTTGGTTACTATATTGTGATATTAACTGTGACACTGCATGATATTGTATTGAATCTTAACACGGTATGGCGGTACTATTTATTGTATGTCACACAGTGTAGCAGTATTACATTTATGGCTGTGTATGGTGGTATTATTTATAAGTATATTATGCTGCCATTTCTCTATTTTTTTTTTTTTGTGGGGGTGGTTGGGGGGGGGGTGTGGTGCCTTGGTCTATGTCACGTTCAACCCACATGTTTCTTCTCCCCTTCAACTTGTCCTCTATTAGTTATTTTTTTTTTTTGGCTGCTGTAATATGCTATTACTTTTGACTTTGTATGGTAAGCACATTAAATCTTGCACGGTCTGGCGGGCGATTTATGTCACGTGAGCATTATTACATTATATGGTGCTGTATGGTGGCTATTATTTTATACCTCTATTATACTGTGGTATTCTCTAGGATTCTGTAATTGGATATTTACTTTGACTTTGAAGGTAGCATCATCTCAAACGAGCCACTGTAGGGCGGTGTTAATTTAGCCTAGGTTTTTACAGTAATTGACAATCTATGGTACTGCACTTTTGCATTGTATGGTGTCTTATGTGTGCATCTATAATGGTAATACTTGAAATTGTATAATAGAACATTATTAATCTTAGAAACTGTATGGCGGTATTGTCTTAGGAAGGTGCTGTGGTACCATACTTTGACATGTATGATACTACATCGGATTGATGACGTCTTATTTGAGCACGGTATTATAGTAATACTTTGGTATTGTATGATATCACATTAGTCTTCATACTATTTAACACTAAAAACTGTATTATGCAAAGTTCTTTTACGGTTACACGTATAGGAGTATTATTTGCCACTATATGGTAGCATCCTATAATATGATTTTTCAAACAGTGGATGCACGCTGTTCCACCAGTTAGTTGGATCAATTAATAGGACACAATATGCCAATATGGTTACGTCTTAACGTATAGTGTTGTGGATGTATGGTGGTATTATCTTAATGGCGGTATATTTAGAAAGTGTATTGTAATATTATTTAGGACCTGTTTTCTTTTAATACCCTGTTGCCACTATTTGGTGTATTATAATAGGACACTATGGGCACATTTACTCCCTGGTCCTTTGGAGTTCCGAAAGTGCGTTGTCCGATGATCATGCATGGGCCGCGATTCACTAAGATGGTGCGCCCGATATAACAGCATGTGTCGCTGCCACGCCAGGTAGGCCGGAGTTCACCTTCGTCTTCTGTGCATGTAAGTGCTTGCTCGAGACACAATTTGAATGTTAAATCCCGCATCAGTCAGAATCAGCGCGTCGTTCCCACAGCCCGCCCCCGATTTCCGCCATGAACGCAGAGCAGATGTGCCACAATCCCGATCGCCTGACGACACGATCAAAAGTGCCAAACCCCTGTTTGAATTACATGTCCAACCCGCGCAAAACCGAAAACCGCGAACGTCCGACGAAAGTCCGCGATCTGCGACCCTTAGTAAATAGGCCCATATTTTTGCGGTAATATGTTGGGCACTTGTACCGTGGTTGTAACCTAATGTATCCTATGGGGCTACATATTACCACCTATTGTTGTTTTGTATGAGCACTATATGTCGGTATTATTTAATCACTGTACTTACCTTACTCCAGTAAAACTAGCTGTCTTTCAGAGGAATTGCCTCGTATATAAAAATTTGTAGAGACTGAAATCGTATACTGTGGATTCCCTGGTCACTGTGTCATATACGGTTATTACCGCAATAGAACACCCTTTACCCCAGCCGCAAAACAAGTGCTGAATATTGAGTATCATTTTCTTCTGCATCATCTACAAATAGAATTCCGCATTGAAAATCTGCAAGAATGATGGCGGCTGCACTACAGCTGCGGAACTAATGCTCCTAAGTAACTCAATGCGGTATTATTACCCTGGTGTGAGTGCGGTATTATTACCCTGGTGTGAGTGCGGTATTATTACCCTGGTGTGAGTTAAATATGTCAGTATTGTCTTGGCACTATATGGTAGTATGATTTTTGGTTGCATATGGGAGTTTTATCCTGGCCTTGTATGGTGCTATAATTTAGGTATGCACATATTATTATTACGTCCTTTGCACTATATGGTGTATATTGGAAGTAATCGTCATGCCACATATGGTGGTATATTTCAGTTATAGTCCTGGGCACGTAGGGTATGATGGTTGGGGGATATGTCATATAGTCCTTGATTATATGGCGGTATGATGGTGGTTGCATATGCGTATAGTCCTTGCATTATATGGCGGTATGATGGTTGGTTGCATATGTACAGTTATAGTCCTTGACTATAGGTGGTATGATGGGTTGGTGCATATGTCGTAAGTCTTCGCATATATGGTGGTATGATAGTTGGTTGCATATGTCAGTTAGTCCTTGCATTATGGCGGATATGGGGTTGGTTGCATATGCCGGTTAATCGTCCTTGGCATTATATGGCGGTATGAGGTTGGTTGCATATTCCAGTATAGTCCTGCACATATGGCGGTATGATGTTGGTTGCAATGTCCAGTATAGTCCTTGCACTATATGGTGGTATTGATGTTGGTTGCATATGTCCGTATAGTCCTTGCCACCTATATGGTGGTATGAGGGGTCTGGTTGCTCTGTCGGTCTAGTCCTTGCCACTAATATGGCGGTATGATGGTTGGCCGTGCAGATGTCAGTATAGTCCTTTGCACTCTTGGCGGTATGATGGTTGGCTGATATGTCAGGATAGTCCTTGCCACTTAATATGGTGTATGATAGGTGGTTGCATATGGCGTCTAGTCCTTGACTCTATGGTGTATGGGTATGATGGTTGGCTGCATATGTCAGTATAGTCCTTGCACTATATGGCGGTATGATAGTTGGTTGCAAATGTCAGTATAGTCCTTGCATTATATGGCGATATGATGGTTGGTTGCATATGTCGGTATAGTCCTTGCACTATATGGCGGTATGATAGTTGGTTGCATATGTCGGTATAGTCCTTGCATTATATGGTGGTATGATAGTTGGTTGCATATGTCAGTATAGTCCTTGCATTATATGCCTGTATATAATGATATATGTACAGCCGGTATAACCTGGGGATCTCCAGTATATAATGATATATGTACAGCTGGTATAACCTGGGGATCTCCTGTATATAATGATATATGTACAGCCGGTATAACCTGGGATCTCCTGTATATAATGACTGGAATAAGATTTACATCCTTGGAATCCAACAATAAAACACTGTAATAAAAAGAAATCTCCTATCGTACGTAAGTTTATTTTAGGCAACATAGTAAGTAGAGGACTTGTTTTTTGCAATCATGTAACTGCATATATTAAACACAAAAAGAATGTATACAATGTAATGGGGACCTCTGGCTGCTAGTGCCACATCAGGACCCGCGATTGTGGCTCTGGCCGGTGAGATACCTAGAGGCGGAGCACAGTTTGGGATTGGGTAAGGGGAGTAACGTTTTGTTACATTAATGCCCCCATGTGGAACCTCTTCTACAATAATTTGAAGCTGTCGGAGAATGTCTTTGAAAGAAATGTGATACCTTGTACCTGTAGTGCAGGATCCACAAAGCCGGGTGGCTGACAATGCTGTGTTTGAAGGTCTCACCACAATTTCTAGACCACAGAAGCCACAGACCATCAGATCCCCATCATGACCGTCCATAAATTCATCCACCTTGGGTCCATACAAATTTTTTTCTCCATCCTAGTGTCTTCTCCTCAGATGTTTGTCCTCCTAAGCCTAAGCAGCTACTGGTCCTATCACCGATTATACCGATTATAAGTCACCACCATCTGGGAGATCTCATTTATAAAGCAAGAACAATAGAAAGAAAGCAACACTGTGCGGCACCTGATGAGAAAAAGAATTCCTGGTAATTAATTGCTGCTTGTAGAACATCTGAAGGCAATTATTTGGCCATGACTTCCAGTTGAGGACAATAAGCAACAGGAAATTTTACTTCAAGAAAGTTGGAAGTTTCGCTCTAAAAATACTTCTATTTGTGCCCCTTTATCCAGTTGACCTGTGGATATCTTTGTGGCTCCTTCTACTCCTAAAATGTTGGAGAACGTGACAATAGATAGATAGATAGATGACTAGTAACAGGTCCCAAAGCCGTGTAGAAGCTAAATCTGGGTTGGGTTTCAGGGATAAGAAAGAACCCGAGCAGCCATGACGAATTCAGCTTAGAAATTGGGTCAGATAACATCCTACAAAGAATACTCGTAAGTAGAGATTCCCTGATTAATACCCATATAATGTAAAAGGACTTGCTGCTACATTGACTCTTTGCTTGGAGAAGGTGAGACTTATACTGATTCATCCGAATCATAGAGGAGAAAAAAAAAGTCAACTCGGGTTCTTGTAATGCAAAAGGGTTTTCATTGAATAGACTTAGGATTGTCTAAGTAGTCCCCTGGTTTACACCCTTCAACCCACATCCCTTCATAGGTCAGTCACTACCAATAGATGTAGTATATATTCAAGGTGGATCAAGAGACATCGGTGCATGGCTCCCGAGGGACTGGTCAGTGGACAATCCTAGGTCAGGAAGGACAGAGCTTGTTGGTAATTGTATACTAGCCCTTTAAGAGTCAGTCCGGGCACCTGTACTGTGTTACAACACGTTTAGCATCTACCTCTAATACACACTGTATTGTTTGAGACTTAACGCTGTATGATCAAAGCTTCATTGTTCATTGTCTCACTAAGCATCTGTTAGGGTTATATAAACACTGCTCCATATATTACCTGGCTGCTGATTTTTATACGGTCAACGTCATCCATGTTGTTTTTACAAAGTGTAAATATGTCACGTTCTACCATAACCATCAACTTCAAGAGACCTGAGACTCAGACAAAGGTGAACATCCTCTGGAGCGACTCGTCTACTCACTTGGTGTTGATAGCTGCCGGATCATGTAAAGGGGCTTCAAGAAATTTCATGTTTTGCTTACAAAATTTTTCTTTATTGAATAAAAAATATTTACAGTTAATGGTCCTTCTTCAATTATTCTACAAATAAATTATCATTGGATAAATTACAAATTTGACCACGAGCCCTCCATGGTCTTCTCTTATTCAGGTCACCTACACTTGGCCAAGAGATATATCTTAAGATAGTTACCCTGGTCTATCCTGGTCCAAAAAGATGTTCTGGTTTACAATATTTTTCCTGGATGAGAAACTCTTTCATACCAGAGATATTCCCTGGTCTTAATAACCTTCCATGATGCAAGGAACCTAAGCCAAAAAGCATAGCCTAGTATACAATATGCCCCGTGGGTTCTGGTGGATTCCCCTGGTCCAAGTCACATTCCTTAAAACCAACTCTGAGCCAAGAAGCTGTTCCCGATACATGTGCCACTCCCCGGTCTGAATGTCTTTCACTGATCCAACAATCCTACTTCCATAAAATGTTCCCTAATCTAAGGGGCAACTCCTCTTATATTGCCCAAGACATCCCTACACCAGGGTATTCCTGCGTGACCCAAGAAACCTAGGTTGTTTTGAAAAGCATTTCCT
>WNYA01000152.1:237479-252286 GCA_019512145.1 Engystomops pustulosus | reverse complement strand
GTTTAGTTTATTATGATACCGGTCTTCCGATGGGATGTTCCATTTCCTGTTGGGTTGATGGTTTAGTTTATTATGATACCGGTCTTCCTATGGGATGTTCCATTTCCCGTTGGGTTGATGCTTTAGTTTATTATGATACCGGTCTTCCGATGGGATGTTCCATTTCCCGTTGTGTTGATGGTTTAGTTTATTATGATACCGGTCTCCCGATGGGATGTTCCATTTCCCGTTGTGTTGATGGTTTAGTTTATTATGATACCGGTCTTTCGATGGGATGTTCCATTTCCTGTTGTGTTGATGCTTTAGTATATTATGATACCGGTCTTCCGATGGGATGTTCCATTTCTTGTGGGTACTCTGAGATTTTCAGTTCTTTCTTGGAGTGGTCCACTCGTTATGAGATGGGTTGTAATTCCATTATTCACTATTTGGATGATTTTTTGTTTATAGGTCCTTCCAGCCCAGTTTGTTCATTTCTTTTAGGTACATTTCAGTTTCTCATGCAGAAATTCGAGGTCCCGTTGTCAGTGGAAAAGACTATTGGTCCTTGTACGATTCTGACCTTTTTAGGGGTAGAGCTGGATTCGTTGGAGATGATCTTCCGTCTGCCTCAGGATAAGTTGGACAGGTTGCGTTCTCTTTTTTTATTGTTTTAATGTAACTCTTTTGCAGAAATAATGTCAAATGCCGTCTCTTTTGGGTTTGTTGGTTTTCGTATGTAGGATCTTGCCCATGGGCCGTGTTTTTCCAGGCGTCTTTCTTTGGCTACCAAAGGGGCATCTAGGCCCGTGCACCATATTCGCATTACGTCTCAGCTTGGGTGTGATTTGCATGTGTGGCAGCAGGTCCTTAGTCTGTATAATGGCCGGACTTGTTGGCTCTCACCTGAGGTCGTCAATTCTTTTTTTATTATAAAATGTTTTATTGATACAAAAACGAATATTACAATTATCTTATTATTTTAAAATCATCACCATTACAAATACATAGGGACATAGTACAACTGTATCCAATAGTTAATTATTTTTATACAGAAAAAATTATCTTAAATTTTCATAAAATACTTTTTCCCAGCTGAGCCCATTATCCATCTGGAGGGTACATACTTTTCAACCATTGTATCTTTTTTCCTTTCATCCAGGATCCCTACCACTTCTACCCATTTATCCGTGATTCTTATTATTTTTATTATCTGGGATTGGACACAATCTATACAGATTCTTACTTTTAAGCCTAGTCCCCATCATGGCTTTTAAAACCATTAACATAGGGGGAAGTGGGGACATTCTCTTTTGTGCATCTTCCACTGTCTGCCACCAATGATAAATCTGTAAATAAGTATAGACACATGCGTTGTCCAGGCCATACTTCTCCTGTAAATCGCTAAAGCTTATAAGCACACCTCTGTCCAAGATCTGATGCATGTATTTAATCCCTTTCTCTATCCATCTTGTATAGTTAACTACTGGGACCCCCCATTTCCTATTGTCCCATAAAGGGGTAAATTGAGTGTATCCCGTCCATCCTGTTATCTTCTGGAGTTCCCTCCAGATATGGCGCATTAATTTAAATGTATGGTTCGCCTGACTCACTTTAACCGACATCCAGAGTTCAGCTTCTAGTGATTCCCAAGCATCATACCCTAAATTTAGTTGTCCTAATTTAGATGTCATGTTGAGGGGGTTGGAATCCCAAGAGACGAGATATTTAAGTTGCGCGATCATATAGTGGATCCGTATATCCGGAACCCCGAAACCCCCTTTCGCAGTAGGAAGCGTTAATCTTTCCATCTTTAAGCGGGGATGTTTACCTCTCCACACCAAATCTGCAAACAAGCTCTCTATGATCTTGAAAATCTTTTCCGGTATAATTATCGGAGTTACAGATAACACATAAAGTAACTTAGGGAACAATATCATATTAATGAGGGCCACTCTACCTAGCATGTTAATCGGGAGCTTTTTCCACAGTTGGACCTTTTTCCTCACTTCACCTAAAATCGGTATGACATTTCTTTCTATATATTCCAGGATATTTTCTGAGATCTGTATCCCCAAATATTTAGTACTTTCCCCTTTACCAATAACCATCACTTTTTGGGGGGTATAAGTACCCACCTTCTCTAGCGGCAACCAGGCGGATTTGTGCCAATTTATGCACAGGCCAGAAAACTGTCCGAAATTCTCAAATACTCTAAATACTTTGTCTATTGAACCATGAGAACCTAAGTAGAGGAGAACGTCGTCTGCATAAAGAGAAATTTTTTCCTGCGTTTCTCCCTGTCTAAAACCCATGATGTCCCTATCCTGTCGGATTTTACAGGCCAAAGGTTCCATGGCAATGGCAAATAGTAGGGGGGACAGAGGACATCCCTGTCTGGAACCTCTGCCAAGCTTGATTGATCTTGATGTTTCCCCGTTAACTAAGATTTTTGCCGTTGGGTCAGTATATAAAAGTTTCACCCAGGTTATAAATCTAGGGCCACACCCCATTTTCTCCAATGTAAACCACAGGAAGGACCATTCTAAGGTATCGAAGGCTCGGGATGCGTCCAGGAACAACAGGGATCTGTGACCAGGGCTGGATGGCTTGAGTTGCATATTTAAAAATAGTCTACGCAGATTGTCAGATGTTGAACCTCCGGGCATGAAACCCTTTTGGTCCATATGAACTATTTCTCTAATTATTTTTTTAAGTCTTTCTGCCAACACCTTGGCTAATAATTTATTATCTACATTAATTAATGAGATTGGACGATATGCATCTACTTTTCTCTTATCTTTTCCGCTCTTATGGATTAAGACTATTAGTGCTTCCCTCATTGATGGAGGAAGAATTTCTCTTTGGTATGAGTGGTTCCATATATTTATTAAATGTTCTATAATCTCATCCTTATAGAGCGTATAGAACTCAAATGGAATGCCATCCAACCCTGGTGCACTACCTCCAGCCGACTGGGATAACACCTCCAGAACCTCCGACCTTGTTATATCCTGGTCAAGACTCTCTTTCCCCATTTCTGACACTACGGGGATCAAAGTGGCTCCAAAGTACTCATGAAGTTCTTCCTGGGATTTAGTATTTTTGGATGTATAAAGGTCTTCATAATATTTAGTCCGTCTCCCCTCCTTCCGGTCTCTCAATGGTGCAAATATGCTCTTTTTCCTTGTCCGCTTTAACTAACCTTGCTAGCGTTTTACCTGCTACATTAGCTTCCATATATCCTCTCCTGACCTGCGCCTCTCCGATCCGCCTGTAATTTAATCAGATCCACATAACATGTCTGGGCTTCCTCCCAGGCCCGCCTGGTGGCTTCTGTAGGGGTCTTAATAAAAATATCTTCTAACGCCTCGACCCGAGCTTCCAACTCCCGCATGGTTTTATCCTCCTTTTGTTTATAATAGCAGACTTGCGATTTATACTCCCCTCTTATGAACGCCTTAGCCGTGTCCCAAACCACCTCTTCACTGACTGTGCCTTTATTACTACAAAAAAAATTATTTATTCCGTTAACAAAGCGCTCCTTTTCCCTAAGAAATTTAACCAAAAAGGTGCTATCCTAATAGATCTAGTGTATCTGAGCTTTTTCCTTTCCAATGATAATATTAATGGGGAATGATCCGAGACCCCTCTCTTCCCATATACCACCTTCTTAACAAAGTGAATTGCCTTATTATTCATAATAGCCATATCTAGACGTGAGAATACCATATGTGTCTTGGAAAAACACGAGTATATACGTTTCTTGGGGTTAAACACCCTCCATACATCCACCCATTTGAAGTTTTGCAGCATACTCTCTAGTGTTGAGTGCCTATGAGTCGAACTAATACTCTGTGTAACCTGAATTGTGTCTAAGTGGGAGTTCAGAACAGTATTGAAATCCCCTATCATCATAGTATAGGAGTCCCCCCATGTCAAACTAAAAGTGTAAAATTGTGTTATTATCACTGGTGAGTAAGGTGGGGGGATATACACGTTTGCTATCGCCCATTTATTTCCTTCTAGTGTTCCATACCAAAATATATATCTCCCCTCCGTGTCGATTATAACTTTTTCTTCTTGCATTTGAAGATCCCTGTGAAACATAAGTGAGACCCCTCTAGAATATGAGGAGCAAAAAGAGTGGTACCCCTTCCCTAACCAACTTTTTTTTAATACCTCCACCTTATCTTTTACTAAATGTGGTTCCTGAAGCGCTATAATATCGGGGCGATGACAGTTTATTAAATCCCAAACTGCTACTCGCTTTTGCGGGGATCCCAGTCCCCTAACATTCCATGACAAAGTTTTCATAAATTAGAATGTAAGTTAATAATGGAATTAAATAAAATAATTAAATAATAATCTATGGGTACTGACCCAGACAGGGGAGCCCTGGGCAAGGGCGAGGAGAGAGAGGAGGAGGAGGAGCAGAGAAGGGAAGAAGAGGACAACGGAAGAAGAAAAAAAAAATTGATTTCCCTAAACCCACCCCTAACCCACTAACCCCACAACCAATTAGCCGAGAAATCGGCGTCGGCCAGGAAAAATCCCAGTCGAAGCCCATCCTCAAACTTCTCCACTGAGCATCCCAAAAACCCACCCCCACCCATCCCCATGCCAACTTCTTATTTCACCAGCAAGGCTGGTACACCATAGAAATCTAACGTCGTTAATTTACAGTGTGGTTAATCCAGTCTAATGCATTCTCTGGATCCTCAAAGAAAAGTGTCTTTCCCTGATAGGGGACACCCTTGCCGTGTTCCATTTTTTATTTTGAAGTATTTGGATACAGAGCCTGATGTGTAAGCCCTTGTTTTATTTTGAAGTATTTGGATACAGAGCCTGATGTGTAAGCCCTTGGTCATATATGAGGGAAACTTTGAAAGAATTTGGGTTACCACAGCAATTTATTTTACTAACAGAAGCTCTCTATAATAACCCAACAGCAAGGGCTTACACATCAGGCTCTGTATCCAAATACTTCAAAATAAAATTTTATTTTGAAGTATTTGGATACAGAGCCTGATGTGTAAGCCCTTGCTGTTGGGTTATTATAGAGAGCTTCTGTTAGTAAAATAAATTGCTGTGGTAACCCAAATTCTTTCAAAGTTTCCCTCATATATGACCAATGAATCCTGTCAAACGCCTTCTCTGCATCCAAGGATAGAAGCAGAGAAGGCGTTCAGGCCGCTTATGCTTTTGCTATGATATTAATGAAGCGTCTAGATGCATCCACCGTCTGACGTCCTTTGACAAACCCCACCTGGTCATAATGGACTATGGTTGGTAAAATATCTACTAATCTATTTGCAAGTATTTTTGCATATACCTTTAAGTCAGAATTTAGTAGTGAAATGGGTCTAAAATTAGCTTGATTTGTAGTTGGTTTTCCTGGTTTTGGCAATGTTATAATTATTGCTTCTAACTAGAGATGAGCGAGCACTAAAATGCTCGGCTACTCATTATTCGAGACGAACTTTTCCCGATGCTCGAGTGCTCGTTTCGAGTAACGAGCCCCATTGAAGTCAATAGGAGACTCGAGCATTTTTCAAGGGGACCAAGGCTCTGCACAGGGAAGCTTGGCCAAACACCTGGGAACCTCAGAAAAGGATGGAAACACCACGGAAATGGACAGGAAACAGCAGGGGCAGCATGCATGGATGCCTCTGAGGCTGCTTAATCGCACCATTATGCCAAAAGTATGGGCAACAGCATGACCATGACAGAGTGACAGAATGAGGCTAGATAGCATCTAAAACATGCAATAATTGACCCTGACCAAAAAGCAAAACGGCGGGAGCTGCCATTTTCTCGAGCGGGCGAAATACTCGTCCGAGCAACGAGCAGTTACGAGTACGCTAATGCTCGATCGAGCATCAAGCTCGGACGAGTATGTTCGCTCATCTCTACTTCTAACATTTCGATTGGAAAGTGCTGCACTTTAAAAATACTGTTAAAGCTTTTTTCCATATGTGGAATGAGGAGGTTTTGGTATTTTTTATAAAAATTATTAGTGAGTCCATCTGGTCCCGGTGCTTTGTTAAGTTTTAATGTGCCAATCGTGTCTCTACTCTCTTCTTCTGTGAATGGTTTAGTTAAAGATGGTATATCGTTTTGTGAAATGGTAGAGAGATTTGCTTTTTTTAGGAATTTTTTAATATCATTTATGGTTGGTTGGGGTGTCTTGACATCTTTATGTAAATTATAAAAATAGTAGTCAGCAAATTTGTTAGCTATACCCTTCGGATCCATTATTTTATTATTGTTAGGAGAGATTATATATGGAATCTTTGTTTTTTGTATTTGTGTCTTTAGTTGTTTGGCTAATAATGCCCCTGACTTGTTACCCTGCCAATAATGGTTCATTTTTAATCTTTGAATTGCCAATTCATGTTTGAAATTGTTAATGGCATGCAGTTGGTTCTGAAGTGCTGATATATTTTTTGCTCTTTCGTGGGAAAATGAAATTTTATTTAATCTATGCAGTTCAGCTAATTCTTTGTTAATTGAAAATGTTTGCTTGTTTCTAATCTTCTTTTCGTGTGCTGCTATACACATATAATGGCCTCTAACTGAGTTTTTGAAGGCACACCAGAATTTACTCTGTGACATAGCTTGGCAATTATTTTGTTCAAAGAACTCTTTAATGTAGGAAATAGTCTGTTCTGTATATTTTTTATTCTGTAGTAAATAATTATTTAATCTCCACAAAGCATTGGGTGATGTGTTATATTGTTCGTTGATTTTTATTGAAATTGGAGCATGGTCTGACCATGAAATTGTATGTATGTTAGAATTAAGCACTCTATGTAGTAAGTACTTATCTGTGAGAAAGAAATCTATCCTTGAATATATTTTGTGTGGATGGGAATAGAAGGTGAAATCCCTATCCAGGGGATGTTGGGCTCTCCATACATCAAATATATCATATTTGTGTAATAGATCTGGTAAGAAAGGGGGGTTATTATTACTTCTCTGAGAAGTGGAGTCTACTGTCGGCCAAATCGTAGAGTTAACGTCCCCAACTATTATAGTAGAATTTTGCCTAATTTTTTGTATTTTTGTTAGAATTTTTTCTATGAATTTTTTTTGTTTTTTGTTGGGGGCATAGATCGTTGTTAGGGAGTATGTTATATTGTTTATTATGCAATTTAATATAATGTATCTCCCTTCTTTATCAATTATTGATTTATTTAATGTAAATGAGTCTCTTGAAGACATAGAATATCCGCTTTATGAATTTTGGCCTCTTTCCATACTAAAGATCTTTTAAAAGGCGAGTTTAGACCCTTTACATTAATTGATAATATATTGAAAACCATTTCTAATTAACATTGATTTTGTGGATTGATCTTATAAAGGCCAAAATATTGGGTATGTATTTTGTATAGAGTTTCACTATTGTAGCGTGTGTACCAATATGCGGAGGATGGGCAATTATACAATAAAACAAAAACAGAAACAATGCGATGATCAATGTAGTGACCAAAAACAATATTCTAAGTGTGTACATAGTTGTTTTGTACCGGGGACTTGGGTTGTCCAGGTTACCAGAGCAATTATGTTCTGTGGCTGGGGCCTATGCCATTCAAGTGAATTTAAGGTAGCCCACACCGCCAGATCCAGAACATAAGTGTAGACGAGCATTTAAATGGTTAACATAATGTATATAAGGGAAGGGGGGGAGAGAAGGAATAAAAAAGAAGAAAAACATTCTAACAATATATGAAAGAATTATCCATAGAAAGATCACATGTGGTTATACGGTAAGGGGAAGAGATTAAGGCCCTCTTGTGGCCAATGTATGTAAAAGGCACAGAAAAAAAATTTCTTTACATCTCACCCCAGTCACATAGTTTTCCTTTTACGGTGCGACACGGTGATCCATTCTTCTGTTAAGCGTTGTGGTGATGAGTTTTCGTTGTTCAGAGCTGGAGTATCTTCTTCTGAAGTGAGATCCCACTCTTTACACATTTTAATAGCTTCTTCTGGTGAATTTGCTATGTGCTTATATCCGTTTTTTGTAATTATCAATTTAACAGGGAATCCCCATTTGTACTGCACGTTATTAGTGCGTAGTAATTTTGTGCTATGTATGAATTCTCTTCTTCTTGAGAGAGTTGCGGCAGAGAGATCTGTAAAAAAAGTAATATTTTGGAATCTTTCAGGTAGCTGTAATTTAGTACGCAAAATCTCCATTAGCTTTTCTTTTATGTGAAAGAAATGAATTCTTGCTATTACATCCCTTGGAACGGATTGTGGAAGCGACTTGGGTTTGGGTAAACGGTGCACTCTATCAATTGTTAAATCACACTCTGATGCATCCGGTATCATACAAGTGAACATATCAGTCAGAAAGACATGCAGTTCGTCTGTTTTGACGTTTTCTGGAATTCCTCTAAATCTAATATTGTTCCTCCTGGAACGGTCTTCCATGTCAGCAATTTTATTTTTGAGGGTTGTTATTTCATCCTCTACAGAATTGGTGACATCAACTATTTCGTTGTGCGCTGATGTTATTTCCGCCATTTTGTTTTCTATGTGAGTGGTTCTATTACCTACTATTTCCTGGTGTAAGTTGGAGAAAACTGATTGCAGATGAGCTTGAATAGATACTTTTAGATGAGCAATTAAAGCTCTCATCAAATTCTCTGTAACAGGAGTGTTCTGTGAGGTTTGAGAGCTGTCTTGTGGTATAAATGATACTGTTATGTCCTGTTCTGTATCTCCTCTCCCTTTCCCCTTTTTACTTAAGACTTTAAGGCTGCTGTTTGAGGAGGAGGCTTGAGCTGCAGCTACAGATTTAGTAGAGATAATACTTGCCGGGGATGAGCTGGAGGGAGTCAGCGCTGTGTTCAGGCTTAGTGGAGACGATCCTCCACTTTGCAGGAGGAGCTCTTCTTGTTGCTCCACGCTGGTGCCAGCGTCATTTTGTGGAGACCGGAGTGCGGGCTCGAAGGAGGAGAGCTTCGCTGGGCTCTTTTTAGCCCATTTTTTTGCTGCCCTCGATGCTGGGGACATTCTTCTCTCCTTGCTGTGCAAGGTAAGGCTGGATCCGACGGGGGGATGTCGCGATGTGCCGCTGCAATAGGACTTCGGCCCCGGAGCTACCCGCTTATGCGTCCAGCTCCATGCGCCGCTAGACCACGCCCCGACATTGGCACCTTTTCTTTTCATTCCTGGACGTGTCATCTCGATTTACCAGGCGCCGCTAGAGCTGATCTTCCAGCCGTACTATACTGAACCCTAAGTGCTAAGGGGGCCTAAGGTACTGTAAAGCACAACCCCCTACTATAAAGATGAGTTTCAATATGCACAGAAATGGCTATACAACAATTAGAGCTAAATCTATACTAGATTATAAACCAGACGTTACTGTGGTGACAAACCACCTAGCTAGAGCTTGAAGGTGAGAATTTGTAGGATACAGTGCAAGTTATAGAAAAGAAGCTTGTTTGTTAGTGAATAAACATCAGCGCATAGGTTGGAATCAAATAATAGCAGTGGAAGTCTAATATTAGTACAGAAACTCGCAATTAGCGACCTGAAAAGATATTAATACTAACAAAAATAGTTGTACATCCGATTAATCTAGAACGTTCTTAATTTATACAGCAAACAAGCAAAAACAGTACCACATTAATGACACCAAACAATCATCAGTTTGCAGAGAAGAATACTAGCATACGTGGGAGAATCTGCGGCCAGGAAATAGGCCCCAGGCCAGAAGTAAAGAGTCAGTGGATGCAGCAAGGGTCTGTTGTTAGTAGCATAGTTCACTTAAAGTGTAAGCACACCAAGCCACACGTAAGGCTAAGAAGGTGTTGTTAAGGCCACGATCATTAGAGGAAGTCTCAGATAAAGGCAGCAAGTTAGTTGTTAGGTGTTATTCAATTAGCTCCAAATAGGTATGAGTAAAATGGAAAAGCAAAGCGGAGATTTTAGATGAGAGAGCAACAAAGCGTGCCTGAAGTCGTAACACAGTAAAAATGCAGTGTCCTGCTGAGCAAAATAATAAGACCTGTAGCGCCAATAAAATCCGGGCTTCACTCCCCCGCAGCTTCGAGGGTCCCAGGCGAACCGGCTCCCGAGCCCACTAGCGGTCCACGAACCTCCTCTTCAGGACGCCAACGACCACTGTAGCTCACTGACCGGATACCAACGGAACCCCTGTGCGCTGCTAAGATGGTGACTCGGGGTAGAGCAGATTAAACTTGGATGGCGTTAGGCAGACGGCTGTGGCAGTATCAATAACCGTATGACCGAAAAACTGCAGACTTCTTCCAGACACGACAGTGGCGACACATCAAACCAGGCAGCACCTGCTACACCACGGCTGGCTCATGAGGACGCTCTCCGTTCCATTTGCCGCTCTCCTTGTCCGACTGGGGCTTGCACGGCACCCTCAAACGTCCGGGCTAGCACTCGATCTCGCCGCCAGGGTTCCAGGTGGAGCGGAGGTAGCGGGGCGGCGTTACGTCACATCCGCTCACATGCACCTCCCCTCGGCAGTTTAACAGTTAATATCTCCATTTTCCTGACACTTAGAAACACAAATTTTTCAGATTTCAAATTTTTAAAGATTCATATAAAAGAGGAGACTTTCCTTTTTCATAGGAAAAAAGAAGTGAGGTTCCATGTGCCACAGAGCCAGAGATACAGCCCCCTGAAGTGTAGCCCCTCCAGATTCTTAGCCATCAGTCTACAGGGAGAATTTGCTGCACACAGGGGCTGCTGCACCTCACAGATAATGGAGATATTCACTTTATATGTTACTACATTTTGAGAAGGGATAATATCAACTAATATTCATGTTTTTCTCTATGCAGAACTATCTCTTATTGCCTTTTATTTTGTGCCTTTTATAGAGGTTTTTCTTATAATATGACTCCACAATAGATGCAATTGGAAAGAATCTCTGCAGCTTCTTTTTCACAATAAGTGCAATTGTACTGTGGGGTCGACAAATTTGAGGTTGTTGTGGTTGAAGCATATACTTCTGTTGTCATCATCAGGTTATCATCATCAGTAATCATCAGTAATCAGTAATCATCAGTAATCATCAGGTTATCATCATCAGGTTGTCATCATCAGTAATCATCAGGTTACTGGGATGATGAATCTTTTTTTTTTTTTAAATCGCTTTATTGGCAAAGAAATAAAATGGTGCAACATCACAACACAAGGAGCATTAGCTGCGGTACATCAGATATAATAATAAATATCTTTACACAATCATTTGTCATGTGTGACAACATCTGTACAAAAACAGCGATCCAGTAAACCCCTCCCCAACCCATACATAGAACAGTAACCAACCTGGTCAAGTGGTGTCAAGAGAGAAATGGAGTTAAAGAAAAGGTAGTAACAATGGTTAGACACTAGAGATGAGCGAGCACTAAAATGCTCGGGTACTCGTTATTCGAGCAGGTAGAGGATCCCATGGACTACTGGGCAGCCAAACTTGATGCGTGGCCGCAACTTGCGGATTTAGCAGTAGAGAAGCTGTCCTGCCCGGCCAGTAGTGTGGCATCAGAGCGGGTGTTCAGTGCGGCGGGGGCAGCCATTACCCCAAGGAGAACCCGCTTGTCCACCCGTAATGTGGAGAGACTGACCTTTGTCAAGATGAATCAGTTTTGGTTCGGCCAGGATTTCAATTTGCCAATAAATAATCCATCAGATTAGATCAGCCATGACGCCTCCTCCAAACATTGAGAAATGAGTCTGGGTTCTAACTACCTGCCTCTACTATTCTGATGCTGCCACCCGCCTGATGCCACACATGTGCTTCCAGTTGCTCCATGTGCCTCCTACCATCTTTACCAGGAACCGGAATTATCTGCCACTTCCACACTATACCGTGGTGCCACTCTGCAGGCTCCTGCTACTGCTACTGATGCCACCTTCACACAATATCATTGTGCCACTCTGCGGGCTCCTGCTGCTACTGATGCCACCAACACACTATATCATTGTGCCACTCTGCGGGCTCATGCTGCTGCTGCTGATGCCACCAACACAAGATATCATTGTGCCACTCTGCGGGCTCCTGCTGCTTCTTCTGATGCCACCTTCACACTATATCATTGTGCCACTCTGCGGGCTCCTGCTTCTACTGATGCCAACTTCACACTATATAATTGTGCCACCATGCGTGATCCTGCTGCTGCTGCTACTGATGCCACCTTCACACTATATCATTGTGCCACCCTGCAGGCTCCTGCTGCTGCTATTACTGATGCCACCTTCACACTATATCATTGTGCCACTCTGCAGGCTCCTGCTGCTGCTGCCACCTTCACACTATATCATTGTGCCACCCAGCATGCTCTTGCTTCTGCTGATGTCACCAACACACTATATCATTGTGCCACCCTGTGGGCTCCTGCTGCTGCCGCTACTGATGCCACCTTCACACTATATCATTGTGCCACTCTGCAGGCTCCTGCTGCTACGGATGCCATCTTCACACTATACAATTGTGCCACCCTGCATGATCCTGCTGCTGCTACTGATTCCACCAACACACTATATCATTGTGCCACTCTGCGGGCTCCTGCTGCTGCTGCCACCTTCACACTATATCATTGTGCCACCCTGTGGGCTCCTGCTGCTGCTGATGCCACCTCCACACTATATCATTGTGCCACTCTGTGGCCTACCATGTTGCCGCCACCTCCACGCCTCTAGCCTCATGCTGCTGCTGGTGTCACCTTTGGAGTTTTTTTCCTGATTTTATCAGGAAAACTGTAATGTATAATGGATGTGGAGTCTCCAATCTGCTGCTACTCATGCCACCGCCACACTATATCATTGTGCCACCCTGTGGCTTTCCCTGTTGCTGCCACCATGTTGCTGACACCTGTGGGCTCCTGTTGATGCCACCTTCACACTATATCATTGTGCCACTGTGTGGCTTTCCATGTTGCTGGCACCATGCTGCAGACACCTGTGGGCTCCTGCTGCTGCCGGCGCCACCTCCACACTCTGTCATTGTGCCACTTTGTGGCTTTCCATGTTACTGCCACCTGTGGCCTCCTGTTGCTGCTGCTGATGCTGCTGCCACCACCTCCACACTCTTGTCATTGTGCCACTTTGTGGCCTACCATGTTTCCGCAACCTCCATAATTTGTCATTGTGCCACTCTGCAGCCTACTTATGCTGCTGCAAACTGACCGATGTCTCCCTGGAACACCCTGTGATTTCCATAATGCTGTTTTCACCCTACACCACTCTATGACGCTGCCAATGTTTGGTTTTCCCCTTCATTTCAGCTGCCAGAAGGATTAAAAGTTTCAGGATTGATAGCCAAAAGCAGGAGTGGATACAGAATGCTCAGGACATGCAAGTATCCCATTTGCTTCTCATCTATGGATCATATTCTGGCTTTAGCAATTATGGATTATTGACCAATTGAAAAAGGACACTGATGCGTGAAAAAAAAGGGCAAAATGATCAGAGACGTCAATGCTAAATTACTGCCAACACCCTCTCCACTCTTTAGGGGGGTTTCTACATGTATCCGCGTTTAACAGAACAGGTTCTGTAGTAATCTATGGAATCATCTGATGTCAGTGTAAAAAGAGTGTACTCTTTGATGTTAAAGTGGGATCTTGGCCTTTAGCTCGGTCCTTTTGAGCTGGCACAGACATTACCTTGTCAGGCTGCTATTTGGTGAAGTTGGCCTATGAAAGTGAAGAGTGAAGTGATTCTAAGAATGGCGGCTGTCATGTGTGTGTCATACTAAAACACAGCATTGCTTGAAGACCAAACCATGCTCCCTATGCATATTTAAGCATGGCACAACATTCTACAACACCCTACAGGCTCTCTGCAGCCAGGAAATACCTGTTTTTTAACGTGATTCGTCATGATTCGATTCGGACCGAATACGGCGAATCGGGACGAACCGAATTTTAATAATAATGACATCAAACTGGTAACATAAAATTCACTGCTGAATTGTAAAGAGACATAAGGCATGGTGAGCAGTAGATGGGAGAGGCCAGCCAAGCAAGAAACACTCCCACTGATTCCAAGTAATATAAGATAAAATTGATATATGGGGATATGAGGAAAGGTGTCAGTTAGTTAATATGGCTCTATAGAAACCTGTCACTAGCTGTATATGTGAAAATGTGGTGACAGGTTCCCTTTAAATCCATTTAGTTTTCCACAAGTTAATGCACTGAACACTGCACAGTGAACATAGAGGATGTAAATGTTGTACTATTGTACATATGTATTTGATATACAGCCGGGTCCTGCACTGCCACCGATCTGAATTTGCCTTATCTTTGATTGATACACTGTTATTTTAGTAACTACCATATATACTTGAGTATAAGCCTAGTTTTTCAGCACAAAATTTGTGCTCAAAAACCCCAACTGTATGCTACAGGGGCTGGGCAGGCTGTATGCTACAGGGGCTGGGCAGGCTGTATGCTACAGGGGCTGGGCAGGCTATATACTGGGAGTCTGTGACCAATGCATTTCCCACCCTCTGCTTATACTGGAGTCAATAGGTTTTCCCAGTTTTTGTGTTGAAATTAGGGGTCTCGGCTTATACTTGGGTCGGCTTATACTCGAGTATATATGGTATACTATATTGCACTTAGCACTTTATTCATTTATCTTTTCTGTATAGTTATATGCATTAGCTTTCTATACATATACATAAACACCTTTTTGAATTCAGTTCGAGTGGCTAATACATGTTCTGATTACTCCATATCCTTCAAATATTTTGACCAGTGATGTACTTATGTGTTCTGTGGGATTTTTTTATGGGCTGATTTTATGTCATGGTTTCATAGTTTATA
>WNYA01000152.1:221739-237474 GCA_019512145.1 Engystomops pustulosus | reverse complement strand
GAGTTGTATACGGTTGAAAAAGACACTTGTCCATCAATTTCAACCAAGAAGGGTAGGGATTGGATGAGGAAGGGATTTAGGGGAAACAATCCTATATAGCAGTGATGCGAACCTTTTGAGACCGAGTGCCCATACTACAACCAAAACCCACTTAATTCTCGCAAAGTGCCACCAGAGAAATTTATACTCCCTGCTCTGTCACAACTTTCATTCATATCAGCACCTGAGACACCAATAAAGCAGAAAATAGTCCCAGATAGCACTGTCACTTTAAAATATCTAGTGCGCACAGCAAGTCCTGGGCTGTTTGGGACTTCAGGAAGATACCTGGAGTCCTCTCTGGTGATGGCCTGGGTGCCCACAGAGAGGGCTCCGATGCCACCTCGGCACCAGTGCCATAGGTTCGCCACCACTGCTATATAGCATACAATCAATGTTATTTAGGTGTAAAAAGGCATCTAGACCCTTCTTGAAGCTCTCCGCTGTCCCTGCTGTGACCAGCTCCTGAGGCAAGCTATTCCACAGATTGACAGTTCTCATAGTAAAAAAGCCCTGTCGCCTTGGTTTCTCTAAACGGAGACAGTGCCCCCTCGTCTTTTGATTTGATTTAATCTGGAACAATTTACCACCATATTTTTTGTATGGACCATTCATATTTTATAAATTAATCATGTCCCCTCATAGTCGTCTCTTTTCCACTAAATAAATCTAGTTGTTTTAATCTTTCCTCATAACTAAGACTCCCATACCCCTTATCAGTTTTTGTGGCTCTACGTGAACCCTTCCCAGCTCCAGGGCATCCTTTTATGGACCGGTGCCCAGAACGACAGCATTTCCATGTGTGGCCGAACCAGTGCCTTGTATAGTGTTATATTACATCCCTATCACGAGAGTCCATTCCCTTTTGATACATGACATGATCCTACTAGCTTTAGAGCAGCTGATTGACATTGCATGCTTTATCATTTATGATCTACTAGTACCCCCAGGTCCTTCTCAACAAGGGGGATTTTTTTATGGGCTGATTTTATGTCATGGTTTCATAGTTTATACGGTTGAAAAAAGACACTTGTCCATCAAGTTCAACCAAGGAAGGGTAGGGATTGGATGAGGAAGGGATTTAGGGGAAACAATCCTATATAGCAGTGATGGCGAACCTTTTAGAGACCGAGTGCCCATACTACAACCAAAACCCACTTAATTATCGCAAAGTGCCACCAGAGAAATTTATACTCCCTGCTCTGTCACAACTTTCATTCATATCAGCACCTGAGGACACCAATAAAGCAGAAAATAGTCCCAGATAGCACTGTCACTTTAAAATATCTCTGCGCACAGCAAGTCCTGGGCTGTTTGGGACTTCAGGAAGATACCTGGAGTCCTCTCTGGTGATGGCCTGGGTGCCCACAGAGAGGGCTCCGAGTGCCACCTCTGGCACCAGTGCCATAGGTTCGCCACCACTGCTATATAGCATAACAATCAATGTTATTTAGGTGTAAAAAGGCATCTAGACCCTTCTTGAAGCTCTCCGCTGTCCCTGCTGTGACCAGCTCCTGAGGCAAGCTATTCCACAGATTGACAGTTCTCATAGTAAAAAAGCCCTGTCGCCTTGGTTTCTCTAAACGGAGACAGTGCCCCCTCGTCTTTTGATTTGATTTAATCTGGAACAATTTACCACCATATTTTTTGTATGGACCATTCATTTTTATAAATTAATCATGTCCCCTCATAGTCGTCCACCCCTCCTTTTCCAGACTAAATAAATCTAGTTGTTTTAATCTTTCCTCATAACTAAGACTCTCCATACCCCTTATCAGTTTTGTGGCTCTACGTTGAACCCTTTCCAGCTCCAGGGCATCCTGTTTATGGACCGGTGCCCAGAACTGGACAGCATATTCCAGGTGTGGCCGAACCAGTGCCTTGTATAGTGGTAATATTACATCCCTATCACGAGAGTCCATTCCACTTTTGATACATGACATGATCCTACTAGCTTTAGAGGCAGCTGATTGACATTGCATGCTGTTATTCAATTTATGATCTACTAGTACCCCCAGGTCCTTCTCAACAAGGGACTCTCCCAGATTTACTCCCCCAAGGACATATTTTGCCTTTGGATTATTGTCCCCCAGGTGCATAACATTACATTTATCCACATTAAACCTCATTTGCCAAGTGGATGACCAAACATTCAGTTTGTCCAAGTCACCCTGCAGCCTATGAACATCCTCCATAGACTGTATTACACTACACAGTTTGGTGTCATCTGCAAAAATAGACACAGTGCTATTAATTCCTACCTCTATATCATTAATAAATATATTAAATAGTAGAGGGCCAAGCACAGAACCCTGAGGTACACCACTCATAACTGGTGCGGCTGAATGTTAGGCATTATCCAATCTAAGCAAATAAATCGGATGTGACAAAGCTCCTGGACCAGATTGGTTACACCCAGAGGTTCTTAAAGACTCAGTTCTTTTTGCGGACCGCTTTAACATCTTCAGGGCATTCAGTAATCTGGTGTGGTGCCAAAGTGACTGCCGCAGGCAAAGTTGGGCCAACTAATAAAAGAGGCTCTAGAAACGTTCGACAGCAATACCGGCCTGTAAGCTTAACTTCCATTGTGGGAAAGTGTTTGGAAGGTTAGTAAAAGACTACATACTGGAGTATGTGACCATCATTAGAAATAAGTGATCAACCGCAGGGTGTACTAAGAATAGAAGTTGTCAAACTAACCTAAACTGCTTCTATAAGGGCGAGCATGTTGGTCTGGATGGAGGAGCAGCTGTGGATATTTGTGTTCTGGGACTTGCAAAGGCATTGTACACTGTCCCTCCATAGACGGGCCTGAGGGTAACATTAGGGCTGTTGGTTTTGGCAGAAATATTTGCATTGGATTGAAAACTGGCTGAAGGTCGTATCCGAGAGGTGTTGGTCAATGATCCCCTCGGAATGTCACCAGTTATGATGTGTGTACCTCAGGTTCTGTGCTTGGCCCTTCTACGATAATATATATTATATGTATTATGAGAGAGGGAATTAATAGCCTGTGTCTATTTTTGGATGACACCAACTGTGTAGTGTATACACTATGGAGTGTTAATAGTCTGCAGGGTGACTTGGGACAACTGAATGTTTGGTCATCCACTTGGTCAATGATGTTTATTGGACTAACAGTAATGGTCTGCACCTGGGGCCAATATCACAAAGGCAAATATGTCCTTGGGGAGTAAATAGTGGAGAGTTCCTTTGTGAGAAAGGACCGGGGTACTAGGATCATAAACTTGAAATAACCGCATGGCAATGTCAATCAGGCTGCCCTAAGCTAGTAGGATCATGATCGTATCAAAAGGTGAATGTACTCTCGTGACTCAGGGACTTAAATATTACCCACTATACACAGGCCTGGTTCGGCCACACCTGGATATGGTCCAGGTTCTGGGCCCGGTCCATAAAAAGATGCCCTGGAGCGGGAATGGTGTTCAAGCGAAAGCCACAAACTGTAGAAGGGTATTGAGAGTCTTATTATAGGAAAGATTTGAAAAACACTAGATTATTTATTCTGGAAAAGAGACACTATAGGGGCATGATTAATTTTTATAAAACATAGAATGGTCCATACAACAAAATGTGTTGTAAATTGTTCCAGATTAAAGCAAATCAAGAAGACGGGGTGGCCTGTCTCTTAGAGAAACAAGGCGACCGGTGCTTTATTTAACTATGAGAAGCTGTCAATCTGTGGAATGCTTGCCTCAAGAGCTGGTCACAGCGAGGGACAAACGGAGAGAGCTCAAGAAGGTACTATGCCTGTTTTACACCTAAATAACATGGATTGTTATGCTATATAGCAGTCGGTGGCGAACCTTGGCACTGTGCCAGGGTGGCATCGGAGCCCTCTTGGGGGCCCAGGCCCATCACGAGAGGTACCCAGGTACTTCCTCGAAGTCCCAAAACAGCCAACTGCTCGTGTGCAGAGATATTTTAAAGTGACAGTTGCTATTGGGACTATTTTCTTTCTGCTTTATTGGTGGCCTCGAGTGCTGAATGAAGTGAAAGTGTGACAGACATGGGAGTAATAAATTTCTCTGGTGGGCACTTGCGTAATTAAGTGGGTTTTGGTTGTAGTAATGGCTCCTCGTCTCTAAAAGGTTCGCCATCACGCTAGTATAGGATTGTTTTTCACCTAAATCCTCTCATCATCCTCCCAACCCTTCCTTGTTGAATGATGACAGTGTCTTTTTTTCACCGTTAAACTATGAACCATGACTAAAATCAGCCATAAATCTACTATATTACAGGGTGCATGACCCGCACTGGCACCACCCAAGTCAGAAGTTCTCTCTTCTATTGTATAAACGGAGCTAAAAAACCTATTAAGTATCTCCGCCTTCTCCTGGTCTCCAGTCACCGATGCCCCATTTTCATAATAAAGGGGTCCAACCTGTTGTGACCCATTTTTTTTTGCATTGATATACCTAAAAAATTTCTTGGGATTTGTTTTGCTATCTTTAGCCACCTGTCTTTCATTTTGTATTTTGGCTGATTTGATGGTGACCGTAATGTTGAGGAATTCTGCATATGTTAATAAAATTTGTATTTGCGATACATCAGGTGGTGATTTATTGTGTATAATATTGTAAATTCAGCATAGAGTCTGTATGTGGGTATATTCTGACTAAAGATCTTGCAGGCCGTGTAATTTACTTCTGGAGAATTGGTATTTATCTTTAAATTCATTTCATACCCACTGTATTCCCAACCATTGAGGGACTCTTACTACTTACTTCTATAAAAGAAACCGAGGTTTCATATTCTTACCTCCTCTCTCATCTTCTTAACAGTTTCACCTTTCTGTTAAGGAAAAAAAATCACAAAAAATAATGCGTTCATGGTAGGCAAGGATTTCAGTTACACAGAACAGTCAATAAATATAATTATTGTGTACTGACCTTTCCAATGATGCTTCCCACCTCCTGAAAAAAATATTCAGAAACTGTTAAAGGGGTTTTCCGGGAATATGAACGTCTGACACAAAATCCCATGATGATATAAATAAATTAATATAACGATACTCAATGTCATTAGTCACAAAATGGAGCTTAAATAATTAGATTTTATGATTTACAAAATTTATGGCCTCTCTAAAGTAGGTGGAGTTATCACTAAGATGGCCGCCACTGGAAACTACAAATTCCATGAATCTTTAGTTCTAAGTAACTCCTCCTCCCTCTTATGCTCTGCTCCCAGTGATGATGTAACAGGTTTTCTTGCTCTGTTACCATAGTAATGATGTGTAACTGCCATCACCACACACCGGCCATACTGGATGCACTGCAACCAACCAACTACAGCCAAACATAGTGGTGATCACATGACCCTCCCAGGCAGGTACAGGACATGAGATGTGGACATGTGACCAGCAGCCATCTTCTGTCCTGCAACGGACCGCGCAGAAGAAATTAACGGACTGATTAAAGGGCCAGTAGCATTTTAATTCTTCATTACAGTCTATGTCATCAGCATTTTCTGCTAAGGGGAGCACAATTTTAAATAACAACTAACTACACATTAGCTTATATTTTGAGTGCCCACTTGTATATGAATTATGCTGATTCCTGGAATACCCCTTTAACTGATTGATCAATATGATAATAAAATAGAAATGTTAATTTATGCTACAAGTAGCTGGTGACTTAATTGATTTAATTGATAAAATACAATTTGTTAGAATTGTATAGTCTTTATTGGTCTAATTGCTGCATTTTCATACCTGTTAACTTCAAGTAACCAGCACCCTAGAAAAGTGACTGCAAACCTTTTATAGACAAAGTCCCCAAGTACTACAACCAAAACCGACTGATTCAGTACTGAGTCAGTATGGCAATTTAAGCAGTGATTTTTGCTGAAAACACCAATACAGTAATAAAAAGGACAAATTCAGGGTCCCTTGAACAGTAAGAATTGACAGGCCTGGAGCAGGAGCCTGGTCCACTCCTCACGCACCTGTAATCCCAAACAGCACTTTAACACTGAGCTTGGCAAGTCCTGGGCTGTCTGTGACCGCATGAAGTTACCTTGAATCCTCTGTTGTGATGGCTTGGGAGCAAACTACTCAGACAAAGGGCACAGATAATTACCAGTAACGCAGTGCATTGATATATATATATATATATATATATATATATATATATATAGCGTGTGGCTATTCACTTAGATCTGGCGTCTGAAACATGAATGTGTCACTTCCCCGCTCAGGTGCGCCAGACCATTTATGTAGTGTTCAATCAAAACACAAACTAATAGAGCAGACAACATTTTATGGACACCCCAGAACCGACAATTCTAACTGGTAAACCCAAGAACAAATGATACCTATTAAGAAACCCCAGATAAAATAATTAGATGCCATGACAGAATGATAACAATGGAGACCACAGAAGATAGAACAATAATAATAAATAAAAACCCCTACAGCAGACATATAAAAATGGGAAACCCATAAGTGCAGACAATAATTGACACCTCAGAGCAGACATTAATAATTGAGACCCCCAGAGAAGATAATAATTATGAAGCCCCAGTAAACTGCATCAGTTAAACAAAGCTTAAAGGGGTATTCTCATCCGGGAATTCACATTCAGTTTCATTAATCTACCATATATAAACATTTCTATTAGATGTTATTAAAAAAAATGTACCTGGGTGAAGATAATTTCTCATAAATGTAATCATATGGTCACTTAGAAACCAGACTGACTCCTTGGTTACGGCCACCTCTGCTGTAGGGATCGCACAAAGAAACAAAACGTTTTTGTATGTGAAATTTCCTGGAGTTACGGCATGACCCACATCAGTCCTCTGGTAATGAACGCTGAATCCCGGTGTTCAGGCAGAGCTCAATAGTGCATGTCTGGCCACCACTGCCAAAATGTGAGGTGGTCGTATCTGAAGAAGCTATCTCGTTTCTAAGGGACAACATATACCTTTATGAGAAATTGGGGGTCATTTACTAAGGGCCCGATTCACGTTTTCCCGAATATTTCTGATTTGCGCCGATTTTCCCTGTATTGCCCCGGGATTTTGGTGCACGCGATCGGATTTTGGCGCATCGGCGCCGGAATGCACGCGACGGAAATGGGGGGCGTGGCCGAACAAATACCCGACGGATTTGGAAAAACCGCCGCATTTAAAAAAAAAATGTGTCGCGAAAATTGCACTTACCTTCACTAGGAATAGGCCAGTGAATTTCAGGGCATTCCAGCGGGGTCTCGGCGGACTTCAGCGCAGCAGCGACATCTGGTGGACGGCGGAGGAACTACCTTAGTGAATCCCGGCCGGACCCCAATCCACCGCAGAGAACGCGCCGCTGGATCGCGAATGGGCCGGGTAAGTAAATCTGCCCCATTATCTTCACACAGGGAGATTTTTTTTTTAATAACATCCAATTGAAGAAATTATTACATGTGGCAAATTAGTTAAATGTAAATACCCCTTTAACCCTGAATATTTAGGAGAAACACTGTGGCACATCCATTAAAATCTTGATGCCTTATTTTACACTTGATAAAATCACACATTACACACATAAAATTAACCCTAGCCTAAATGTATTGTGAGAAAGTGAGAGGTATGGTTTGGGAGAACCCCTATCTGTCATTCAGGCAGATGAAGGGTGCATGGTAAAAGCCCTGTATTTGTCTGCAGTAAGTAGTCTGAAAATCAGACTTTTAGGATGACAAGTATCCAAACTGAAGATCCAAAGCACCCATCAATAAATCTTTTTTTTGATCGCCCCCCTAACTTTACACTTTATTGGCAAAAAATTAAAAACCTCTGTTGTCAATTTCTAAAAAATGTTTTGACATACCAGAGGCACCGCTGTTCCCTTACTTAATTGCAGTTAGGTGTTCATGTATCTTAATCTTCTGCTTGCATTTTATACAGCCTATTTAGAGCATGTTACATGTCACAAGAAATGCAATAGACCACATACATCGTGATACGGAATTTAAAGGACTTAAACCGACACAGCTTATTCCATTCACTTTTTATTGTATACATTTTTTTAACCCCTGAACGACTTGGCCTTTTTTAGTTTTTTCACTTCCATTTTTCACTCACCAACTTCAAAAATCTATAACTTTTATATTTTTCCACATAAAGAGCTGTGTGATGGCTTATTTTCTGTGTAACAAATTTCACTTCATAGTGACGGTATTTAATATTCCATGGCGTGTACTGGGAAGCGGGAAAAAAATTCCAAAAGCAGTGAAAATGGTGAAAAACCACATTTGCGACGTTTTCTTGTGGGCTTGGATTTTACAGCTTTCACTCTGCATCCCAAATAATAAGTCTACTTTATTCTTTGGGTCGGTACGATCATGGGGATACCAAAGTTGTATAGGTTTTATAATGTTTTCATACATTTAAAAACATTAAAACCTCCTGTACAAATTTTTTTTTTTTGATTTTGCCATCTTCTGGCGCCAATAACTATTTCATACTTTGGTGTATGGAGCTGTGGGTAGTGTAATTTTTTGCGAATTTTGATGGCGTTTTCATTGCTATAATTTTTGGGACTGTGCGACCTTTTGATCACTTTTTATAAATTTTTTTATATTTTTCAAAATGGCAAAAATAAATGCCATTTTCGACTTTGGACGCTATTTTCCGTTATGAGTTTAAACGCAGTGAAAAACCGTTATTATATTTTGATAGATCGGACATTTTCGAACGCGGCGATACCTAATGTGCAGTGAATCTCCCGTGGCGAGGGCTAGATTTTCTGATGTCTGGAGGTTCTCTAAAGAAACAGCGGATGACCGACGGACTGTGGTGTGCAACCTGTGCCACACCAGGATCAGCAGGGGTTCCACCACTACTATATTAACCACCACCAGTATGCGCAGGCATATGAATGCTAAACACCCCACCCAATGGAACCAAGGCCGTTAACCTCCGGCCGGGCACACCACTGCTCCTTCCCCTGTGTCATTTGCTGCCTCTGCTAGTCAGCCCCCTGCCCAGGACCCCGGCAAAAACACCTCCCGCGCGAAAACCACACCTGGGGAGGAGCCGAGAGGCAGGGGCTTGGGCAGGCGAAAGCTCGCCTTGGCAACGGACTGCCAGGTCCATCCCAAGATCCAACTAACACCGTTTGAACTGCAGCAACCTTCAACCTACAACCTTTTACCTCTAAAATCTATCTTTTCACTTCTCTTTTCTCACCTCCTTACGTTCACTGAGTGGTCGTATCTGAAGAAGCTATCCGTTTCTAAGGGACAACATATACCTTATGGAGAACAAAGTTGAGAGGGTATGTCATTTTGTATAAGGGCCCGATTCAGTTTTCCCGACGTGTTACTACGAATATTCTGATTTGCGCCGATTTTCCTTGTATTGCCCCGGGATTTTGGTCAACGGGGGATGGATTTGGGCATCGGCGCCGGAATGCACGCGACAGAAATGGGGGGAGGGCCGAACAAGATACCCGACGGAATTCGGAAAAAACCGCCGCATTTAACAAAAAAAATGTGTCGCGCAAATTGCACTTACCTTCAAGAGGCATAGGCCAGTGAATTTCGGGCATTCCAGCGGGGTCTCGGCGGACTTCAGAGCAGAGCACGACAATCTGGTGGAAGGCGGAGGAACTACCTTAGTGAATCACCGGCAGCCGACCCAATCCACCGCAGAGAAACGCGCCGCTGGTCGCGAATGGGCGGGTAAGTAAATCTGCCCCATATCTTCACACAGGGAGGATTTGTTTTTGACATAACAGCCAATTGACGAAATGATTACGGTGGCCAAATTAATTAAATGTAAATACCCTTTAACCCTGAATATTTAGGGAAACACTGTGGCCCATCCATAAAATCTTGATGCCTTATTTTACAATTGATAAAATCAAACATTACAAACATTAAAATTAACCCTAGACATGTATTGTTGAGAAAGTGAGAAGGTTGGTTGGGGGAGAAGCACCCCTATCTGTCCTTCAGGCCGATGAAGGGTGCACGGTTTAAAAGCCCTGTATTGTCTGCGCAGTAAGTAGTCTGAGAAATCAGAAGTTTAACGAGATGCAAGATCTAAACTGAAGATCCAAGCACCCATCAATTAATCTTTGTTTGATGCCCACCCCTAACTTTACACTTTAATTGTGCAAAGAAACTTGAAAAACCGTGTTGTCAATTCTAAAAAATGGGTTGAATGACAGAGGCACCGCTGTTCCTTACTTATTGCAGTTAGGTGTTCATTGTATCTTAATCTACTGCTTGCATTTATACAGCCGGTTAGAGCATGTCAATGTCAACAAGAAATGCAATAGACACATACATGTGTACGGAATGTAAGGACTTTTAATGACCGGACACCCGCTTATTTCCATTCACTTTGTATTGTTACATTTTTTTTAACCCATTAACGACTTGGGCACTTTTTTAGTTTTTTCACTTCTTTTTACCACCAACTTCAAAAATCTATAAACTTGTATATTTTTCCACACTAACGAGCGATTATCATGTGATGCTTAGTTTCGGTGTAACAAATTCACTTCCTTGTAAAGTGACGGATTTAATATTCCAGGCGTGTGTTACTTGGAGGAAGCGGGAAAAAAATTCCCAAAAGCAAGTGAAAAATGGTTGAATGAAAAAAACCACAGTATTATGCGACGTGTTTCTTGTGGGCTTGGAGCTTTAACAGGCCTTTACTGTTGGCCATCCCAAATAATAAGTTGACTTATTATTCTTTGGGTCGGAACTGGTTAATGGGGATACCAAAGTTGTATAGGTTTTATATGTTTTATAATTTAAAAACATTAAAACCTCCTGTACAAATTTTTTTTTTTTTGATTTGCCATCTGTCTGGCGGCCAATAACATATTTCATATTGGTGTATGGAGCTGTGGTCGTGTAATTTTTTGCGAATGTTTGATGGCGATTTTCATTGCTAATAATTTTGGGAGGTGCGGACCTTTGATCACTTTATAAATTTTTTTATATTTTTCAAACTGCAAAAAAACCATTTTCGCTTTGGACGCTATTTTCCGTTATGGGTTTAAACACAGTGAAAAACGTTATTATATTTGATAAGAGTCAACTTTTCGAACGCGGCGCTGGGCGCTTACCTGAAGTGTGAAACAGTGAATGGCTCACCGTTGCGGTGCGAGTTGCAATTTGGCTCGCTTGTCTGGAGGCTCTCTTAAAGAACACCGCGGATGGACCGACGGACTTGTGGTGTGACCTGGCACACCAGGTCGATCAGGCCAGGTGGTTCCCACCACTACTAATATTTAAACCAACCCACCAGTATGCGCATGGTTCATATGTAACTGCTATAAACAACCCAACCAAATGGAAAGCCAAGGCCCGTTAACCTTCGGGATCCGTGGCACAACCACTGCTTCATTCCTGGCATCATTTGCTGCCTCTGCATAGAGTCAGCCCCTGCACCAGGGACCCGGGCTAAAAAACACCTGCCCGCGCGGAAAAAACCACACATTGGGGGGAGCAGAGAGGCAGGGGCTTGGGCAGGCGGAAAGCGTCGCCTGGAACGTGCCACGTCAGGTCATCCCAAGATCCAAATGTGAACCCGGTATTGAACTGCAGCAACCTTACACCTACAACCTTTTACCTCTAAAACTCTACTTTTCACTTGCTTCTTTCTCACCGTCCTTAGGTTAACCGGGGTGCGCCCACTAACCAATTCCCATTGCTACACCCGTCCATCACGTCCCATAGCACCCCCACACGTCTTCTCCATAGGCAAGGCCCCACACGTGGTACTCAATAGCAAGCCCCCCCAAACGTGCGTCCATAGCCACGTCCCAGCCCAAAAGTTGGTCTCCAACTAGCACAAGCCCCACGCAATCGTTCTTCTCCCATGTAGCAGGACCTACCACACGTCGTCTCCAAATAGATTGCCCCCCCAAACGGATGCTTCCAATAGCATGGGCCCCTCATTGCACGTCGGTACTCAACATGCGGCCCCAGACCCGTGTCTCCATGTAGCCCGGCCCCCCACACGTCGTCTCCATAGCAGCCCCCACACGTGGTCTTCCAAGCAGCCCCACACATGGTCTCCATAGCAGCCACTCAGAACGCGCCGTTTCCATTGACAGCCCCACCACAAGCGTCAGTCACACCTAGTTCAGTACTTACACAACAATGATTGGTCTCCATAGCTTTGCCACTCCAAAAGTCGGGACTCCATAGCTGCCTCCAAAAGTGCGGTACTCCTTCGGCAAAACAAGCTGTTGCTCAGGCGCTATTTTTCAGGTGTTTCACCAGATACATATGGAACTTGGTCACTCTGACGCGCCATGATGTTTATCGACTAATTATACCGTTCACCTTTTGTTCCACATAGGGGAAATCATTTCAGCGCTTCATGCTTCACCTCTTTGGTTCCTCTCTGATGCCATATCAGTCCAAATACTGATACGTACAGAATTTTGTTAAAATTGAGGTTGCAAGACAGAGTCATTGTGGGGTTTATGTCGTGATCATCCACCTCTAGACCTGCCAGTGGCCTCCCCACATGACCGTCCCTATAGTGCAGGGTCAATGATTGGGTTTTAGATGAGATCATGCGCCTCACTCGGCACTTAGTCCAATCGTCCGCGTGTTGCCGATCAATTTTTGTGTATGGTGCGTTAGTCAGCCCCAGAGGCATCCATGCATGCTGCCACTGCTGTTTCCTGTCCATTTCCGTGGTGTCTTCATCATTTTCTGAGGTTTCCAGGTTTTTGGCCAAGCTTCCCTGTGCAGAGCCTTGGTCCCCTGGAAAAATGCTCGAGTCTCCCATTGACTCGAGCATTAGAAAAAGTTTGACTCGAATAACGAGCACTCGAACATGCTCGCTCATCTCTAGTTATCAAGTATTTTTGCTTTTATGACTATGTGTTGAAAAAGAAATCAAAGGGTACCCCTTACTAGAAGGGGAAATGGACATAAACAAAGTTAAAAGTGTTGGTAAAAAATGAAATCTTTATTGACACTAAAGTACATATATACATGAAAAGCGGATGAACCTAGGCAGAGGAGAAAAATGGTGTTGTACTAAGACCGGTAAGTGTGGAGCAGGACAGAACAATGTGTTAGGTGTATGGTGTCAGCCTAGAATACATGTCTAGGAAAGATGCGCACGAGACTCCTGAAAAAGGAAGGAGAATGTTGGTGTGATAGCTGTCTGTAGGTATACACCTGCTCTTACCAGTAAGGAGTAATGCAGAGCTCCGCTGCCAGGTTTAAACCGCGTCCCCAATTATACCACCGCCAATTATTTTGGCACTTCTATGTTTTTGTATGTATATATGTACTTTAGTGTCAATAAAGATTTCATTTTTTACCAACACTTTTAACTTTGTTTGTGTCCATTTCCCCTTCTAGTAAGGGGTACCCTTTGTTTTTTATGTAACTTTGGACTAAACAACCTACATGCATAAGGAGAGTGGGCCACGCTACACAAGAACCTCGTTAGGTCACCACACACACCATAAGACCCAGTGCAACTTGCCAAATAGTGGGCCCCTATCTCTGTATCCTATCTTCTTTCTTATGTGTTGAAAAAGTAGAACATTTTGAACTTCGAAAAATCGAGAATTTTTCCAAGTTTTTAATTCAGAAATCTTTATTAAATTTTCTCCACAGATTATATATTACTGTCAGTGCAGCCCGCAGGGATTGCGCAATATATGCGCTGCTGCCGGTTATTCTTAAAGTGGAGGGGGTGTGTCGGCCAGCCGCCTCATGAATAAGGCCGACTGCCAGGGGACAGAATATGAGGATCCGACCTCTTATTTGGTAAGAGGTCGGATCAATTAAAACCACCACAACAAATTTTAATAAAAATGAAATAAATATAAAGGGGCTGGGGAGACGATGAGGTGGGACATATTTGGTGGGGGTATTTTGGGGGCGGGGTGACAGGTCCTCTTTCATCTCTTTGGAGTATAATAGGCAGAGTGCAGCAAAAACAATTGGGAGATCATGAAAGATCTATTTCTTGTCACCAGGCTATAACTATGAGGCATGTATTTATTCCCCTTTTTTTTTTTTTTATATATATGATATATTTTAGACATACAGCCCTTTATACTCTTACCATTCCCCTTTTTCTCCAATATCCAATAGATTTCGTGGTCCTCTTCTAACCCAACATTTTGCAAAAGTGCTCTTTATGAAAACTTGAATTGCGCATAGTAATACCAATCTACTGATCCTAAACCAGATTCTTCCCATATCCTAGCAAAAGACTTAAATCCAATTTCATACAATATCTGAAAAACATAATAAATCCCCTTATCCCTCCACCTTTTTGAGTTCTGCATCGGTCCAACCAACCTTTTCCCCAAAGTGGTGTATATTTAGACCTCCCCGTGATTTCCAATTCTTTCTCAACCGTATCCCATATCCATTGCATTAATGTCAACATTGGACCTTTCCTCTCCATTATCCAACTTACTATTATCTGTGCTTCCAATAATCCCCAAACATTATACTTTAACAAAGTTCTACTCATCAAGAATAAACATTAGTTCACAGTCCATAAAGCGCAGCAGCGCCACCTGGTGGACGGCGGAGGAACTACCTTATTAAATCCCGGCCGGACCCGAATCCAGCGCGGAGAACGCGCCGCTGGATCGCGATTGGACCGGGTAAGTAAATCTGCCCCATTGTGTCATCCAGGATCTACCCACAAGAACCTACGACACAATATTCCCATTCACCTGTGTCCAAGGTGCTGGACACCCAACCTCAGCACTAAGGCCTTGCATAATAGCAAAACCTAGGGGAAACATACCGCCCATCCACAGTTAACCCCTTCAGTGTCTCACATACCCTCCCCCTCTGTTTGACCCTGTGGGGGCGAACACTTTTGGCCATCAGACAGTGGGTACGAGACAGGGCATCGGCATTCCCATGCAGCTTTCCCGCTCGATGTTCTACCGTGAATTTGAAATTCTGCAACATTAGGAACCACCTTGTGACCCTGGCGTTCCTCTCTTTGGCCTGACTCATCCAGCTCGGGTGCCATAAACCATCCCCATTGCTACACCCGCCGCCATGCTGTTTTATCGACTAAATATACCGTCAACCTTTTGTTCACATAGGAAATCATTTCAGCGCTTCATGCTCACCTCCTTTGGTTCCTCTCTGACGCCATAATCAGTCCAAATACTGATACGTACAGGAATTTTTTAAAATTGGTTTGAAGCCTGAGTCCATTTGGGGTATGTCGCCATGCCACTCTCTAGCCTGCCGCTGCCTCCACATGCCGTCCCCTATAGTGTCAGGGTCAATTATTGGGTGTTTTAGATGATATCTCACCTCACTCGGCACTCTGTCATCGTCACGCTGTTGCCCATAATTTTGGCATAATGGTGCGATTAGGCAGCCCCAGAGGCATCCATGCATGCTGCCACTGCTGTTTCCTGTCCATTTCCGTGGTGTCTTCATCATTTTCTGAGGTTTCCAGGTTTTTGGCTAAGCTTCCCTGTGCAGAGCCTTGGTCCCCTGGAAAAATGCTCGAGTCTCCCATTGACTCGAGCATTAGAAAAAATTTGACTCGAATAACGAGCACTCGAACATGCTCGCTCATCTCTAGTTATCAAGTATTTTTGCTTTTATGACTATGTGTTGAAAAAGAAATCAAAGGGTACCCCTTACTAGAAGGGGAAATGGACATAAACAAAGTTCTACTCATCAAGAATAAACATTAGTTCACAGTCCATAA
>WNYA01000152.1:179100-221627 GCA_019512145.1 Engystomops pustulosus | reverse complement strand
GGAAACATACCGCCCATCCACAGTTAACCCCTTCAGTGTCTCACATACCCTCCCCCTCTGTTTGACCCTGTGGGGGCGAACACTTTTGGCCATCAGACAGTGGGTACGAGACAGGGCATCGGCATTCCCATGCAGCTTTCCCGCTCGATGTTCTACCGTGAATTTGAAATTCTGCAACATTAGGAACCACCTTGTGACCCTGGCGTTCCTCTCTTTGGCCTGACTCATCCAGGTGAGGGGAGAGTGATCGGTCACTAGTGTAAACTGTCGCCCTATCAAGTAATACCTCAGGGATTCCAGAGCCCATTTGATCGCCAAGCACTCCCTCTCAACTATACTGTAGTTCTTCTCAGGAGGTGTGAGCTTGCGGCTCAGGAATGTCACGGGATGTTCCTCACCCTCCACTCCTTGGGACAGGACAGCCCCTAAGCCCACGTCAGAAGCGTCAGTCTGCACAATAAAGGTCTTGGTGAAGTTAGGGGTAATCAGTACCGGTCCCTCGCACAAAACCGTCTTAAGTCGCTGAAACGCCCCCTCAGCCTCTTCACTCCACTTTATCATCACCGCCCTGCTACCCTTGGTCAGGTCAGTCAGGGGTGCCGCTATGGTAGCAAAATCGGGGATAAATCGGCGATAATAGCCCACTATGCCTAGGAAAGCCCTCACTTGCTTCTTGCTCATAGGTCGTGGCCACTGCTGGATCGCCTCCACTTTATTTACTTGGGGTTTGATGACACCTCGCCCAATACGGTACCCCAGGTAACGGGCCTCTTCCAGACCCAGAGCACATTTTTGGGGGTTCGCTGTCAACCCTGCTGCCCTCAGGGAGTCTACCACTGCTTGCACCTTGGCCAGGTGACTCTCCCAATCGTTACTATAAACTATGATGTCATCCAGATAGGCCGAGGCATATCTCCGGTGAGGTTTTAGCACGAGATCCATTAACCTCTGGAATGTGGCGGGAGCCCCATGTAGCCCAAAGGGGAGTACCACGTACTGAAAAAGCCCATCAGGGGTAACAAAAGCGGTCTTCTCTTTGGCCCTGTCAGTAAGGGGTACCTGCCAATACCCTTTCGTCAGGTCAAGGGTGGAGAAGAACCTAGCCTGTCCAAGTCGTTCTATCAACTCGTCAACCCTGGGCATGGGATAAGAATCAAATTTGGACACCTCGTTCAACTTCCTAAAGTCATTGCAGAACCGTAGGGAACCATCAGGTTTGGGAATCAACACAATAGGACTCGACCAGTCACTTTTAGACTCCTCGATAACCCCCAGGTCTAACATCTGCCTGATTTCTTCGGATATGGCTTTCCGGCGCGCTTCCGGGACCCGGTAGGGTTTTTGGTGTACCCGGATGTGGGGTTCGGTTACAATGTCATGCTTGATGACTGAAGTACGTCCCGGTAACTTAGAGAACACATCCACATTTCGGAGCACAAACTCCTTCGCTTCCTGAATCTGGGCCCTGGAGAGGGACTCCGGGATCTGTACTTCAGGCACCTTGGCATCGGCTACACCTACCTCCGGTGTCACCTTCTTGGGGACAGACGCTTTTTCTACTCCCACGGCTATCAGGGACTCTCTTTCCCTCCATGGCTTTAGGAGGTTCACGTGGTATATCTGTTCGGGTTTCCTCCTCCCCGGCTGAGATACCTTGTAGTTAACCTCCCCCACTTTCTCCATGACCTCATATGGTCCTTGCCATTTTGCCAAGAACTTGCTCTCAACGGTGGGCACCAGAACTAGCACTCTGTCGCCTGGGTTAAAGGTCCTGAGTCTGGCTGACCTATTGTAGACCCTAGACTGGGCCTCTTGTGCCCTTGTCATGTGCTCCTTTACAAGGGGCATTACCGCCGCTATGCGGTCCTGCATAAGGGAGACGTGTTCTATCACACTACGGTGGGGGGTCCTCTCCTGTTCCCAGGTCTCCTTGGCTATATCCAAAAGCCCACGTGTGGAACGGCCATATAACAGCTCAAATGGTGAGAAACCCGTGGAGGACTGGGGAACTTCACGTATGGCAAACATCAAATAGGGCAACAAACAATCCCAGTCCTTCCCATCCTTGCTGACCACCCTCCTTAGCATCCCCTTCAAGGTCTTGTTAAACCTCTCGACTAGGCCATCTGTCTGAGGATGATACACAGAGGTGCGGAGCTGTTTAACCTGCAGTAACTTACACATCTCCTTCATTACCCTAGACATGAATGGGGTACCCTGGTCAGTCAAGATTTCCTTGGGGAGGCCTGTGCGTGAGAATACCTGGAACAGCTCCCTAGCAATATTTTTGGAGGAGGTGTTCCTTAATGGAATCGCCTCGGGATACCGCGTAGCGTAGTCCAGGATAACCAGGATGTATTGGTGCCCCCTTGAGGATTTGACTATGGGGCCAACCAGATCCATTGCAATCCGTTCAAATGGCACCTCTATGATTGGTAGCGGGACCAAAGGACTCCTGAAGTGGGACACCGGGGCAGTAAGTTGACACTCAGGGCAGGAGCTACAATACCGGTTTACCTCCTCCCACACCCCGGGCCAGAAAAATCTCTGCAGGATCCTCTCCCGGGTCTTCTCAGCACCTAAGTGCCCTCCCAGCACATGTTTGTGTGCCAACTCTAGCACCAGCCTACGGTGAGATTGGGGTACTACAAGTTGCTCAACCTCCTCACCCCGTATCTGGTCGACCCTGTACAACAGCTCCCCAACAATCACCATTCGGGGGTATATTTTGTCAGCCCCTGGTATTTGGAGTACCCCATTTATCACCTTAACATTCTCCCGTGCTTTAAACAAGGTAGGGTCCTGTAGCTGTGCAGCCCCAAAATTCTCACGGGAAAACTCAAGGTCCGGCATGTCGGCCACCTCCTCGTGGCCCTCGACCTCACCAGCTAGGACCTCTAGGGGAGAGAATTCATCACATGGGGTCACCCCTACTGCTGGTGTGGGTACATCGGCCTCAAAGGGTTCAGGGGCCAAGGCCGGACATACCTGACGTCCATTATCTGCAACAGCACCTGAGGTGGGTCTTCGTCTCCAGAGGTCCCAAAACACCGGTAAGTCTCTGCCGATAATAGCCTCATGAAACAGGGTCCCCACCACCCCCACTTCATGGGTAATAGTACCACAAGGGGTATGTAGGTTGATGACAGCAGTGGGATATTCGCGAGTGTCCCCATGTATACATAACACTCCCACTTTACGCCCACTGTACAGTCCAGGATCAACCAAAGTTCCCCGCACCAGGGTAACCAGACTCCCTGAGTCTAGCAAGGCTTCCACCGTGTGACCACCGATTGTGACCATACACACTTGGGGTTCTGCATCCGTGACTGACTCGGCAGCCAGAACCGGCCGGGCAAACAGTGACATTCGCCGGGTCTGGTTGCAGTCCATTGGCTCCACTGACAGGGGACAGTTGGCAGCAATATGGCCCATTTCATGGCATCGCCAGCACTGGATACGGCTATGACCTCTGTCACGAGCCTCACTGGGTTTCTGTGTATCCAAGCCCCCCAGTGTACCCCCTCCCAACCTGACCTGTTTCCCTTTTTCTGCAGTAGCAGTCCTACCAGATGGTTTAATGGCCTTATCACTGGCACTGCTTCGTGTGGGAGGGATAAGTAGAAGATCCTCCGTAGCCCGATATCTCTCTACTAGGGACACGAGTTCCTCAGCATTTGTGGGACCGGCCTGTCCAACCCACCGCTGGAGCCGAGAGGGCAGAGAACGGGTGAACTTGTCAAGAACCACTCTCTCGACCATCTGTGCTGGGGTGCAGTCATCGGGTTGTAGCCACTTCCGGACAAGATGGATCAGGTCATGCATTTGGGAGCGCGGGGGTAGTTTTTCAGAGTATGCCCACTGGTGGACCCGGCTGGAACGAACTTGAACGGTGACCCCAAGACGAGCCAGAATCTCCGCCTTTAGCTGGGGGTACTCACGGGCCTCCGTTTCACTCAGGTCGTAGTAGGCCTTCTGCGATTCGCCGGTCAGGAACGGTGCCAGGACATCTGCCCACTGCTCAGCTGGTAACTCCTCTCGCTCAGCTACTCGCTCGAACACAGTGAGATAAGCCTCCACGTCGTCGGTCGCCGTCATCTTTTGTAAAGCCTTCTGCACTGCAGCCCGTGCGGAATGCTGGACAACCGGGTACCCTTGCAAACCAGTATGGGACCCCTCAGTAGTCGTCGCTTGCGGTGCTGCCATAATGCCAGAAAACTTTTCCATCATCAGCTGGAACATGGCTCGGGACTCTTCCTGCTGTTGCTGTAGCATGGCTTGCTGCTGTCGGGACCTCTCCTCCTGCTGCTGGAGCATGGCTTGCTGCTGTCGGGACCTCTCCTCCTGCTGCTGGAGCATGGCTTGCTGCAGCTGTCGATTAGCCTGGGACTCTTCCTGCTGCTGCTGCCGATTAGCTCTGGCCTCCTCCTGCTGCTGGCGGGACCTCTCCTCCTGCTGCTGGAGCATGGCCTGCTGCTGCTGCCGATTAGCTCTGGCCTCCTCTTGCAGGTATTTAATAAAGTCCTCCATCTTGGCTTTATCCTGCAATTTGCCTGCTGCTTTCACCCAGGCCATGCAATGTTGCAGGATGTAGCGAGCCTTTCAGGTGTGTGTTTTTTTGAACTGCCCGCAATCCGAAGCACCATATGTGGGAGATTTGGCCCAGTAGAGACCGTGGTAGCGGGGTGCTGTGATGCAGTTCAAGACAGTGACACCAAAGTACAGTCCAAAACAGGTCTCGCCTGCGTTTATTGTAGCAGCAAAATAAAACAGCCTTTACATTCAGGCATTAAACAAACAAAATCCTACCCGTCAGGGTGCTAACTATACAGGTGTTCACTAACTCACCACTATACAAAATCACTTGGCTGCTCCAGGCACAGAGGTCAGGGCTGTGTGCTCTCCAGCCTCCTTCCAGAGAGAGACAACACTTCCAGCTCTGCTCAGCGGTTTAAAAAAAAAGACTGATTGGGCTGCTCCCATCACCTGTGTCCAAGGTGCTGGACACCCAACCTCAGCACTAAGGCCTTGCATAATAGCAAAACCTAGGGGGAAACATACCGCCCATCCACAGTTAACCCCTTCAGTGTCTCACATAATGGTTAAAATTTGGGGCGTGGCCAGGGAGTGATTGGGGGTGTGGCTTAGGGGGATCGCCGCGGCACGCTACGCGTGCCGCCATTTTGTCCCTCTTTCCTTTTCCCAAATGTTGGGAGGTACTTCTACACACTTACATCTTCTGAATAGATCCCAAATCCCCCAGGATATCAGTGCAGGGGTCTGTACAGAGGCTGCATAGGAAGCTCAGTGTCTGCTCTCTGAGCTGGATCCCGGCAGACATGAGCGTCAGCCCCTCCCCCCTCCTCACACAGTCGGCTGCTGCTGCAGAAGAGGGTGAGGGACAGCTCCAGCAGCGCGAGGCTCAAACCCGGCAGACCTTGTGGTCATGTGACCGGAGCAACAACGGTATGTACACAATTACTGGCTCCAGTCACATGACCATCCTTCGGGCGTAAGTGTCTGCCAGGACTGAGGGAGGAGAGAAGCCCCAAGCTCATATATACACTCGGGGCTTTTTTAAATGAGTACATTTTTTTTAACGCGATCTATGGATGCGGCCCTGGCCGCGAGCCAGATGCGGCCATCAAAAGAGCCACATCTGGCTCGCGAGCCATAGGTTCCCGACCCCTGGCCTAAAACATAGTTGAGTGTAGTTCGTCTGATGCACCACCGTAGAAACAGAGAGCCCCAGAATAACTATCCTGAGGCCGGTGACAACGTTCCGGTTGTGTTTTTCCATTGCATCTTTGCTTCATGTGTTTTCAAATTGGTTAAGAACACCCGACTTACAGATGACCCCTAGTTACAAACGGACCTCTGGATTTTGTTAATTTACTGTACTTTAGCCTTAAGCTACAATATGCAGCTGTAACAGTTGCCAAATGTGGCTGCAATTGAGCTTTATTGTTAATCCTGGTTCTTATGGCAACCCAACATTTTTAAAATCCAATTTAAAAAATTTTGACTGGAGTTACAATTATAAAGAATACAGTCCCAACTTACATACAAATTTAACATAAGAACAAACCTACAGAACCTATCTTGTACGTAACCCGGGGACTGCCTGTATTTACTTTGGGAGATTTATCATAGATGTTTGTTAGACATGAGGTAGCATCCTGCTGCAGGAAGTGCAGTAATGTGTTATCACAAGTCTAGGCATATGTTTAGCATGTACATCAGAGCTAGAAAACCAAAAAAGCCCACATATGCAGTCTCATACCACCCTCAAAATTAAAGAACCAACAAAACCAAAACAAAGAGCTTTAAGAATAATAAAGGAAACATACCGCCCATCCACAGTTAACCCCTTCAGTGTCTCACATACCCTCCCCCTCTGTTTGACCCTGTGGGGGCGAACACTTTTGGCCATCAGACAGTGGGTACGAGACAGGGCATCGGCATTCCCATGCAGCTTTCCCGCTCGATGTTCTACCGTGAATTTGAAATTCTGCAACATTAGGAACCACCTTGTGACCCTGGCGTTCCTCTCTTTGGCCTGACTCATCCAGGTGAGGGGAGAGTGATCGGTCACTAGTGTAAACTGTCGCCCTATCAAGTAATACCTCAGGGATTCCAGAGCCCATTTGATCGCCAAGCACTCCCTCTCAACTATACTGTAGTTCTTCTCAGGAGGTGTGAGCTTGCGGCTCAGGAATGTCACGGGATGTTCCTCACCCTCCACTCCTTGGGACAGGACAGCCCCTAAGCCCACGTCAGAAGCGTCAGTCTGCACAATAAAGGTCTTGGTGAAGTTAGGGGTAATCAGTACCGGTCCCTCGCACAAAACCGTCTTAAGTCGCTGAAACGCCCCCTCAGCCTCTTCACTCCACTTTATCATCACCGCCCTGCTACCCTTGGTCAGGTCAGTCAGGGGTGCCGCTATGGTAGCAAAATCGGGGATAAATCGGCGATAATAGCCCACTATGCCTAGGAAAGCCCTCACTTGCTTCTTGCTCATAGGTCGTGGCCACTGCTGGATCGCCTCCACTTTATTTACTTGGGGTTTGATGACACCTCGCCCAATACGGTACCCCAGGTAACGGGCCTCTTCCAGACCCAGAGCACATTTTTGGGGGTTCGCTGTCAACCCTGCTGCCCTCAGGGAGTCTACCACTGCTTGCACCTTGGCCAGGTGACTCTCCCAATCGTTACTATAAACTATGATGTCATCCAGATAGGCCGAGGCATATCTCCGGTGAGGTTTTAGCACGAGATCCATTAACCTCTGGAATGTGGCGGGAGCCCCATGTAGCCCAAAGGGGAGTACCACGTACTGAAAAAGCCCATCAGGGGTAACAAAAGCGGTCTTCTCTTTGGCCCTGTCAGTAAGGGGTACCTGCCAATACCCTTTCGTCAGGTCAAGGGTGGAGAAGAACCTAGCCTGTCCAAGTCGTTCTATCAACTCGTCAACCCTGGGCATGGGATAAGAATCAAATTTGGACACCTCGTTCAACTTCCTAAAGTCATTGCAGAACCGTAGGGAACCATCAGGTTTGGGAATCAACACAATAGGACTCGACCAGTCACTTTTAGACTCCTCGATAACCCCCAGGTCTAACATCTGCCTGATTTCTTCGGATATGGCTTTCCGGCGCGCTTCCGGGACCCGGTAGGGTTTTTGGTGTACCCGGATGTGGGGTTCGGTTACAATGTCATGCTTGATGACTGAAGTACGTCCCGGTAACTTAGAGAACACATCCACATTTCGGAGCACAAACTCCTTCGCTTCCTGAATCTGGGCCCTGGAGAGGGACTCCGGGATCTGTACTTCAGGCACCTTGGCATCGGCTACACCTACCTCCGGTGTCACCTTCTTGGGGACAGACGCTTTTTCTACTCCCACGGCTATCAGGGACTCTCTTTCCCTCCATGGCTTTAGGAGGTTCACGTGGTATATCTGTTCGGGTTTCCTCCTCCCCGGCTGAGATACCTTGTAGTTAACCTCCCCCACTTTCTCCATGACCTCATATGGTCCTTGCCATTTTGCCAAGAACTTGCTCTCAACGGTGGGCACCAGAACTAGCACTCTGTCGCCTGGGTTAAAGGTCCTGAGTCTGGCTGACCTATTGTAGACCCTAGACTGGGCCTCTTGTGCCCTTGTCATGTGCTCCTTTACAAGGGGCATTACCGCCGCTATGCGGTCCTGCATAAGGGAGACGTGTTCTATCACACTACGGTGGGGGGTCCTCTCCTGTTCCCAGGTCTCCTTGGCTATATCCAAAAGCCCACGTGGGGAACGGCCATATAACAGCTCAAAGGGTGAGAAACCCGTGGAGGACTGGGGAACTTCACGTATGGCAAACATCAAATAGGGCAACAAACAATCCCAGTCCTTCCCATCCTTGCTGACCACCCTCCTTAGCATCCCCTTCAAGGTCTTGTTAAACCTCTCGACTAGGCCATCTGTCTGAGGATGATACACAGAGGTGCGGAGCTGTTTAACCTGCAGTAACTTACACATCTCCTTCATTACCCTAGACATGAATGGGGTACCCTGGTCAGTCAAGATTTCCTTGGGGAGGCCTGTGCGTGAGAATACCTGGAACAGCTCCCTAGCAATATTTTTGGAGGAGGTGTTCCTTAATGGAATCGCCTCGGGATACCGCGTAGCGTAGTCCAGGATAACCAGGATGTATTGGTGCCCCCTTGAGGATTTGACTATGGGGCCAACCAGATCCATTGCAATCCGTTCAAATGGCACCTCTATGATTGGTAGCGGGACCAAAGGACTCCTGAAGTGGGACACCGGGGCAGTAAGTTGACACTCAGGGCAGGAGCTACAATACCGGTTTACCTCCTCCCACACCCCGGGCCAGAAAAATCTCTGCAGGATCCTCTCCCGGGTCTTCTCAGCACCTAAGTGCCCTCCCAGCACATGTTTGTGTGCCAACTCTAGCACCAGCCTACGGTGAGATTGGGGTACTACAAGTTGCTCAACTTCCTCACCCCGTATCTGGTCGACCCTGTATAACAGCTCCCCAACAATCACCATTCGGGGGTATATTTTGTCAGCCCCTGGTATTTGGAGTACCCCATTTATCACCTTAACATTCTCCCGTGCTTTAAACAAGGTAGGGTCCTGTAGCTGTGCAGCCCCAAAATTCTCACGGGAAAACTCAAGGTCCGGCATGTCGGCCACCTCCTCGTGGCCCTCGACCTCACCAGCTAGGACCTCTAGGGGAGAGAATTCATCACATGGGGTCACCCCTACTGCTGGTGTGGGTACATCGGCCTCAAAGGGTTCAGGGGCCAAGGCCGGACATACCTGACGTCCATTATCTGCAACAGCACCTGAGGTGGGTCTTCGTCTCCAGAGGTCCCAAAACACCGGTAAGTCTCTGCCGATAATAGCCTCATGAAACAGGGTCCCCACCACCCCCACTTCATGGGTAATAGTACCACAAGGTGTATGTAGGTTGATGACAGCAGTGGGATATTCGCGAGTGTCCCCATGTATACACAACACTCCCACTTTACGCCCACTGTACAGTCCAGGATCAACCAAAGTTCCCCGCACCAGGGTAACCAGACTCCCTGAGTCTAGCAAGGCTTCCACCGTGTGACCACCGATTGTGACCATACACACTTGGGGTTCTGCATCCGTGACTGACTCGGCAGCCAGAACCGGCCGGGCAAACAGTGACATTCGCCGGGTCTGGTTGCAGTCCATTGGCTCCACTGACAGGGGACAGTTGGCAGCAATATGGCCCATTTCATGGCATCGCCAGCACTGGATACGGCTATGACCTCTGTCACGAGCCTCACTGGGTTTCTGTGTATCCAAGCCCCCCAGTGTACCCCCTCCCAACCTGACCTGTTTCCCTTTTTCTGCAGTAGCAGTCCTACCAGATGGTTTAATGGCCTTATCACTGGCACTGCTTCGTGTGGGAGGGATAAGTAGAAGATCCTCCGTAGCCCGATATCTCTCTACTAGGGACACGAGTTCCTCAGCATTTGTGGGACCGGCCTGTCCAACCCACCGCTGGAGCCGAGAGGGCAGAGAACGGGTGAACTTGTCAAGAACCACTCTCTCGACCATCTGTGCTGGGGTGCAGTCATCGGGTTGTAGCCACTTCCGGACAAGATGGATCAGGTCATGCATTTGGGAGCGCGGGGGTAGTTTTTCAGAGTATGCCCACTGGTGGACCCGGCTGGAACGAACTTGAACGGTGACCCCAAGACGAGCCAGAATCTCCGCCTTTAGCTGGGGGTACTCACGGGCCTCCGTTTCACTCAGGTCGTAGTAGGCCTTCTGCGATTCGCCGGTCAGGAACGGTGCCAGGACATCTGCCCACTGCTCAGCTGGTAACTCCTCTCGCTCAGCTACTCGCTCGAACACAGTGAGATAAGCCTCCACGTCGTCGGTCGCCGTCATCTTTTGTAAAGCCTTCTGCACTGCAGCCCGTGCGGAATGCTGGACAACCGGGTACCCTTGCAAACCAGTATGGGACCCCTCAGTAGTCGTCGCTTGCGGTGCTGCCATAATGCCAGAAAACTTTTCCATCATCAGCTGGAACATGGCTCGGGACTCTTCCTGCTGTTGCTGTAGCATGGCTTGCTGCTGTCGGGACCTCTCCTCCTGCTGCTGGAGCATGGCTTGCTGCTGTCGGGACCTCTCCTCCTGCTGCTGGAGCATGGCTTGCTGCAGCTGTCGATTAGCCTGGGACTCTTCCTGCTGCTGCTGCCGATTAGCTCTGGCCTCCTCCTGCTGCTGGCGGGACCTCTCCTCCTGCTGCTGGAGCATGGCCTGCTGCTGCTGCCGATTAGCTCTGGCCTCCTCTTGCAGGTATTTAATAAAGTCCTCCATCTTGGCTTTATCCTGCAATTTGCCTGCTGCTTTCACCCAGGCCATGCAATGTTGCAGGATGTAGCGAGCCTTTCAGGTGTGTGTTTTTTTGAACTGCCCGCAATCCGAAGCACCATATGTGGGAGATTTGGCCCAGTAGAGACCGTGGTAGCGGGGTGCTGTGATGCAGTTCAAGACAGTGACACCAAAGTACAGTCCAAAACAGGTCTCGCCTGCGTTTATTGTAGCAGCAAAATAAAACAGCCTTTACATTCAGGCATTAAACAAACAAAATCCTACCCGTCAGGGTGCTAACTATACAGGTGTTCACTAACTCACCACTATACAAAATCACTTGGCTGCTCCAGGCACAGAGGTCAGGGCTGTGTGCTCTCCAGCCTCCTTCCAGAGAGAGACAACACTTCCAGCTCTGCTCAGCGGTTTAAAAAAAAAGACTGATTGGGCTGCTCCCATCACCTGTGTCCAAGGTGCTGGACACCCAACCTCAGCACTAAGGCCTTGCATAATAGCAAAACCTAGGGGGAAACATACCGCCCATCCACAGTTAACCCCTTCAGTGTCTCACATAAACAAAGTTCTACTCATCAAGAATAAACATTAGTTCACAGTCCATAATATTTTGTAATAACTTGCCAAGAAGTACAGTATATTCTGAAGTCAGGTAATGCCAAACCCCCTTCACGTGCAGACAAAGACAGTGCACTAAGCTCAATGCGTTCTCTCTTTCCATTCCACACAATTTCTCAAATCTAGTCCAGGGTATTAAATATTTTTCTATCTATCAATACAGGGCAATTCTGCAGTACAAATATTACCTGTGGTACAATTATAATTTTTAACAGTGTCTCCCTTGCTGCCATACACAAGTGCAGCCTTCTCCAGGCAGCAATTTTGTTCTAATTTTTTTTTTTTCAATAAAGGCTTAACATTTAATTCTACATAATCCTAAATTTCTACTTATTACCACCCAAAGATATTTAAAGGTATTAACTAACGGTAGCTGATTCAATCCTGTCAAGACTGGTAATTTCGATTGCAGGGCAAGACATGCTGACTTCCCCCAATTTATCTTAACCCCTTCCCAACATTTGACTTAATAATACTGCATGGCGGGAGGTGCATTCCGGCATTTTGCAGTATTATTACGTCATGCTTCTAGCACCGGCTCGTACCAGAAGCATGGGGTGCCAGCTGCATGCTCAGTGTGTCACATAATACAGTGTAATACATTTGTATTACACTGTATTAGGTGAAGAAGGGCTTCACAAGCAATCAGAGGATCGTTTGTTCAAGCCAACCTGTAAAAGTAAAAAAAAAAAAAAGTTAAAAACACTGAATATAAACATTTATTAATAAAAAGAATTAAATAAAGTTAAAGCCCCCTAAACACTCAGGAAGATTCACTCCGGCACTGACATGGCTTTTAAAAACTTTCAATCTTTATTTTCTTCCAGTTTCAGAAAATATATAATAAAACACGACATCCCAAAGGCAACACCAGTTATTACATTTTGCGCGACTATGGCCTATGTCCCTCAAAATGTAATAACTGGTGTTGCCATTGGGATGTCTTGTTTTATTATATATTTTCCGAAACTTGAAGACAATAAAGATTGAAAGTTTTTAAAAGCCTTGTCAGTGCCGGAGTGAATCTTCCTTACAAGCATTTGCAACAAACGTCTGGGTCCGGACACACTACAGAGCACGACTAAAGGTGGAGGTGAGCCGCTGTTCAAACCCTTTTTTTCTTTACTTCTAATTTATCTTAATTTCTGATATCTGTCCATGGGATTCTATCACATCAGCCAAGATTCTTAGCGCATCTCCAGATTGGTCAAGGAATACAGCCAGATCATTGGCAAAAAGGAGCACCTTCTCTTCCCAACCACTCCGCACAAAACCTCTCAACTGAGTATTCATTCTTATCATCCGCTGCTAGTGCAGAAGGTGGGACAGTAGAGATGTGGAGAGTGGCACAGGAGGTTATGTTGCACTTGCACTAGTCAGGCTATGCATACTGAAACAGTTGAGGAGAATAGCAGTGAGAGGGAAACACAAATCGATGATGATGTAGGCGATTGCACTTGGGAGCCGAGTGAAGCAAGGGCTTCATCATCATCGTTGGGAGAAGAGGGTGTCAGCTTGCATGCCAGGCAGCGAAGCAGGCAGCAAGTCGCTACTGTGGCCATGAGTAAGCAGGGTGGCAGAAGTGCGAGGTCGGGAGCCAAATGGCTGTGGGTTACAAAACCCGCTTTGCAGGTCCAAGGAAACATTGGCAGAGGGGCTCACTGAGGCAGCAGCGTTAACAGTCACTCAGTGCAGAGTGTTGCAAAGAAGCTATATCTATATACATGTATATACACTCACCGGCCACTTTATTAGGTACACCATGCTAGTAACGGGTTGGACCCCCCTTTTTTTTTTTTTCATTTTAACTTTTTATTGAGCAAAATATAGTAACAAGTTATGCAGTAAGTAGAGCACGATGCACGCAGGCATCTACTCTGTTGGGTCTGTAGATACAATATAAACTTAACATCTTTACACATAGTCATGTATTAAGACTTATAGCGACATGCCTACTTCTCCAGACTATTTCCTTATTTTACAATAGATAGCGATAATTGAGTAGGGGAGTTTGTACGAGGGGGTGGGGGGGTGAACAAACATTGACAATTGGGAAAGCTTGAAGGAGGGGTAGGGGAAGGGATAAACCGTTGAACAGAAACCGGCTTGACTTCCATTTTAAAGACAAAGCTGTTATAGCTTGTACACTACTAAGTTGTTAGTGACTGGCATAAATAGTATCATTGTCAGGATTGACACTTACAATTTATTTCTGCTTATTTCTTAACACTGGGGATGTTACCGCTGGACTAATCCATAACCTTATGTTGTAAAGGTTTTTTATGAAATGGTCTGCATGAGCTTGCCTCTGAACGCAAACCAAGGAGTCCACATTTTAATAAATGTATCATGTTTCCTGTCTGACCAGCTGGTGAGTTCTTCTAGCCTGCACATTTGATCCACCTTGTTGATCCACTCAGGAATTGTAGGCATTGTCTTGCTCAACCAGTATATGGGGATAAGCAATTTTGCTGCTTGTATTAACGCTGTGGTTAGACTCTTTCTTGAAGGGGTCCATGTTTTACTGGGCAACCAAAGTAGAACACTGGCCGGGGAGAGAAGCAAAACCTGCGAAGTAATCTGATTTGTTATTTTAGCTACATCCTTCCAAAATTTCTGGATTTCTGGACAGGACCAAAATATATGCAAATGCGATCCATTAGGTGCATCACACCTCCAACATTTATCATGCGGAATTAGACCCATTTGGTTGAGTACCTTAGGTGTTCTGTACCATCTAGTCATTAATTTATATGAATTTTCCTGGACTTTCACACATCTAGAAAAGCCGTGTGAATTATGTATTCTAGATATCTCAACCTCACTGAAATTCAGACCCAAGTCTTTTTCCCACTTGCCTATGTAATCTGGTTTGCTTCTTCCCAGCGAGTCCTCCACTAGTTTGTTATATATGGTAGATATAAGGCCTTTAGGCCTATTCACCCTGTTCATTGTTTCCTCAAACCAGGTGGGGGTACCTGAACTTGGTATAGTAGCTACTAATTGCTTTGTGAGAGTGTGGATCTCTAGTTTATGTAGAAAGTGAATATTAGGGAACAGGGTATCTAAGTACCTGGATAGCGCTTCTTGTTGATCTATCCTATTGATTATTTCTGACAGTGGAATAGATTCTAGTCTGTTCCAAATTCCAGGGAAATGTTTACCTGTTGGTTTTATATAATAAGGAAGGAGCCTTGCCGGCATCCCAGGAGACGGGGATGAAAATAGAGACTTATGTTGTCTTACTACCTCTAAAGTTCCTCTGGTAATTGAGTTTTCAGGGAGGCTCTTATGGGATTTTGTCAAGCCCCACGCCCAGGCTAAATGTTCATCTGTTACATTTGCCAGCTCCAGATCAAAACTTAATTGTCTACCTGTGGGGGAGTTCATAAATATCCACCTCTTTAAGTGAGTTGCCTTATAATATAGCAACGGGTCCGGGAGGCCCATGCCTCCTTTCTTTTTGTGTTGGGTAAGTCGCGCATAATTTAACCTTGCTCTCTTTCCCTGCCACAAGAACCTACGAAAAGAGGCCTGTACTTGCTGGAAAAAGCTTTTAGGGATGTGCAATGGGAGCATCTGTAATAAATAAAGGAGCTTAGGCATTATATATGCTTTTAATATATTTTTTTTGCCCATCCATGACACAAAGGGTATTTTAAGGGAATTCAGAAAATGATCTATTGACTTCAGTAATGTTTTATAGTTTGCGTTGTATAAATTCGACGGATCGCTAGTTATTTGTATCCCTAAATATCTTATCTGGTGGGGTTGCCAGGTGAACGGATATTTGCTTTGCAGCTCCCTGACTAAAGAGTTACTTGCAGTGATGTTCAGTGCCTCTGATTTGGCGAAGTTTATCTTAAAGTTTGACAGAGAGCCAAACTCCTCTATCAGTGACATTATGTGCGGGAAGGCCACTTTTGGGTTTGTTATGAATATTAGTAGATCATCTGCAAATGCTGCGTTCAGATGAACCGTGCCATTAACTTCCAGCCCTTTTATTACTTTATTTTCTCTTAAAGCTTGCAAGAACGTCTCCATAATTAGCAGGAAAACCTTTTAGGGGAATAATTTGTAGTCCTTTATATAGTATTATCCAATTTTGTAAAAACAAAAATAAATTACCAACAGGGTGTACATAGCCTGTAGGTAGTGACTGTGGCTTCTGGTGCTCAATTCTAAGGCACCACCACTATACTTGGGATATCATACAACATCTTGGGGTTTTAAAGGAGATATCTCACTGACTCATACGGAGAATTATTATTATGACACCATTAGACCTATAGAAGGTTAGTTGATCTTTACTGTAAGAGCCAGTGTCGGGCTGGGTTTCCTTAGGCCCACCAAAAAAAATCAATTTGGGGGCTCACTCTTCATTATCCCACAGGAAATATACTCTAGAGCAGGGGTCAGGAACCTTTTTGGCTGAGAGAGCCATAAGCGCCACATATTTCAAAATATAATTCTTCGAGAGCCGTACAATACGTTTAAAGGAACACTGTACTAAGACACAACTGGACCGAAACAATGGTAATTAGCTGTAAAATAAAAACTAGATAATTTACATGCGAGCTTGCAATCCATAACATCTCGTCCAGCACTCTGGCTTCTTTTTAATGTGCTGCTTGGATCTGGCTCCTTCCCACCTGATGATGAGAGATGCCGCTTTCAGGCATGCGCAGAAGAAGGAAGAAGCCAGAGTGCTGGGCGAGATGTCCTGCATGGCAAGCTCCAATGTAAATTATCTAAATTACCTGCCGTCTTTGTATCCCGCACAGTCACTTACTCTGGACATTTACGAGATGAGTACCACTCACCCCACCGTTATCAGATGGGTTGTAGATAGAGATGAGCGAACATGCTCGTCCGAGTTTGATGCTCGGTCGAGCATTAGGGTACTCGAACACATTTACAGTTACTTTTATACACTTACAGCCTGTGGTGGAGATAGAAGTCTTCTAAATAAATCTCCCAGGATATCAGTGCAGGGGGCTGTACAGAGGCTGCACAGGAAGCTCAGTGTCTGCTCTCTGAGCTGGATCCCGGCAGACATGAGCTGCAGCCCCTCCCCCCTCCTCACACAGTCGGCTCCTGCAGGAGAGGGTCAGGCACAGCTCCAGCAGCACGAGGTCCCGGCAGACTTAGTGTTTGGTCATGTGACCGGAGCGTCAGTGGTATGTACACAATTACTGGGCTCCGGTCACATGACCATCCATCGGCTGCAGTAATGTAATGTCTGCAGCGCGGGAGGGAGGAGAGAAGCCAGGCTTTTTTAAAAACCCAATCTCTGGATGCGGCCCTGGCTGCGAGCCAGATGCGGCCATCAAAAGAGCCACATCTGGCTCGCGAGCCATAGGTTCCCGACCCCTGGGTTACAGCATAGCCTCCTTTCCCACTTTATATAATGCTCCATCGTGTTTTTCATATTTTTCTTGGTATCTCTTTCTCCGCTGTGCTCTCAATCTCATTATGTTTCAGCACAACATTACTTGACCAGCCAGAGACTGCTGTGACAATTGGATTTTAAAAATGTCTAAGGCTAAAGTACAGTAAATTAGGTCAGTTTGAAACTAGGGGTCACCTGTAAGTGGGGTGTTCTTAAGTAGGGGACAGCCTGTATTACAGAAATGGTGATAGGAGTTTCTGTTTTCCTCTGTGAGTTACAGGTCATTATTAGAAACATTCTGGTGCATGTCATTGATGACAAAAAATCCTGAAAAATACGTTTTTCATACAAGATTCACATCGCTGCTAAGCATCCCAGCGTTATACATACAGAAACAGAAAGAAAAATAAATAAGGATGGTGAGAGGGGGCAACCCTGCCTCGTGCCATTTTTGATTAAAAAGGGCTGGGAGAAGTGGTTATTCACCCTCACTCTTGCACTCAGGCGGGAGTACAGGGTTATAATTGACTCTATTAGTGTGTGGGGAAATCCAAACTTCTCTAGAGCGCAGGTCATAAAATCCCAATTAATTCTGTCAAAAGCCTTCTCGGCATCAGTGCCGAGAAGGACTAATGGGATGCGGTGTTTCTTGGCATGCATTATGGCGTGTATTATTCTTGTTGAGTTCTGGTTACCTTCTCTCCCTGGAACAAATCCAGTCTGTTCATGGTTCAACAGGAGGGGTAGGACCTTATTAAGATGTTTTGCTAAAATTTTTGCCCAGATTTTTGCGTCGACATTTATTAGGGATATTGGACGGTAACTGCTACATAATTCTAGGTTTTTCCCCTCTTTAGGTATCACCGTTATGGTAGCTTCAAGTGACTGTGCTGGGAGAGGGTTCCCGTTACGTAATGCTTCACACCATGTTGTTAGATGTGGCAAAAGTATAGGGGCTAGTTTACGGTAATAGCCAATCGGCAGCCCATCTGGACCTGGAGCTTTGTGTAGAGGGAAAGATTTAAGGGTTTCCTCAACTTCTTTTTGTGTAACTGGTTTGGTTAACTCTTCTATATCCGAGTGCCTCAAGAAGGGTAGATTGAGTTTATCTAGAAAGGCCTTTATAGCTTTAATGGTTTGTGGGTCCCCTGTTGGGTAGTGTGGTTCTAGATTATATAGTTGCTCATAATACTTTCTGAACTCCTCTGCTATCTCGTTTGTTTTTTCCGTTTTTCGTGATGCTGACTGTGCGATGCTCTGAATGACTGAAGAGTCCTTGTGTTTTTTTATTAAAAGGGTCATTAATTTGCTTCCTTTATCCCCATGTGAATAGTGTTGGAATTTGGCGTAGAGGTAGTTTTTAGCCGCTTTTGCATTTAGAAGGTCTTTTAATTTTTCCCTCTCTTTATTCAACTCTTGCTGAGTGGCAGAAAGCTTGGACCTTTTAAAAACAGATTCTAACTTATATATTTTCCCTAGTATCTCATCTAAGGCTTTCATTCGTTTCTTTTTAAGATAAGCCCCTAATGCCATGAACTCTCCACTAATAAATATTTTGTGTGCTTGCCAATTCAAAGGAATTGAGGTGTCAGTTGGGAGATTTCTGGCAAAGTATGAGGACAGTTTGTTGCTTATTATTTTAATTTTTTCCTCTGAGTCCAAAAGGGCCTCATTTAATCTCCATGTTCCAGATGGGGGTGGTAGAGTCTGAAAGCAGATGGATACAGATACTGGGGCATGATCAGATACTGTGATAGATCCTATTTCCGCTTGTTTAGTGGCTTCTACAAGGTTTTTAGATATAAAAATATAGTCCAGGCGCTGGAAAGAATGGTGAACAGGGGAGTAAAAAGAGTAATCCTTTGTTTGAGGATGATGTAGCCTCCAGGAGTCTATTAATGTATGTCGGTTTAGTGCTTTAGCTACACTTGCCAAAGCCCTTTGAGAGTGTACGGATTTTGCCGTGGATGAGTCCACTAGTGGGATAAGAGTAATATTTATATCTCCTCCTACTATCCATAAACCTTCAGCAAAGGAGCTTAATACGTCTAGCGTCTCTTTAACCCATTTTATTTGATTTTTGTTTGGTGCATAAAGGTTGGCAAGAGTGATTTTAATTTCCCCAATTTTGCCTAGTATGAATAAAAATCTTCCTTCCGGATCCTGATATGAGGAAATATGCTTAAAGGGCACTTTTTTGCTTATTGCTATTGTAACCCCTCTGCTAGCTTGTGTAAAAAAGCTATGGTACCATTGGTTGTAGTGATTTGTGGGTAATGTAGGAACTTTTCCTATTTTAAAGTGTGATTCCTGCATAAAGCAAATGTCTGTGTGCATTTTCCTGATCAATGTAATAATTTGTGACCTTTTTTGCGGCAGATTTAGACCTTTTACATTAAATGAGGAAATTTTATACAATGCCATGTCTCATATAGTATAGATGGTTTAGCATTACTGACTTCGTACTATATGGTTTAGTCAAACCGTAGAAACCTGTTAGGGAAGGAAGGTTAACAGCAAAACATGTTGAACTAATATAACCGAACCATGAACTATTCCCATAATAATAGCATATTGTCATTACTATGACTTTTCTCTGAAAGATGTAGCGCCGACTTGCTATATGTCTGCGTATGTTAATGTGGGAGTTGGTCGTGACATTCATCCCAGTCTGTGAAACCAGCTTAGGGAGGAATGCAATGGGGGGAAGTGGTGACACTTGACCTGATCGAGGTGGGGATCTCGTGATCTGGGTAAGTGGTTAGGGAAAGCATTTAGATAAATGCATACTAAAGGAGCCAGTGGGCTCTACTCTGAATGATGAATCATCAGTTTACGTTTTCAGTTGTAGGTATTGTCATTTGATAACAAACATATCTCATGCGGTGCATGTGAGTCCAAAACTGAAGCGTTTAAACATTTCCTGAAAAAAGAAATATGTTATTTTATACTTATTGTCCTTTGTCTTTGTGGACTGCTGCTCCTTGTAACCTTCGGAGGAGGCTTCTGTTAATTGGTTTCTTGATTTCCCGGTTACTTCCTCACTCTTGGCGACTTTGTAGGGACAACTTCTGTCCAGGGTTGACTTTGCGGTAAGCGAGGTAAGTCCATTAGGTGCTCTGGGACTACTTGCCAGGACTGAATGTCTATCGGACTGATGCCGAGGATATCCCACGCTTGTAGAAGGTCATCAGGTGCTCTGATCGTACTTCTTTTCCCTCTAAATTGAAACGTGAGGCCAAATGGGTATAGCCAGCGGAACATTATTTTGTTGTTCCGAAGATAATCTGTTAGTGGCTTAAGGAGTCGTCTTTTGTTGAGGGTTGAGGAGGATAGGTCTTGGAAGAAGCTAATTTTATCACCTTTGTATATGAAGTCTCCCTTTTCTCTTGCCGCTCTTAAGATGGCGGCTGTGTCCACAAAACTTAGCAAGCCGCATATCACATCGCGTGGCGGGTCATCTTGCTTAGGGATTGGTCTCAGTGCTCTGTGAATACGCTCAATACTTATTTGTTTCGCCCTTTCTGGGGTTAATAAATCAGAGAACATCTCTACAGCGTATTTCTGTAGTTCCTCGTAAGTTACTGTCTCAGGTATCCCTTTTATTCTGACATTTTTCCGCCTGCTGCGATTTTCTTGGTCCTCCAGTAAGGAGAATGCAGAGTTAATCGCTCTTAACTGCGCCTTGTATCCTTCTTCCATAGCCACACTATGGTTAATAATGGCGTCATGTGTTTCCTCCAACGCTTCTACCCTCCTCCCTATCTGCTTAATCTCTGACTTTAGCTCTGCTAGCTCTTTGGCCACCGGGGTAAGTGCCTGAAATAGGGTTTTCTTTAGAAAAGATCTAGAGAGAGGTACCTCCGTGGTAGCAGTCGCTTCGGATGTGTCCGCCAGGCTATCCAAGTCAGATTCGTCTGGTACATCAGAGTCATGCGGTTCCTCCGGCGCCATCTTGCGCGCCACAGCCGGGGGAGTCGCGAGTTTCTTCTTGAGAAATTTGTCCAGATCCCCTTGATGTTTTCTCGATCTCGGGGTCTCTGTTCTCTCCACAGCTCTCTCTTTCGTTTTGCCCATCTCCGGTGCTCGATTAATGCTGCAAACTTATAGATCACGGATATCCACAGCGGGAGCTCACACTCGTGCGGCCGTTTCGCTCAGCGGTCAGGCTCCGCCCCCCGGACCCCCTTTTGCCTTCAGAACTGCCTCAATGTCCTTCGTGCGATAGAGTCAGATTCAAACAAGCGTTGCTGAAGCATTCCTCAGTTGACTTTTGGGTCCATATTGACATGATGGCATCACACAGTTGCCGCAGGTTTGTCGGCTGACCACATCCATCGCGATGGCCGAATTCATCCGTATCCACCACTATCCCAAAGCATAGCGTACTATTCGGATTGAGATCTGCACGTGACTGTGGCCGAGCCCAATAATTGAGTACAGGAACTCTTGTCATGTTCAAGCCAAACCAGTCTGAGCATGGATTTCGCTTATGACCCATGGACACATTACGCCATGCCCTGAAAGAGCCATACAGCATGTTGGGACTACATTGCTAGGTCATTAAAGGGTATGGACATAGCAGGGGATCAGAAAAAAGAAGAAGGTAGAGACAGGGGGAGGGGGACCCCCCCCCCCCCCCCCCCCCCCTCTGTACCCCACCCAGTCTGAAACGTCCATCCAATTGAGTAACAAGGGCCCCCAAAGCAAAGCTGTCAAGAAAATATTCCCCCACACCCATGCAACCACCACCAGCCCTGCAACCGTGTATTACAATGGCAGGTTTACATGCGATCCATGCTCTTCATGCCTTGGACATAGACGCCAAATTATGACCCTACCATCCGAATGTTCGCAGACAGAAATCGAGACTCATCTAGACCAGGCAACGTTTTTTCCAATCTTTACTGTACCAATTGCGATTCGAGCTATGATGCAAAAATTGCCCTGACATAACGATTACCCCTGAATTGTTGTACTTAGCTGGAAGGAGTGGCACCCGGTGTGGTCTTCTGCTGCTGTAGCCCATCTTCCTCACAGAACTGCCACTCACTGGAAGTTTTTTTTTTACGGACCATTCTCTGTAAACCCTAGAGATGGTTGTGCGTGAAAATCCCAGTAGATCAGCAGTTTCTGAAATACTCAGACCAGCCCTTCTGGCACCAACAACCATGCCACGTTCAAAGGCACTCAAATCACCTTTCTTTCCCATACTGATGCTCGGTTTGAACTGCAGGAGATTGTCTTGACCATGTGATTGGCTGATTAGAAATTAAGTGTTAACGAACAGTTGGACAGGTGTACCTAATAAAGAGCAGAAAGTGAAGCATGGCCAGGGAACTAAAGTTGGCATCACCACCCTGAGTCAACACATGCAGCTTCACCATCAGATGGCCTGGGAGAAACATGTCTCGGATGTGGTGGTCCATCCTGCCGCCGCCGCAGCAGCACCTAGTAACAAACATGCGATTTCAGCAAGTCAAGGCTCCAGCACCTCTGTCGAAGGGAGCCATTTGTCTTTGCCATTATCTCCTTGTCCGGATGCTCCTGCTCCTCGCTACACATGGAGGCAGCAGTCGATGCACGAGGCAAATCCAGAGAGACAACTGTATGCGTCCAGCCATCCTAAAGGTGCTCCTGTCCTGGTATTGCAGTCCCTCCCTTTCCAAATCATGGACTCGGATCGCGGGCACATCCGTGCTCCTCCGTGTGCCCCCGCTGCAGCCCGGTCACTTCACTCACCTCTCCCAGATCCTGCTCTCCCCCGGACTGCCGTGCATGCATGTCCCCACCTCCTAGGGAGCGCGCGCTGCTCCTGCCGAAAATTTAAAGGCCCAGCGCACCACTAATTGGTGCACTGGCTGAACACCTCACCTTTAAGAATCCTGCCTCTTCCTGTGTCCCCTGCCGGATCTTTGTGCCTCACAGCCTAAGAGAAAGCTTCCTGGTGATTATTCCTGCATTCCTGTGTCTTCCTGCGCTCCTGTGTCTCTCCGCTCCTAAGTCCTGTGTAGCCGTGTTACCCAAGTTCCTCCGTGTTGCTGTGTTCCGTGTGCCAGTGTTCCTGTTCCCACCTGCCTGGACCTCCCATTGCAAACCCCGGATTTGGACTTGACCTTGCATCTCTTTCGCCTGCCCTGAGCCCTAGTCTGGACCTGACTACGAGACTGTCTTCTGCTAAGGTACCTCGACCTCGGCTGCCACCGCGGGCTAGTCGCACCTGTGGAACGACCTGGTGGTATCCTGCCGCAGCAAGTCCAACCCGCTTTGCGGCGGGCTCTGGTGAAAACCAGGTGCCACTTAGACTCCGGTCCCAGGTGTCGGCGGAGGCTCCTCCTCTCAGTCAGCCTGGTCTCGCCACCATCGTGATCCACCAGTCCCGGCAGATTGCCGCACAGCTGAATCAGCTACAGCAAGTCACCGCCATGCTACAACAGCTGCTAGCTACCCAGAATCAGCAACAGTCTCCTTTTCTCGCTTTGACTTCTGAATCCATTTTCGTCCTGCAGAGAAAAACATCTAGGCTGACGCCTTGTCCCGTGCTTCTGATGTTATGGGGAAGGACTCCAGAGAGACTTGTGCTTGCTGCGCAGGTGGATCTCCGGCGTGTCCTTGCCTCCTAGGGTGCGCGTGCGGCTCCTGACGAAAATTTAAAGGGCCAGCGCACCGCTAATTGTTGCACTGGCTGAACACCTCACCTTTAAGAATCCTGCCTCTTCCTGTGTCCCCTGTTGAATCTTTGTGCCTCACAGCCTCAGAGAAAGCTTCCTGGTGATTATTCCTGCGTTCCTGTGTAGTCCTGCGTGCCTGTGTCTTCCTGCTTGCCTGTGTCTTCCTGCGTGCCTGTATCTTCCTGCGTGCCTGTATCTTCCTGCGTGCCTGTGTAGCCGTGTTACCCGAGATCCTCGCTATGTTCGCTATGTTCCGTGTGCCAGTGTTCCCGTTCCCACCTGCCTGGACCTCCCATTGGTGATCCCAGATTTGGACTTGACCTTGCATCTCTGCCGCCTACCCTGAGCCTGGACCTGACTACGAGACTGTCTTCTGCTAAGGTACCTCGACCTCGGCTGCCACCATGGGCTAGTCGCACCTGTGGAACGACCTGGTGGTATCCTGCCGCTGCAAGTCCAACCCGCTTTGCGGCGGGCTCTGGTGAAAACCAGGTGCCACTTAGACTCCGGTCCCAGGTGTCGGCTAGTTCCATCTCCCGCGGTGGTCCAGAGGATCTACTGACACTATGCACCCTTCAGAGAACTAAAGGCTGGTGCCGAACCGAGCTGGAGAGTTCCATGCAAAAATGTATTTTCCAGAAAAGCGGTACCAGCCCTTCACAAATATGTAGAACAGAAGGTGGGCCATTCCTTGATTTTATCGGTTTCTTCCAAGGTGCACGGCAGTGCGGAAGTGTATGTGCTTCCCGCCCAGCCACACCAACTTGACAGACGCCTCTTTTTCCTCCATGTTGTCAAACTGCTGCTCATGCGCCAATGTCCGCCTCCTCCACCACCACCTTAGCCCCAGCCTAAGTGCTGCTACTGTTAAGGAGGTAAACCTAGATGATAGATCAAATCCTGTAATTTCTACATGTATTATTTTCCTGAAAAGTTCTGTAATAGAAACAATGAACTCAAGATGGTGCAGAGACAGAAACGTTTTGAAGCTAAGGAATGTCAACATGACGTCAATGTGTGACAGCAGGGAAGTTCTTCAATCAAGAGACTTCACTTAGCCGGGAACTCTCCTCCCTCTTCAGATTCTTTCCCAATTTTTTCCATATAGCACCTGTGCAGTGCTGATCTGCCCAGGGCCATGGCATGAGCTTGTTTTGCATCGACGTTGGTCTGATTCATTTACTTGCGACTGTGCACACATGCAATAGTTTAATAATTTGAAACACAGCCAATGTACACTAAAAGAGGATATCTTAAATCCTACCCCAAGAGTTGGAGGCACTGTTGAGCATGACCAGGAAGCCCCCTCATTCCAGCACTGTTTCAGCCTCCGGGTCACCACTTCTTGACTAGGACTGATCAGCCCACGATCAAGGTAAGTTTCAGATTACATATGTTAACCTGTGACTTGCCTGTGACTCGAGGGGTGGCGATACCTGGTGTCCTGCGCGGGGTCTGAATTGTTAGACACTTCTGTGTGAAATTGAAGCGAGTGCGTTGGCTGCTGTGTGTAAGCGCTTTGCTGAGCCAGAACAGAAAGAGTATCTTGTGTGACTTTGGAACGTCCTCCCCCTCTAAGAGGAATGGAGAGAGAGTAACCGCAGGGAAAGGCAGGCACGGGACAAGTGCCTGGAACTTTGAAATAAGCAGACACGTGTCTGGGGTTCTGATACAGGCGGCCAGGATAGTGGATAATAGGCCGGGTGTCAGGGATTTTGACAAGGAATTCGCACAGGATTGAGATCATTAAGGGGGTCCTTCTGGTGATCGGGGAGCTTGAAGGTCAACCCTTAAGCCGGTGAGCAGCTGCACTGGTAAGGGTCTCGGGATAAATTATGCTATGGTCTCGGAAGAGAAAGGACGTCCTCCCGGAAGGAACCCCTGGCGCGCTAGCGATAATTCAGTGCAGGAAAGGGAAAAATTCACAGACAGAAGATTGGATTGATGTAAGTAGACAGAAGGTTGTTGAGTTAAGTAGGAGTGATGGAAAAGTGCAAGTTGATATAATGGAACAGAAGGGCTGGTAGCATTGTGCTGAAAAGGAATGAAGTAGTGAAGGTTTGAAGGTTTTGGGGTGTGTTAGAGGATCTGATGATTGTACAAGTGAGAAAACTTGATCAGATTTGCAAACAGACAATTAGAGCCTCTGACTTTGACAGTAGGACCAGGACAGAGTGACAGTGTCCATTGACGAAAGAGACAGGTCCCTTCAAAGTTTTTGATGTGGAAAGAATTTGAGAAAAAAATGTTTTAATATATTTTCCTCGGGAGGGAAAGATGGTGTCTGGAATGCAGACTCCACCCCTGCCTTATCTGGTGATAAGAGATGATAACACGCCCTACCATCCTTCAGTGGCGGCCATTTTAGAACGGTTATAGTCCCTTAAAGTCCCTGAAAGTTTATTGCCTATAACTCTACTCTGTTGGTAGCCATAAAGGCTGGTTGTGGTTTTCTTGTAGTTTAGCAGCTGAGCACCCTTCGGGATTCTTGGCAGATGTCTGAAATAAACGTCGGCATGTGTAATTTTACCTAATTTCAGACTTCTTCTAAAGATCTTGGAGTGTGGGATGTTGTTTGTTGTTACTAGTTAAAACTTATTTGATCCTGACGATTAGAGAAAAATTACTATACAAAGTGTTGCAATGTCTCTGGTACCTGCTTTCTGGCTTTTAAGGGGTTAACGAGGGTCAGACCATGGAGGCAGACATCTGCGCAGCTTGGATTAGAATTCTGTGTCTGAGTTATCTACGAGAGAGACGGTGACCTTCTGATTGTTTTGAAGGTGGGAGGGAGCAGCGCTACTCCGATGTCTTCTTCTGACCGCCTAAGAAGACTTGAAGGAATTTGCTTGCGATACAAGAATACAGTAAGTACATGTAATGTGCTGGTGATGTCCCCCTGTGTACTCCACGAACAGACTAAGCAGGAACAAGCCCCTAGTCCTATGACAGAACCTTTGACTTCGGTTTCCTCTGTACCTGGATTTTGTTGAGACGTTGCAGTCTGGCCAGAAATTTATAGAGAGCACAAGAACGCTGGGAAAAGGGAGAATCCAGTATGTATAAAGCGGAGACGTAAACGGTAATGGAAGAGTTCCACGGGAACTGTTTACAGCTTATGGACACATGGGGGATGACCTGACAGTGTAGTGTACTCCAAGTGTTACCAAAGGTGTTAGTGGACTAGAGACATCTCTGCCAGACTTGCGTACAGAGGGATCGATAAGACTCTGGCAGATTGACGGACAGATGGAATAGAGACCAAGGTCTGTAGTTTCACATACCATGCCAAAGTGAGACTGACAACAGTTCCAGAAGTCTCAACCGACCGACCCAAGTGGGCGTTGCGGGGAGGAGGCATTAATGAAGTGACTGCCCACACTCTAGGAAACGGAGACGGCGCCAAAAGGGCAGGACAAAAAGGGTGGTAACGGACTAGGACGTCAGCACGCAAAAGAAATGATGTGAGACTGATGTTAGCCCGATGAAAATTTTAACCCATTCCCAGTCAAGAAAAAAACCCAGAAAGAACAGACTGATACATGTAGGAGGGTCCATGACCTCCAAGCTGCCAATGAGTGTACTGAAACCCAGAGGTCACTAGCCCAAACTGGCAGCAGGCCCAGAGAGTGACATATTGTTCACTGTTATTGATTTGGCAGATGTTTTCCTCTCTGTGCCCCTACAGTACCTATTTGCCTTTACCAGTTCAGTATTCCAGTATAGCTGATGCAGATTCCCACAAGGGGGGTAAAACTCCCCCACCCAGTACGCCATAGCCATGCAAGTTGTAGACTGGCAGACTAGCCCCTTACAGGATGTTCTCCTTTTACAGTATGCGGATGACCTGCTGTTTTTGTGCCTCCATTTTGCAGGTTTGCCGGAATGCATTTATTGACCTTATGTGTTTTCTGTTACAGAAGGGTTGCAAAGTTTCCTTCTAGGCCAGTGCTTTTCAGCCATAGGCAGACACCTGACAGAGGAAAGAAAGCTGGCAGTCCAGAATATGCCCCTAAGCCCTAAGCCTCTTCACATGTTTCTAGGACTGTCCAGCTACTTCAGGCCTGGGAGAAGGTCTGCTACCTCCAGCCTGATGCTGCCCCTTGATTACTGCATTGCCTTTTTACATTTGCCCTTAGTCAGGAGGCAATTAATGCATTTCATAGCCTTAAGCTGGCAAATTCTGTCTGCCCGGCCCCAGGCACATCCACTGGATCAAACTTTTGCTTTATTTTGCACTGAGTATCTAGGCCAAGCCACAGGTGTCTTAGCCCAGGAACGTGGTGGCCTCCCCAGTGGTCCACTATTAAGCCCGGTTAGACTCAGTCATGAGAGGAGCCCCTCATGGATTAATAGCTGTAGCCAGCAATCTGCTAAGCAAGGACAGTGAGTTGATCCTAGATCCTACATCACTCAGTTACTGTGTAAACCCCACATGACTTGCACAGTGTCCTCATCCAAGTACAGCTCAAGCATCTGAGCAATGGCCAGACAGCTCAGACTCCAGTGTGCACTCCTGATGCCACATTGAAAAGGTGCACAGCCCTGAATCCTGTCGTTCTGTCACCAGTCGTACAGGATTCAGAGGGGGGGGGGGGGAGAAGGGTGTTTAACCCAGATGTTGAGTTTTTTCTCATAGATGGCTCCAGGTCTGCAGGAGAAGACAGACTGTTCTACACTGGATATACAGTGGTCAGTGGAGCACATGAGGTAGTACAAGCAGATCCACTCCCTCCACACAGGTCAGCGCAGGAGGTGAAGTGATGGCTCTCAGGGAAGTGCTACAGCTGGCAGAAGGTAAAAGGGCAAACATCTATACTCAAGGCATAGTTCTGGGGTCTAAACACGATTATGAACCCATATGGAAGGCTAGAGATTTCCTCACCACTGTAGGGACCCCCTTTAAGCATGGCACGCTGGTTAAAGAGCTCCTGGATGCTCTATTACTTCCAAAAGAGGTGGGGATAGTAAAAGTAAAAGCACACAAAATTTAGTAACTACACAAGTCAAGGGCAAGTATGGGGCTGACAGGGTGGCGAAGGCAAATGCACAGATGGAACCCAGAGTCTGTCCTGAAGTCTCAGCAGTGAGTTCTGAGTTAAAAAGTTTAATCCAAAGGTTCCAGTCCCTCGTGGCCTGAGGATCATCAGAGGTGAAGGGAGTGTGGAGGAAAGCTGGAGCCCAGATGCCGATGGTGCTGGGAGAGGGGGTGTGCCTGCCCAGAGCCCTGTACCCAACATTAAGTCAAGTAGCCCATGGACACACACACACACATATCCAAAATGGCCATGCTAGTGCTCATAAACTGCAAGTAGTTTCCCCCGGGCATTACTACCCCTGTCACTAGACTAGTGAAAGCCTGTATAGTCTGTGCCCGCCACAACCCTGGTAACACAATTTGAAACATAGCCAATGCACACTAAAAAAGAATATCTTAAATCATACCCCAACACTAAATCATACCACATGTGCAGGGCACAGCGGTGTCAGGCAGTTCTACAACTGGTTTGCCTGGGAGAATGAAGTCACACAGGGGAGGAACTGCTCCACGTCATGCAACAAAAAATCAATGTGTGGCTTTCTCCGCAACAACTGCAAATCAAAACCATGGTGACAGACAATGGGAGGAACATGGGAGGAACATGCTGCACCGAGGAGGGATGGTCCATGCGCCCTGCATGGCGCACGTGTTCAATCTGGTTATCAAAAGGCTCCTGAAGTCTTCCACCATCTGCAAGACATTCTAAAAATGGCCAGGACTTAATCCATTCTTACAAAGCCAAGCACACCCTCATTGAGTTGCAGCGGCAGAACGGCCTCTCCCAAAATAGGTTGATATGAGATGTTTCCACCCGTTGGAATTCCAGCTTCCATATGCAAGACTGCCTGAATGAACAGAGAAAAGCTATTAATGATTTTTTGATGATGCAAGCGGACAGGAGTACTCCCCTGTGTAACTGATGTCAGCCACTGGCAGCTCATGCGTGACACTTGCCGTTTGCTCAGGCACTTTGAAGAGGCCACGTTATTTATCAGTTACCAGGACTACGGGATGAATATCGTTCATTCCACTGCTTCAAGTTCTGGAACAGATGCTGCAAAATCTGTCTGGTCAGGGCACTTAAGAAGTGGCGACTACATCTCATGGCCACATCAGTCCAGTGGGGGCTGAACTGGAGGAGATTGAAGCACAAGCAGAGTCTGGAGAAATTAGTGGTTTTTCTACTCAGGTAACAGGAGAGGAGGAGCAGGAGCATTCAGAGGAGGTAGAAGATGAGGCAGATGAGCCAGAAGCACTATGGCCGTATACAGTGGAGATGGAGGCTGGTAGTCCCTCAGAGTCACTTGCGCAGATGGCCCGCAGCATGCTGCTTGGCTAACTAGTGATAGCCGAATAGTCAACATCCGGCATAGAGATGACTTTTGGCTCTACGCCCTCTTGGACCTGGTCCAAAATTGTTGCCTTTTTTCCAGCTGCCGAGAGGGAGGAACAACTGGCGTACTATAGAGAAATACTGTGCAGACAGTTGGCCTCTGCCTATGTGGCCATTATCCATCCTCTGTCAGGTCTGACCAGGGGATTCCTGGCAGTCATCGCTCATGTACTACTGCCACGGCTGCTGTGGAGATATGGGGGGTAGGAGCAGTAGCAGCTCCATCAGCAGCAGCAGCTTAAGTCTGGAGTCCTTAATGAGCAGCTTCCTTCACCCGCCTAGTGAGGAGGGTAGCCGCCACCAGCAGCAGTAGCAGGACATGGAGCAGACCCTGCACCAACACGTGGTGGCCTACTTGGATAGCACTCTCCACCCCAGGTAGAGGACCTACTTGACTACTGGGAAGCCAAACTTGATGTGTGGCTGCAACTTGCAGAATTTGCAGTAGAGAACCTGTCCTGCCTGGCCAGTAGTGTGGCATCAGAGCGGGTATTCAATGCGGCGGGGGCCATTGTTCCCCAAGGAGAACCCGCTTGTCCACCCATAATATGGAGAGATTGACCTTTGTCAAGATGAATCAGGCATGGTTCGGCCAGGATTTCAACACACCAATGCCTTATGCATCAGATTAGGTCAGCCATGATGCCTCCCCCAAATGTTGAGAAATGAGTCTGGATTCTAACTACCTGCCTCAGCCACTATTCTGATGCTGCCTCCCGCCTAATGCCACACATCTGCTGCCAGTTTCCCCGTCTGCCCCCCACCATCTTTACCAGGGACTAGAATTATCACCCACCTCCATACTGTGCTGCCGGCACCTCCACGCTGTCATTGTGCCACTTTCTGACCTCCTGCTGCCGGCACCTCCACACTCTGTCATTTTGCCACACTGTGGCCTACCAGGTTGCTTTCACCACCAGAATTTGTCATTGCGCCACTCACTGGCCTCATGCTGCTGCTACTGCTGCCGCCCACCTACACACATTGTGATTGTGCCACTCTGACCCTCCACACTCTGTCATTCTGCCATTCTTTGGCCTACTCATTCTGCTGCCAACTGACCGCTGTCTCCCTTGAACACCCTGTGATTTCCAGAATGCTGTTTTGACCCTCCACCACTCTATGACATTGCCACTATGTTTGGTTTTCCCCTTCATTTCATCTGTCAGAAGGAATGAAAAGCTTCAGGAGGGGATACACGACACAGAGGACATGCAAATATCCCATTTACTGGTCACCTGTTTTGGATCAACTCCTGTTTGTTTTTGGCTTTAGCAATTCTGATGGTTTATTGACCGATTGAAAGTGGACACTGACAGATGAAAACAAGGGCAAAACGATCAGTGACGTCAATGCAAAATTTCTGCCGACACCCTCTCTACTCTTTTATGGGTCTTTCTACATGTATCAGCATTTAACAGAACAGGTTCTGTCGTAATCTATGGAATCATCTGATGTCAGTGTAAAAAGAGCGCACTCTTTGATGTTATAGTGGGATCTTGGCCCTCAGCTCAGTCCTTTCGAGCTGGCAAAGACGTTACCTTGTCAGGCTTACCTTGTCAGGCTTCCCGCTTAACTTATTTGCTCAAATTGGCCCCTGTAAGTGCTCATGGAATTGAAGAGTGAAGCGATTCTAAGAGCGGCGGCTGTCATGTGCGTGTCATACTAAAACACAGCGTTATTTGAAGACCAAACCACACTCCCTATGCATATTTGAGCATGGTACAACATTCTCAAACCGTGTACAGACTCTCTGCAGCTAGGAAAGACCAGTTTTTTAACGTGATTCGAAATTTTGTCGAAAATTTGATTAACTTGGCGAATCAAATTTTTAAAAAATCTGCAAACAGGTAGTCCCTGGGTTACGTACAAGAAAGGTTCATTAGGTTTGTTCCTAATTTGAATTTGTATGTAAGTCGGAACTGTATAGTTTACAATTGCAGCTCCAGGCAATTTTTTTTTTGTCCCAGTGACAATTGGATTTTCAAAATTTTTTCCTGTAATGGAAATAAGGATTATCAATTAAATGTCATTACATTACACCTTGCAGCTGGCAATTGCAGGCTATATACTACAAGGGACTGGCAGGCTATATACACTCACCGGCCACTTTATTAGGTTCACCTGTCCAACTGCTCGTTAACACTTAATTTCTAATCAGCCAATCACATGGCGGCATTTAGGCATGTAGACATCGTCAAGACAATCTCCTGCAGTTCAAACCGAGCATCAGTATGGGGAAGAAAGGTGATTTGAGTGCCTTTGAACGTGGCATGGTTGTTGGAGCCAGAAGGGCTGGTCTGAGTATTTCAGAAACTGCTGATCTACTGGGATTTTCACGCACAACCATCTCTAGGGTTTACAGAGAATGGTCCGAAAAAGAAAAAACATCCAGTAAGCGGCAGTTCTGTGGGTGGAAATGTCTTGTTGATGCCAGAGGTCAGAGGAGAATGGGCAGACTGGTTCAAACTGATAGAAAGGCAACAGTGACTCAAATTGCCACCCGTTACAACCAAGGTAGGCAGAAGAGCATCTCTGAACGCACAGTACGTCGAACTTTGAGGCAGATGGGCTACAGCAGCAGGAGACCACACCGGGTCCCACTCCTTTCAGCTAAGAACAGGAAACTGAGGCTAAAATTTGCACAGGCTCCTCGAAATTGAACAGTCGAAGATTGGAAAAACGTTGCCTGGTCTGATGAGTCTCGATTTCTGCTGCGACATTTGGCGTCAACAACATGAAAGCATGGATCCATCCTGCCTTGTATCAACGGTTCAGGCTGGTGGTGGTGGTGTCATGGTGTGGGGAATATTTTCTTGGGCCCCTTGGTACCAATTGAGCATCGTTACAACGCCACAGACTACCTGAGTATTGTTGCTGACCATGTCCATCCCTTTATGACCACAATGTACCCAACATCTGATGGCTACTTTCAGCAGGATAATGTGCCATGTCATAAAGCTGGAATCATCTCAGACTGGTTTCTTGAACATGACAATGAGTTCACTGTACTCAAATGGCTTCCACAGTCACCAGATCTCAATCCAATAGAGCATCTTTGGGATGTGGCGGAACGAGAGATTCGCATCATGGATGTGCAGCCGACAAATCTGCGGCAACTGTGTGATGCCATCATGTCAATATGGACCAAAATCTCTGAGGAATCCTTCCAGCACCTTGTTGAATCTATGCCACAAAGAATTGAGGCAGTTCTGAAGGCAAAAGGGGGTCCAACCCATTACTAGCATGGTGTACCTAATAAAGTGGCCAGTGAGTGTACTACAGCATGGAATGCAGGTTATTTTCTATGGGGCTGGCAGGCTATATACTACAGGGGGCTAGCTATATACTGGGGATTCTGTGACCAATACATTTCCCACCCTAGACTTCTACACGAGTTAATAGGTTTTCCCAGTTTTTGGTGGTAATTAGGTGCCTCGGCTTATACTCGGGTCGGCTTAAACTTAAGTATTTACCCTATATGGAATAAAGTAATTTTTAATATTATATGAATTTATTGTGGTTTACTTCCTGAACTGTTGTTTTGGTTATGAACTGTATTAAAATGAGATAATTCTTGATTGAAAATTGTGTCTTTAATAACAGAGATAAGACACTTTTATGCTGATTTTTCTTTCTGCCCACAGGTTCAGGTCACAGGACTCGTTAGAGCCTGATTTAGACTGCAGGCCAGAAGCAGTAGGTGGGCACAACCTGGAAAGCTGACTGTGTTCATATACCTATCTTGCTGGCCAAGAGTGGGTTCCTGGCATCCTGGTGCATGTATAGAGAGGAATGCACTATTTGACAATACTCAGGCGAGTAGGATTTGTTTTTGTTTATGCCTATGCTGAGTCTGGATTTAAGTTGTTTGACCACAAAGCGTGAATTGTCAAAAATGTCAAAGTGTCAAAAATAATATATGTAGAAAGAATATGCTATAAAATAGTGTTTAAAGAAAAGACATCATGCAAGAGAAAATACCTTTCCGTGCATTAATAACCGAATGGTCAAAGTAACATTAAGACCCCCCTCTGGAGCACTTCCTTCGTTGGTGTTCATTTCGGGTGTTTTTCTTGGAGACCTGGCAACTGACTGTTCTTTGTTATAGAATCTGCAGGTACAAAATATCATTACATTAATGAAGCCACATTACAAGAAGTAATTTAATAACCTATGTAAATTGTTCCCAGCTACGGATAGGACAACATATATAATAATGAAATTGCTCCATAATATTTCTGCTTTTTGATAAAATTTTCAGTCCTACATTGAAAGATATCAAGAGCACGATTCTTGGCAAATATAGGAAAGATCAGTTCATCACAAACTGGTTGCACTTCACTCCGACCATTTCAAACCAGTGATCCCATGGCTTTATCTTCCTCTGTGATCTCCCAGGGGCATAAATCTGAAGTCTCCAAGCTTCTAAAAAGGCATCATCTTTTTCATTTTCTGTAGATTCAAAGCGGCTGGAACCCACCATCTTGTGGGGCGGCTGGAATTCTCCTCTCCTGCTCACACACCTAGTTATCACTGCCTTTTCCTGATCCCCTCCAAAACCTGTCAGAGCCTCTGTGAGGCTTTACTCTTTAGCTGCCATTCCATCAAAGCTACTACCTCACTTGAGGGAAGCCTCTGTGCAAGTGCATGACTGTGTCTGTTCTCCATCAGGGTTTACCTAGTGATTAGCGTATATATAGTAAGTGCAGCCCTTTAGGACACATTAGCTTTTATTTTTTTGTAATTTATTGGTGCATCTGCCGCAACTGAACATAAATCGTCTGAATATGTGGTTTAAATTATCATAGTTCTTACTGCCAGGGCTGGATCAAGGAAGGTGGAGGCCCCTGGGCCCAAATGTGGTGAGGGCACTTGAATGTAACCCAGACAGTGGTATACATTATATTTGTAACTAATATTCTAAACTTTCTCTTCTTACATGTCAGTAAATTTCACATGATCAAAATGTTCTCACCATTATACCCATTTGGCTAGATGGATGGCATAGGTGGGAAAACGTTGCAATCATTGGCTGTGCAAGGAAACAATGCATGACTTTAAAAGAATAATGTCAGTAGAAAAAAATTCATGTTTTATTAAAAAAAATTTACTGATCTTGAAAGTAGATTTCAATGTAACAACATTAGGATTAATGTCCGGATGCTCCTGCTCCTCCTCTCCTGTCACCTGAGTAGAAAAACCACAAATTGCACCAGACTCTGCTTGTGCTCCAATGTCCTCCTCCTCCTCCAGTTCAGCCCTCAGCGGTCTCATGTGGCCATGAGATTTAGTCTCCACTTCTCCAGTGCCCTGACCAGACAGATTTTGCAGCAAGAGTTCGAGGACATGAAGCATTGGAATGACGTTATTCATCCCGCAGTCCTGGCGACTGACAAATAACGTGGTCTCTTCAAAGGGCCTGAGTAAACGGCAGGTGTCACGCATGAGCTGCCAGTGGCTGACATTAAAGTTACACAGGGGAGTACTACAGTACGCTTGCATCATCAAAAAATCATTAATGGCTTTTCTCTGTTCATACAGGCGGTCTAACATATGGAGGCTGGAATTCCAACTGGTGGAAACATTGCATATCAGAATATGTTGGGGTAGGCCGTTCTGGCGCTCTAACTCGAGGAGGGTGTGCTTGGTTTTGTAAGAATGGCTGATGTGCGTGCACAGTGTCCTGGCCATTTTTAGAATGTCTTGCAGATGGGTGTAAGACTTCAGGAACTTGTTGACTACCGGATTGAACACGCACGCCTTGCAGGGCGCATGGACCATCCCTCCTCGGTGCAGCGCGTAAACCAAGTTCCTCCCATTGTCTGTCACCATGGTTCCGATTTTTAGTTGTCGCGGAGAAAGCCACACATTGATTTCTTCTTGCATGACGTGGAGCAGTTCCTCCCCTGTGTGACTTTGTTCGCCCAGGCAAACCAGGTGTAAAACTGCGTGACACTGCTGTGCCCTGCACATGTGGTATGATGGAGCAGCACTTGTGGAGGCTGAGGTGGTGGTGGAGAAGGAGGAGGCGGACACTGGCGCAGGAGCAGCAGTTTCACAACGTGGAGGAGAAAGCGCTGTCTCTTGTTGAAGTTGTTGGTGTGGCTGGGCGGGAAGCACATTCACCCAGTGGGCCGTAAAGGACATATACTGGCCCTGACCATAATTACAGCTCCACACGTCCGTGCTGCCGTGCACCTTGGAAGAAATTGATAAGCTCAAGGACTGGCCCACCTTCTGTTGTACATATTGGTGAAGGACTGGTACAGCCTTTTTGGAAAAAAATTGCAGCTTGGAACTCTCCACCTCGGTTCAGCACAAGCCATTAGTTCTCTGAAAGGTGCAGAGTCCACGACTTGGAAAGGGAGAGACTACAGTACCAACAACTTCGACAAGAGCACGGTCAGCTTCTGCACCTTAGGATGGCTGGACGCGTAGAGTTGTCTTTTTGTAACGACTGCTGGCGCCATGCGTAGCGAGGAGCAGGAGCATCTGGACCGGGAGATGATGTCAAAGACAAACAGCTCTCTTCGGCAGAGGTGCTGGAGCCTTGACTTTCTAAAAACCGCATGTGTGCTACTAGGTGCTGCTGCTGCGCTGGCATGTAGGACAGCATCTGACACCTGTTTCTCCCAGGCCACTGGATGGTGATGCTGCATGTGTTGGCGCAGGGCCATGGTGCCAAGGTTAGCTCCCTGGCCATGCTTCATTTTCTGCCCGCAGATACGACATATACCCACGCTCGGCTCCTCTGGTGTCTTCACAAAAAACTGCCACACCGCTGAGGTGGTAATTTTACCGCCAACACTCTGCACTGAGCGACTACTACCGCCGCTGCCTCGCTGAGCCCCTGTGCCACTGCTTATTTGGGCCTGCGAATCGGGATTTGTACCCTGCGGACGTTTGGCTCCCGTTCTCGCACTGCTGCCACCCTGCTGACTCACAGCCACAGTAGCGACTTGCTGACTGCTCCACAAGCTGACACTCTCTTCGCCCGACGATGATGAATCCCCTGCTACACCCGGCTCCCAATAGCGATCGGCTACATCATCGTCAATTTGCGTTTCCCGGTCAATGCTACTCTCCTCAGCGATGTCAGTATGCACAGCCTGCCTTCTGCAGGAAGCAGCGGAAGTCTGCCCCACCTCTTCACTGCAAAGCAGCTGCTGACTGTCCTCAAACACTTCGTCCTCGCTGAATAGTGGCGAGGAGCCCAGACCACCTAGTAGCTCTCTGGCTGCGGGAAAGGAACAGAGCCTGGATGAGGAAAGGTGAGGGCCGCTGACCTGCTCCTGGACCATGACAACTAATTGTTGTGTCAGAGGAACCTACGGACTCTTGGCTGGGGTTGTCAGATGTTATATTTGAGGAATTGGATGACCTAGTCAACACACTGCCACTAGATGACAACGGCAGTTCTGGCCTCACAGAGTCACCCCTGCTGCGACATCCCCTTACTGTGCTGCCACCTCTGCCTGCTCCACCTGCCACCTTTCTGTCTGACATAGTGGTTTATAAACTACGTGGATTTGACACGTAAATCTGGCTGTAAACTAGAGCCCCCAAAAGGTATTGCAATGTGCGTTATACAGATACCCCACAACCGACAGTGTAATTTCAGTGAAAATCACTGGATAAACTACGTGGATTTGACATGTAAATCTGGCTGTAAACTGGAGCCCCCAAAAGGTATTGCAATGTGCGTTTTACAGATACCCCACAACTGACAGTGTAATTTCAGTGAAAATTACTGTATAAACTATGTGGATTTCACACGTAAATCTGGCTGTAAACTAGAGCCCCCAAAAGGTATTGCAATGTGCGTTATACAGATACCCCACAACTGACAGCTCACTACTGCAGATGCATGAATGTCAAACAGATTTCTTCCTATTCGATTTTGTCACTAAATAGAACTGCTATTTGGGGTATACAGATCCCCTTAGAGAACAGTGAGGGATTGCAGCAAGAATCGCACAGCAAGCAGCTGGACGCTACAACATGAAGTGTGAAGTGCTGAGATAGAAAATGGCTGGTTTTATAGGGCTGTGTGACATCACATAAGCCTGCCGGTCGCTGATTGGCTTACAGGTCTGCAGATGTCATCGGGGGTGTTCCTTTCTCCTTCCCAGAGTTCTCTGCCCCATGTAATACGTTGTTCTCACGCCCATTTAGCAGAAACATGAGGGGGAAAAAACCAACTTCGTTCCCGCGAATCAGCATAGGCTTTGTGGCGAATCGGATTTTTCCTGAAATTCTAACCGAAGTTAGAATCATTAGAATCGATTCGCCCATCTCTAATAGTCTCTTTTTAAGAGTTTCCTTTTCTCTCTCAAAGTCCATATTGTCCGAACAATTCCTCCTGTGTCTTACCATCTCTCCATACGGTATGTTATTGATAACTTATGGGGGATGGCAAGAGGATGCCAGCAAAGTGGCATTCCTCGCCATCTCCTTCCTATAGGGAATATTTTTAACCCTTTCTCCATCTCCAATAAGAGTAATATCTAAGAATGGAATGGAGTTTTCACCAAAGGAGGAAGTACATTTCAGATTAATGTTGTTATTATTATTGAGATACAGGACAAAATTCTGGAAGGATGATTCTGAGCTATTCCACACCCACACCAGGTCGTCCTATGTAACGGCCGAACCATACTATAGACGCCTGGTGTGGGTTGGAAGATGAGAAAATGGTAAGTTCTTCCCATTGGGACATATATATATTTGCAAGAGAGGGGAAAATTTGGCCCCCATTGGGGCCCCCTCCACTTGTAAATAGTATCAGCCATCAAATAAAAAGAAATTGTTTTTGAGTAGAAAATTTGTGGCTGAAATGATGTATTCTTTGAGTGCCGTACTGAAAGTACTATATCTGTCTAGATGTCTGCGTAGAAAATGAAGCCCCTTGTCGTGAGGGATGGATGAATAAAGTGCTGTTACGTCACATGACGACCAGCTATTCTTCCTCACACCACTTGAAGTCTTTCATAATTTTCAACACGTGCTTCTTATCCTGTAAATAGGAGGGTGTGACTCTAGTAAGGGCTGTAAAAAATGATCCAGCCACTCACCCAGTCTCTCACCCACTCCCCCAATGCCAGCCACAATGGGTCTCATGGGAGGTGGAAAAATGTTCTTATGAACTTTGGGGAGTGAGTGAAAGACTAAGATAATCCCTCATTTTCTGTGTAAATTCTTACACAGAAATTCTTACATTCCTGCAGATACTCCCTCGTCCAAAATCATGGACAAGCATTTCTGCACATAAACCGTTGGGTTGGAGTTGAGACACCGGTATATGTTCCTGTCATTTAACATATTTTCATTAAGGAGTTTGTACAAGGGGGCATCTAAAACCACCAGTTCTCCCCCTTTGTCTGCTGACCTAAAACTTAAGTCAGGATCTTGTTTGAGTTGCAATAAGGCTCGTCTCTCTGATTTAGATAGATTGTGATGTATCTGCTGTGAGCTTGTATCCTCAACTCTTTTGTGTAATGCCACTAATTCTCTCTCTACTACTTCTTGAAAGTTGTCTAACACTGGTACACGAGAGTTAACCGGATAAAAATCCACATTGGAAGTATGAAAAACATCATTGACTGAATCATTAATTTATGCTTGCTCACATAGTAAATATCGTAAATCAAACAAACTTTTTTGTTCAGAAAAGTTTCCCAAAGATACATCAGACCTCATCACATCCACAACGTAAGTATTATGAGTGTCTAGGGTAGTCGGTGATTCATTTGCTGTTAAAGAATTGTCAAAATGCTTTCTAATTGTGATACTACGTCCCAGTCTATTGACGTCCAACAGGGTACTAAACAAATCAAAATTACAACTGGGTGAAAATTTTAAGCTTTTAGCCAACACCTTTAGTTGCACTTCAGATAATATCCTGCTGGACAAATTCACCACTAATTCTGTCATTTGTGTCTCTTCGTGCGGGTTTTCACCGCCACATCTTTTGTGCTTCTGTCCTGCCCTCCTATGTTGATTTTTGATGGATTATTCGGTGGTTTATGGGTGTCTTTGCGTTTGGGAACGTTAGTACCCTTTGCAGAGCTGCAGGCAGTATCACTTAATTCTCCTTATGGTTGAGATGAAATCTGGCTTGACGATAGACTATCCATAGAGTCTTCAGTTTCTGAGAAGCTCACATGAGGATTATGACTCCTCTTTCTATTTCTCCTATTTCGTCTCTAAGATGGACTTGGGAGTGCCTTTGTTGGTGTAGGAAGTACGTTCTCTTCGTTTCCATGAATAGACCTCGTTGTTCCTATAGTCTATAACATCCCGTTCGAACTTCTTTCTCTTGACTACTCTTTGTAGTAGAGAGAGAATTAGTGGCATTACACAAAAGAGCTGAGGATACAAGCTCACAGCAGATACATCACAATCTATCTAAATCAGAGAGAGACGATCCTTATTGCAACTCAAACAAGATCCTTACTTAAGTTTTAGGTCAGCAGACAAAGGAGCACTGGTGGTTTTAGATGCCCCCTTGTACAAACTCCTTAATGAAAATATGTTAAATGACAGGAACAGATACCGGTGTCTTGGCTCCAACCGAGTGCAGAAACGCTTGTCCATGATTTTGGACAAGGGAGTATCTGCAGGCATTCTTACACAGAAAATGAGGGATTATCTCTTTGTAAAGGATCCAGTCACCCCAGTCTTTCAATCACTCCCCAAAGTTCATAAGAACATTTTTCCACCTCCCATGAGACCCATTGTGGCTGGCATTGGGGGAGTGGTGAGAGACTGGTGTAGTGGCTGGATCATTTTATCAGCCTTACTAGAGTCACACACATCCTATTTACAGGATACGAAGCACGTGTTGAAAATTATGAAAGACTTCAAGTGGTGTGAGAATATAGCTGGGCGTCATGTGACGTACACGCACTTTATTCATCCATCCCTCACAACAAGGGGCTTCATTTTCTACGCAGACATCTAGACAGTATAGTACTTTCAGTACGGCCACTCAAAGAATCCATCATTTCAGCCACAAATTTTCTACTCAAAAAATTTCTTTTTATTTGATGGCAGATACCTTTGCAAGTGAGGAGGCCCCAATGGGGGGCAAATTTTCCCCCTCCCTTGCAAATATATATATGTCCCAATGGGAAGAACTTACCATTTTCTCATCTTCCAACACACACCAGGCGTCTATAGTATGGTTCGACCGTTACATAGAAGACCTGGTGTGGGGTGGGATAGCTCAGAATCGTACTTCCAGAATTTTGTCCTGTATCTCAATATAAACAACATGAATCTGAAATTTACTTCCTCCTTTGCTGGAAAATCATTCATGTTTGGACAATATGGACTTTGAGAGAGACAAGAAACTCTTAAAAGAGAGACTATACAACAAGCCTATCAAAAATCTGTTGTGGAGTAAGGCAGAACATAGGATCAACATATAGGACAGCATGCTTTTTGTTGGGCAGATAAAGGAGAAAACACGTGATACTCCTTGTGTCAGGGGGTATGGATGTGTAGAACACTACAACCAAGCACCCCCCTATAGTCTTCTCCACTGTCATATAGCAAACATTTAGAGAATATACTAAATTGTACATAGATATATTCCTATCTATACAGGATTATCTCTTTCTACAATTCTAGATGATGGAGGAGTCAAATGTGTAGCAAGAAGTCCGTACTTTGGGTATCATGTTATCTCCCAGTCACACGTCCTCATCACTCTTGGCTTAATACTGCAGGATGCTATAAGTGTGGGCATACACAATGCAAGGCATGCACATATATTTCAGTAGGAGAATTTTACCTCTTATGTCACAACATTCCTTACTCAATTAATCTTATGTCAACTGCAATTCCTGTAAACACCATTTATTTAATAGAATGCTCTGAGTGCAATAAACAATATAAGGGACACTACCAATTTTGGACAAGGGAGTATCTGCAGGCATTCTTACACAGAAAATGAGGGATTATCTCTTTGTAAAGGATCCAGTCACCCCAGTCTTTCAATCACTCCCCAAAGTTCATAAGAACATTTTTCCACCTCCCATGAGACCTCACTCCCCAAAGTTCATAAGAACATTTTTCCACCTCCCATGAGACCCATTGTGGCTGGCATTGGGGGAGTGGGTGAGAGACTGGGTGAGTGGCTGGATCATTTTTTACAGCCCTTACTAGAGTCACACCATCCTATTTACAGGATACGAAGCACGTGTTGAAAATTATGAAAGACTTCAAGTGGTGTGAGGAATATAGCTGGTCGTCATGTGACGTAACAGCACTTTATTCATCCATCCCTCACAACAAGGGGCTTCATTTTCTACGCAGACATCTAGACAGATATAGTACTTTCAGTACGGCACTCAAAGAATACATCATTTCAGCCACAAATTTTCTACTCAAAAAATTTCTTTTTATTTGATGGCAGATACTATTTGCAAGTGGAGGAGGCCCCAATGGGGGGCAAATTTTCCCCCTCCCTTGCAAATATATATATGTCCCAATGGGAAGAACTTACCATTTTCTCATCTTCCAAC
>WNYA01000152.1:139388-179085 GCA_019512145.1 Engystomops pustulosus | reverse complement strand
CCAACACACACCAGCGTCTATAGTTATGGTTCGCCGTTACATGAAGACCTGGTGTGGGTGTGGAATAGCTCAGAATCGTACTTCCAAATTTTGTCCTGTATCTCAATAATACAACATGAATCTGAAATTTACTTCCTCCTTTGCTGGAAAAATCCATTCATGTTTGGAACATAATGGACTTTGAGAGAGACAAAGAACTCTTAAAAAGAGACATACAACAAGGCCTATACAAAAACTGTTGTAGTAAGGCAGAACATAGGATCAAACATATAGGACAGCATGCTTTGTTTGGCAGTAAAGAGAAACAACACGTGATACTCCTTGTTCGTGGGTATGGATGTGAGAACCTACACCCAACCACCCTCCTATAGTCTTCTCTCACTTCATATAGCAAACAGTTTAGAGAATATCTAAATTGTACATAGATATTTCCTATCCTATACAGGATTAATCTCTTTCTACAATTCAGATGATGGAGGAGTCAATGTGTAGCAAGAAGTCCGTACTTTGGGTATCATGTTATCTCCCAGTCACCTGTCTCATCACTCTTGGCTTAATACTGCAAGTGCTATAAGTGTGGGCATACACAATGCAAGGCATGCACTATATTTCAGTAGGAGAAGATTTATACCTCTTATGTCACAAACATTCCTTACTCAATTAATCTTATGTCAACTGCATTCCTGTAACACCATTTATTTAATAGAATGCTCTGAGTGCAATAAACAATATATAGGACACACACAGGCCTTTGAAAGTCAGAATAAGACTCCTTTGTCTGATACACAACTAGAGATGAAGCGAGCACTAAAATGCTCGGGTGCTCGTTATTCGAGACGAACTTTTCCCGATGCTCGGTGCTCGTCTCGAAAAACGAACCCCATTGAAATCAATGGGAGACTCAAGAATTTTTCAAGGGGACCAAGGGTCTGCACAGGGAAGCTTGGCCAAACACCTGGAAACCTCAGAAAATGATGGAAACCACCACGGAAATGGACATGAACAAGCAGGGCAGCAATGCATGGATGCCTTTGAGGCTGCTTAATTTCGCCCATTATGCCAAAAAATTATGGGCAACAGCATGGCGATGACAGAGTGACTGATAAGGCTAGATAGCATCTAAAACATCCATAATTGACCCTGACACTATAGAAGACGGCTGCAGAGGCAGCGGCCAGGCTAGAAGAGTGGCATGGCACTTACCCCAATGGACTCAGGCTTCGAACCAATTTAAAAAATTCCTTTTGGCGAGGATAACGTGTAGCACTGTATGTACGTATTTGCCTGGTTAAGGCGGCAGAGGACCAAAGGAGGTGGAGCCAGAAGCGCTAAATGATGAACAAAGGCTGATGGTTATAATTAGTCTTAGCAGATGGTGGCGACAATAGTGACCAAGTTCCATAACGTAATCTGGTGAAACACACGAAAAAATGAGCCTGACAGCTCGTTTGATAAGGGGACCACAGTCGAGGCAGCCATGGAGACGCTCATGATTAGAATCACAGTATGGACTCCATATTGCGCTGCTATGATTGCAACTTCAGGTCTCCACATGGCGCCGACAGATGGGCGAGTTCCATATATGTATCGGTGAAACACCGGATCAATTCTGCCTCGACGCAGCTCGTTTGATAAGGGGCATGTAGGAGGGCAGTAAAGTAGTAGTTAGATTAAGATGCTGCAGTTTAGAACTATGTAGTTGGATCTTGGGATGGAGCTGGTGGTCCGCTGCCAGGCGAGCTTTCTCCTGTCCAAAGCCCCTGGCCTCTCGGCTCCTCCCACCCAAAATGGGCCAGAAGCGTTTTACGTTTTAAAAAAAATATATTTCAAAGCAGGCGGGGGCTACAAAACAGTACTTCTAACCTTTTGTATAGACTAGTGTAAGGTACTGTTCTTATAAGTAATGGCTGGTATGGCGGATGAGGGGAATATACAGATGCGCAGAGCGCTGAAATAATTCGGTAAATGATAAAAGTTGCCAGTATATTTTGTGGATAACACGCAGGGTGGCGACAAATTAACATTTGATGTGTAAGCCATGAAAACAACCCAAATTCAGCTAGTGTTGCTAAGTGGACGATGTATGGAGGCAGCTATATGGACGACTTGGGAGGCAGCTATGGAGATGATGGTGGAGGTACAATGGAGCAACGTGGGAGCAGCTATAGGACGAGTGTGGAGGCTGCTATGGAGACAATTAAATTGGATAGTGCCTTATGGGCAGTCCAAAAAAGTTTTTTTCAAACCAGAGGACCGGGTAGGTGGCCCTTCAGAAAATTAAATACAAGACAGTCCCCGGGTTACATCAAGATAGGGTCTGTAGGTTTGATCTTAAGTGAATTTGTATGCAAGTCGAATTGTATATTTATCATTGTAACCCCCAGCCAAATTTTTTTTAGTCTCTTCTGTGACAATTGGATTTGTAAAATGTTGGATTGTCATTAGAACCAGGATTAATATAAAGCTTCATTGCAGACACCTGTGATATAGCTGTTATTGTACTAGGATAAAGTACAGTAAATTACAAACATCCAGAGCTCCGTTTGTAACTAGGGGTCGTATGAAAGTCAGGTGTCTTAAGTAGGGGACCGCCTGTACGTAAGTACTATAGCTAGAGCCAGTTGGCCCTGGCAAAAAATAGTTTCCTTTCCCTCTGCTTTTAGTGTACAAAGAGAGAGAAGGAGAGGAAATGAGGGGAAGATGCATACATTATTCAGGTTCTTTCACCTGTGGGAGAATGGGAAATCCGGAGAAATCAGGCTTTATTCATCTTGATAAGCGTCAGCCTGTCAGCGCTGTCAGTCAACAGGCGTGTATGCTTAGCGGTGATGATGCCACCAGCTGCATGAAAACCGCTCAGACAACACGCTAGCGGGCAAGGCAGACAAAGAACCTCCAAGGTGGTACGTGCCAGTTCGTGCCACATGTCCAGCTTTGAAACCCAGTAGTTGTTAGGGAGCTGTGTTGATCATATTAGGACGATGGTATGGTCCCTATGTACTCCCTCACCATCTTCTGTAAAGATCACCCTACTCTGCCGAGACTGGGGACAGGTGACAGTGTCTTGCCTGGGTTGACATAAAACTGGCAAAGGCCTTGTAAAGCGTACCCCGGCCAGTGCGACAAGCTGCCTGCTCGCCTACTCTCCCTCGCTACTTGTCCCGCAGAAGTACGCCCTCTGCCGCTAGCGCTGTCGAAGGGAAATACTGTTTTCAGCTTGTGCACCAGGGCCTGCGGCATTCATGCCTTCTACACACTCCCTTTCCTCCCAGGGATCAACAAGGGAATCTTCTTCCCCTTCTCTTGTGACGAGCGCAAAGCTTTGACTTCTGACCAGAGAGTTTTTAAACAGGCCAAGCAGCGAGATGGTGAGGCTGATGATGGCGGCATCGCCACTGACCATCTGTGTTACTCCTCTACTCGCTCCTAGGTTTGCCCCTCCTACCAAACCTAGGAACTGGAGTTTCCCGGCACCAGGGGGCAGTCACGAACCTACAGTAGTGGGGCACATTTACTAAAAACAGTGCAAACTGTACATGTGTGGAGCGGGCACTTCTTAAACGAATGTGCAAAGTCAGAACGCGACTGACTCACGACGCACGGATCTTGGTAAATGTGCCCCAATGTGTTTTCTTGTCACAGTACAGACATAAGTTCTCGGTGCATCTGCGTTAATTTCTTGATCACTGAGTTTAGTCCTCTCAACTTGCATGGACTCCCCTAGATTAGCAAAATCAAACTTAAAACTTAGTGCCAGTTTCAAAATCCATTTTTTCACAAGTCACCTCCTTAGCAAGTTCATGAAAGCGCATGTCAATACATGTGGCCAAGTCAATGGTGGAAATTCATCATTGTCTTTTTTTTTTCTGTTTAGCATTGTTTTGGCACAGTTGTGGTACAAATGCTGTTTTGCAACTTTCCATTGCGCCTAATGAACATAGGAAAGTGCAAATTCACTTTAATATGCCCCAAATTCATTGTTTGAATAGACTGGTTTTCACAGAACTGAACTGATTAAATGGTAATTACTAGATTGCTCGGGTGCTCATTATTCGAGACAAACTTTTCCCGATTCTCGAGTGCTCGTCTCAAATAACGAACTCCATTGAAGTCAATGGGAGACTCGAGCATTTTTCAAGGGGAACAAGGGTCTGCACAGGGAAGCTTGGCCAAACACCTGGAAACCTCAGAAAATGATGGAAACACCACGGAAATGGACAGGAAACAGCAGGGGCAGCATGCATGGATGCCTCTGAGGCTGCTTAATCGCACCATTATGCCAAAATTATGGGCAACAGCATGGCGATGACAGAGTGACCGAATGAGGCTAGATGGCATCTAAAACATCCAATAATTGACCCTGACACTATAGAAGACGGCATGCAGAGGCAGCGGCAGGCTAGAGTTATATATGTCCCAATGGGAAGAACTTACCATTTTCTCATCTTCCAACACACACCAGGCGTCTATAGTATGGTTCGACCGTTACATAGAAGACCTGGTGTGGGTGTGGAATAGCTCAGAATCGTACTTCCAGAATTTTGTCCTGTATCTCAATAATAACAACATGAATCTGAAATTTACTTCCTCCTTTGCTGGAAAATCCATTCATGTTTGGACAATATGGACTTTGAGAGAGAAAAGGAAACTCTTAAAAAGAGACTATACAACAAGGCCTATCAAAAATCTGTTGTGAGTAAGGCAGAACATAGGATCAAACATATAGGACAGCATGCTTTGTTGGCAGATAAAGAGAAAACACGTGATACTCCTTGTGTCAGTGGGTATGGATGTGAGAACACTACAACCAAGCACCCTCCTATAGTCTTCTCCACTGCATATAGCAAACAGTTTAGAGAAATATCTAAATTGTACATAGATATATTCCTATCCTATAACAGGATTAATCTCTTTCTACAATTCTAGATGATGGAGGAGTCAAATGTGTAGCCAAGAAAGTCCGTACTTTGGGTAGCATGTTATCTCCCAGTCACACGTCTCATCACTCTTGGCTTAATACTGCAGGATGCTATAAGTGTGGGCATACACAATGCAAGGCATGCACATATATTTCAGTAGGAGAAGATTTTACCTCTTATGTCACAAACATTCCTTACTCAATTAAGTCTTATGTCAACTGCAATTCCTGTAACACCATTTATTTAATAGAATGCTCTGAGTGCAATAAACAATATATAGGACACACCACAGGCCTTTGAAAGTCAGAATAAGACTCCATTTGTCTGATATCACAACTAGAGATGAGCGAGCACTAAAATGCTCGGGTGCTCGTTATTCGAGACGAACTTTTCCCGATGCTCGAGTGCTCGTCTCAAATAACGAACCCCATTGAAGTCAATGGGAGACTCAAGCATTTTTCAAGGGGACCAAGGGTCTGCACAGGGAAGCTTGGCCAAACACTTCCATGATTAAGAGCGACAGTATGGGACATCCATATTGCGCTGCTATGATTGCAACTTCAGGTCTCCAGCATGGCGCCGACAGATGGGCCGAGTTCCATTATGTATCTGGTGAAACACCCGGAAATTCTGCCTGACGCAGCTCGTTTGATAAGGGGACGATGTATGGAGGCAGTAAAGTAGTAGTAGATTAAAGATGCTGCAGTTAGAACTATGTTAGTTGGATCTTGGGATGGAGCTGGTGGTCCGCTGCCAGGCGAGCTTTCTCCTGTCCAAGCCCCTGCCTCTCGGCTCCTCCCCACCCAAAATGGGCCAGAAGCGTTTACGTTAAAAAAAAGTATAATTTTCAAAGCAGGCGGGGGCTACAAACAGTACTTCTAAGAACCTTTTGTATAAGATCAAGTGTAGTACTGTTCTTATAAGTAATTGGCTTGGTTATGGCGGATGAGGGGAATATAAACAGATGCGCAAGAAGCGCTGAAATAATATCGGTAAATGATAAAAGTTTGCCAGTATATTTTGTGGATAACACAGCAGGGTGGCGACAAAGTTAACAAGTTTGATGTGGAAGCCATGAAAACAACCCAAAATTCAGCTAGTTTGCTAAGTGGACGATGTATGGAGGCAGCTATATGGACGACTTTGGGAGGCAGCTATGGAGATGATGTGTGGAGGTAGCAATGGAGACAACGTGTGGAGGCAGCTATAAAGACGAGGTGTGGAGGCTGCTATGGAGACAATTAAATTTGGATAGTGCCTGTATGTGGCAGTCCAAAAAAGTTTTCAAACCAGAGGACCGGGTAGGTGGCCCTTCAGAAAAATTAAATACAGACAGTCCCCGGGTTACATACAAGATAGGGTCTGTAGGTTTGATCTTAAGTTGAATTTGTATGCAAGTCGGAATTGTATATTTTATCATTGTAACCCCCAGCCAAATTTATTTTGGTCTCTGTGACAATTGGATTTGTAAAATGTTGGATTGTCATTAGAACCAGGATTAATAATAAAGCTTCATTGCAGACACCTGTGATAACTGTTATAGCTGATTATTGTAGCCTAAGGATAAAGTACAGTAAATTACAAACATCCAGAGCTCCGTTTGTAACTAGGGGTCGTATGAAAGTCAGGTGTTCTTAAGTAGGGGACCGCCTGTACGTAGAGTACTATAGCTAGAGCCAGTTGGCCCTGGCAAAAAATAGTCAGTTTCCTCTGCTTTAGTGTACAAAGAGGAGGAGAAGGAGGAAAATGAGGAGGAAGAGTGCATACATTATTCAGGTTCTTTCACCTGGTGGAGAATGGAAATCCGGAGAAATCCAGGCTTTATTCATCTTGATAAGCGTCAGCCTGTCAGCGCTGTCAGTCAACAGGCGTGTATGCTTATCGGTGATGATGCCACCAGCTGCACTGAAAACCCGCTCAGACAACACGCTAGCGGCAAGGCAGACAAGAACCTCCAAGGTGTACAGTGCCAGTTCGTGCCACATGTCCAGCTTTGAAACCCAGTAGTTGTAGGGAGCTGTGTGATCATTTAGGACGATGGTATGGTCAACTATGTACTCCCTCACCATCTTTCTGTAAAGATCAGCCCTACTCTGCCGAGACTGGGGACAGGTGACAGTGTCTTGCTGGGGTGACATAAAACTGGCAAAGGCCTTGTAAAGCGTACCCCTGCCAGTGCTGGACAAGCTGCCTGCTCGCCTACTCTCCCTCGCTACTTGTCCCGCAGAAGTACGCCCTCTGCCGCTAGCGCTGTCAGAAGGGAAATACTGTTTCAGCTTGTGCACCAGGGCCTGCTGGCATTCATGCATTCTAACACTCCTTTCCTCTCCAGGGATCAACAAGGGAATCTTCTTCCCCCTTCTCTTGTGACGAGCGCAAAGCTTCTGACTTCTGACCAGAGAGTTTTTTAAACAGGCCAAGCAGCGAGATGGTGAGGCTGATGATGGCGGCATCGCCACTGACCATCTGTGTTGACTCCTCATACTCCGCACCTGACAGATATCAGACATCCTCCTCATTGTAGACTTGAGGAAGCTGACTGACCTGACTACCAGTTCTGGTGGAAGTTGACATCTGGCAGTCTACAATTGCTCTGCGCTGCTGGTAAACTCTGGATAACATGGTTAATGTTGAATTCCACCTCGTGGGGACGTCGCACAACAGTTGGTGAGCGGGCAGTTGGAGGCGGCGCTGCGCTGCCCTTAGAGTGGCAGCATCTGTGCTGGACTTCCTGAAATGCGCACAGATGCGGCACACCTTCGTGAGCAAATCAGACAGATTGGGGTATGTCTTGAGGAACCGCTGAACTATGAGATTTAACACGTGTGCCAGGCATGGCACATGTGTTAGTCTGCCGAGTTGCAGAGCCACCACCAGGTTACAGCCGTTGTCACACACAACCATGCCTGGCTTCAGGTTCAGCGGTGCCAGCCACAGATCAGTCTGCGCTGTGATGCCCTGTAATAGCTCTTGGGCGGTGTGCTTTTTATCGCTTAGGCTCAGCGGTTTGAGCTCTGCCTGCTGTCGCTTAGCCTAGAGCTACTGACTGATGGCGCCATGCCCAGGGAAGGTAATTCGGAGGAGGAGGTGGAGGAGGGGTGGGAGAAGGAGGAGGCATAGTAGGCCTGAGAGACCTGGACCGAGGTAGGCCCTGCAATCCTCGGCGTCGGCAGTATGACCAGCCCCAGGGTCAGACTCGGTCCCAGCCTCCACCAAGTTAACCCAATGTGCCGTCAGCGATATATAGTGGCCCTGCCCGGCAGCACTTGTCCACGTGTCCATGGTCAAGTGGACCTTGTCGGAAACAGCGTTGGTCAGGGCACGGATGATGTTGTCTGACACGTGCTGGTGCAGGGCTGGGACGGCACATTGGGAAAAGTAGTGGCAGCTGGGGACCGAATACCGAGGACCGGCCGCCGCCATGAGGTTGCGAAAGGCCTCGGTCTCTACCAGCCTATAGGGCAGAAACTCCAGGCTGAGTAATTTGGAGGTGTGGACGTTGAGGGCTTGGGCGTGTGGGTGAGTTGCACAGTATTTCCTCTTCAGCTCCAGCGTCTGGGGTATAGAGAGCTAGACGCTGCGCATGGAGACATTGGTGGATGCTGTGGAGGATTGTGGAGGCGAAGGTGTGGTTTTCGCACGGGAGGTTTTTGGGCCAGGGTCCTGGGCAGGGGGTTGACTAGCAGAGGCAGCAGATGACACAGTGGAAGGAGCAGTGGTGTGCCCGGCCGGAGGTGAACGGCCTTGGTTCCATTGAGTTTAGCATTCATATGCCTGCGCATACTGGTGCTGGTTAAGCTGGTAGTGGTGGAACCCCTGCTGATCCTGGTGTGGCACACTCGTCCGAGCTTGATGCTCGTTCGAGCATTAGAGTACTCGCAACTGCTCATTGCTCGGACGAATATTTCGCCAGCTTGAGAAAAAGGCATCTCCGTTTTGATTTTTGGCGGCCAGAAACAGAGCCAATCACAAGCCAGGAGACTCTGCACTCCACCCACAGGTTGCACACCACAGTCCGTCAGGTCATCCGGTGTTTCTTTAAAGAACATCCAGACTTCCGAAAATCTAGCCCTCGCCACGGGAGCTTCACTACGTGAAACATTTGGCGCTGATGCACCAGTTCTGGCCCTGCCTCTCCGTCTGGCCCCACCACTGCCTCTTCCAACCTGTTCTCATCAAGGACTCGCCTCAGTCTCAGAAGCACTGTGTTCACCCGGCCTATCAACCCAGCTTGGGTCTGTCACCTCATCATCCTCCGATCCCTCCGTCTGCTCCCCCCTCGGACTTCCTGCCCTGACAACAACTTCACCACTGTCTGACAACCGTGTCTCCTCATCGTCCGACACCTCTTTACACACTTCTTCCACTACGTCAATAATGTCATCATCACCCACAGACTGCGACTGGTGGAACCTGGGCATCGGGAAAGAGCTCAGCAGCAACCGGACATGTGGTTTGTGACTCTGGGAAGGTCCAGAAAACAGTTCCTCAGAGTATGCCGGTTCAAATGCCAAATTTTCCTGGGAGGGGGCAGACTGGGGGGAAGGATACTGAGGCCCACACCCTCGTCCTCTACCCCTACCCCTAGCCCTCGGGTTCAACATTTTCAAACTTAAAGTGTAAACTGTAAATTTTTTTGTGTTTTTTTTTTTTTTTTTTAACAAAACAATCAGAAGAAATCACACAGCAACCACAAAAGATGATGATGATTTCTATGGCTAGTTTCTAACCTACACTGACAGCACACAACTGGATTTTGTGCTGTGCCTGTCACTTTAAGTTTTGGAAAAAAATATAAAATCGTCAGACTGTGCCTAATTCAATCAAACCCCTAATAAATTGTCCCACTTAGGTGTTTGAGATGGATATGTGTGCCACTAAGAGCTAAATATAACGTTTGCAAGTCTCCCTGCAAATTCGTCACAATATGGTACTAGCTGCACTACTAGTGCCAGCAAGCCCGGCCACAAGCAAAGAAAAAAAAAATAGTCTACACGAACCCAACACCCCTTGTTGGGGCTAGAATCACTCCTGCCTAACAGTTAGCTAATATAACACCCTAACGCTATCCCAACAGCAGCAGCAGCTCTCTCCCTAACGGCATGCAGACAGAGAATGATGCGAGCAGCGCGGGCAGGGGCTAGTCTATTCCAGGGTCACCTGATCAGGGCAGCCAACCACTGCTATCGACGTGTACAACGTCATGCTGGGTGGAGTGCAGAGTCTCCTGGCTTGTGATTGGCTCAGTTTCTGGCCGCCAAAAATCAAAACGGCGGGAGATGCCATTTTTTTCAAGCTGGCGAAATATGTGTTCGCTCATCTTTAATCACAGCAATGGAGTTGGCATTTCGGCAGCATCTAAACACTTTAGGGATACCCATAACAAATCTACCCGTTACTTTAAGTGGGCAGGAGTAGAAAGTCACGCGCCAGGTAAGGGGTGGTAATATTAAGAGAAAACTCCTTAATCGAGAAACGTATTGGATCTTTGTCATGGAAAGTAGAGCACCGCAGGGTTTAAACAAGAGACTTTATCTCATACTCACATATTAGCTAAATGAGGTTTGGATTTTATGTTCACATTATATAAATTTGTATTTAGACTCATACAGCAACAACCTAGTGAGGTTTGATTGAACAAGACTAAGCTGTTGCGTCAACATCTCATGTCCACATCTTTCATTGTTACTTTTATTGTATGTACATGTAACTACTGTCATGTATTTCAGGGGACAGTAAGGAGCATTTTTATATTCATTTTTATTTTATACTGTTTCTTGTAATAGATAACTCACCGGTTACAGCATAACACTTCTCCCGATCATGTGACTTGGGGGGGGGGTGTTCAATCCCTCCCCTGGTCCTCGAGGTCAGGTGACTCGGAGCCTGGGTCTTGAGGTTCCTCCCACGGCCCTCCTGCTCACATGACCGGGGGGCGGGGAGTAAGATCCCTCCCCGTCTTTCACTCAGCTGTTCCAGTTAAAAGGTGAGCATGTAGTGAGCACATACAGGTTATGATTAAGACGTTTATCATCGAAACACGTCAACCAATTGTTCCCCTTGTTTGTTTTTAGCATTTTGTCACATAATAAAGCAGGCATAGTTTGGCACAGCATGGCCGTGGACTTCCCTTTTGTTGTGCCGGTTCACTATTTTCCTCATTATAATGATGCAGCCATAATGATATTTCTTGACTATCCCCAGGAAATCCAAAAAGGGTAATTGTTGTGGAATTTAAAAGGAGACAGAGTGACCAATATTGAACACTCTTTTTTTGTTCCCTGCTAATCTCCGACGGATATTTTCCTTAGCATTTTCAAAAAAATTTCTTTAGCATTTAAAAAATATTTATTTTGTTCTGAAATAATTATGAATTCTTATAAATGATCGGAAAGGGTCTATAAGGCACTGCAATAGTCTGGCAAATATGGAAAAGGCGGTTTACATTTTGTTTTTTTCATTCCTTGTTTTAAAGTAACTACATATTTAAAGAACATCTACCATCTACCAACATATTTCTAAGAAGTTCCTTAGAAACTTTGCTTCTTAGGACTTCTTTATAGCCTTTGATTATGGCAATATCTCTATATTGAGAGGTCACTCAAGGTCCTCTGCCAGAAAACATTTCACATAAATCAGGACAGCATGTTTGTAATTGGACGATCTTGTTTTGTTTTAAAACTATTTTTATTAATCTTGTTGTAGCTAGGCAAGGTACAATTTTACAATGAACCAAACTTATACAGACTTCAAATAAGGAGCCGTTTCCTCGCCTTACAATTTTACATATTGTTTGTCCCTGTGCTGCCCGTCTGCAGTACCCAGGGTTCAATCAAATAACATAGGAAAGTAGGAATACATTAGCATCCTTGTGCTAGATAGGTTAACATATTTAAACAACAACAAAACATATGGAAGTTATTTTACATATTAAGTAAAGGAAGAAAAAAAGGGGGGGTAGGGAAAGAAGGTGGGGAAGAAGGTGTAGGGAGGTTGGGTTCTTTTTTACTGGCTTCTCTGTAATATGTGAGTCAACTGTAGCCGGTGGTCTGGAGGAACTGGATATATATGTTTGCAAGGGGCCCATGTTTTAAGAAATTTGTCTCTCCCAGTGAAGTAGTTTGGCCGCTGTCAGAAGGTAGGATGATAAATCATATTGGTCTCCTTAAAAGAACTGTGCTTAGTGACAAGGGGATTTTACTGGAGCAGATCTTGTTAATTGTGTGTATTACCTCCTCCCAGTATGACTTAATTTTGGGGAAGTCCCACCAAATGTGGCTCATGCTACCAATGTCTGACTTAATCTCCAACAAATATTGGGCACTGTCTGGTATCTTTTATGAAACCAATCAGGCATCTTGTACCACCTTGATGTGATCTTATATGCATTCTCTTTCATTCTTATACAAGTTGAGAGACCGCAGGAAAGACCTAATATGGCTTTGCAGTCCTTCTCAGTGAACTGTTCTCCTATTTCCAGTTCCCATTGCTGCAAAAAATATGGTCTAGGGTCATGGTCAAGCATAATAATTTCTGCGTTTACCTTTTAGAGGAGTTTTCTTTCCAATTGTGTGTTAGTACTTAATTTTTCCAACCATGTGGTCGGAGAAGGGTTTTGGTGATATCTGAGAAAGTCCTCACATGTGGCTTTGAATTCTTGTATATGGATAAAATTGGATAATAGGAGTCCAGTGTTCCTCAGAAGATAATCTGTGTTAATTACTACGTCTTTTTTAAAAAATGTAGATACTTTGTGGTGTTTAAGATTTCTCCAAAAGGAGTTAAAGTGATTTCTATCGCGTGATACCTTGTATGGGGTCAGATCCAATGGCAGCAACGGGCATGCACCCGAAAACAATTGTGATTTTTTATTTAGACTCGCTAGTGAGGAAAATAGGGCTTTATGTAGAATGCTATTGCTGTGGGAGGAAACCATGTTTGGACGTAAATTCCAAAGCTTGGCTCTGTGGAGTTCTCTAAAGGGGTATACAGGGTGGGGTTAAGATCTTGTGTCAGTATAATCCATCTTGATATTTGTGTAGCGTGGTAATATGACATGACATCTGGCATACCTATGCCTCCCATTTGTGTTTTCTGAAATAGGATTTGTTTAGATGAGGTTTTTAGTTTTGCCAGAGGAAGGGTGAAAAAAGTTTAGCGATTCTAGCAAAGAATGTTTTAGGGAACCAGATCGGTGCTACCTGAAACAGATAAAAGTATTTTAGGAAGGATAAATGTTTTGAGTAAATTTTTCCTACCCCCACCAAGACAGATAAGGAAGCTTCAATTCACGCAACTGGCCATGAATGATTTTTAATAAAGGGGTATAGTTTAAATCATATAATCTATTGGGATTTGGGGAGATTAGTACCCCCTAGGTATTTTAAGCTTATTTGGGGCCAGTTATACGGGGAACGTTGTTGCAACACCTTTGCTTCAGTGTGTGGTAGAGAGCTTCGGAAGGGTTGCAAAAGCAGCTGTTTTGTGTTCGTATTCGCCCCCCCTGGATACCCCTGATCTCTGGGTCTAACCTTATTTTCCTTATTAGAGCTTCCATAACTAGGATGAAAAGGGTTGGTGATAGAGGGCATCCCTGCCGGATCCCATTCATAATATTAAATGGCCTCGACAGGGTGCCATTAATTCTGATGCTAGCGCTGGGTGTTGTATATAGGTTTAGAATTGCCCGGACAAACTGTGGGGGTAATCCAAAGAGCGACAGGTTGGTAGTCAAATGACCAGCTCACCCTGTCAAACACTTTCTCTGAGTCCGTACCCATCAAGACCAGTGGTATCTTTTGTTTTGCTAATTCTATTAATCTGATAACCCTGCATGAATGGTCCCTGCCTCGATGGCCCTGAACAAAGCCAGTAGACATTCGTCTACAAATTTGTTCAATTTCTCCAACCATGTTTGGGAGTGTACTTGGTTGGCTTGCGGGTCTAGTCAATTGTAAAGCTTCTTATAAAATGTGTGGAATGCTTCAGTTATGTTATCTGTCTGGTGTACCTCATGACCTGCTTCAGATTTAATAACATGAAAATAGGATTTCTCTTTTTGTCTATGTAGCATTTCTGCCATTAGTTTGTTGACCCATGTCACTGCATATTGTGCATATTGTTTATATCTATCTAACTGGTAGGATTTGGCTATTCTGACATTCAGTATGTCTTTAACTTCATTGCAGAGTTGTGTTAGCACTGTCACTGTCTCAGGTTTGGCACACCTTTTATGTGAAGATTCCAGTGTTGAAATTCTGTCTACTACCAACTCCCTTTTGGGAGACCCAGTAGACGGAGTTACAGGAAAATCGGGGCGTGGTCTGAAAGTCGGGTGTCACCTCCAGCTAATAAAATACCTTCTCTGAAGTTTTGTAATGTTGACAGGGTCAGGGCAAACCACATATTTTGTCCTTTGTTTGGAGCATAGAAATTTTCAATTGTTACTAATGTGTTTCCTATTTTACCTTTTATAAAGAGAAACCTTCCATCCAGGTCAGACAGCTCTGCTAGCAGTGTAAAAGGGAGATTCTTATGAAAGGCTATACTGACCCCTCTGGAGTGTTTAGTATAGGCACTATGGAACCACCATTTAAATTCTTTTGTCTGGAGGCATGGGATTTTCCCCTCTTTAAAATGTGTTTCCTGGAGTAAAAGTACATTGGCCTCCCTACTTTTTAGTATGCGCAGAATTTGGCTTCTCTTTTGTGGTGTGGCCAGGTCCCTGACATTATATGAGACAACATCTATTTCAGTTATGGAAATACTTATTCATATCTAGAAATATAAAGCACAATGAAAAGAGAAATGCAGAGGAGTCAGATATCTTTACCCTTGGTTCCCTATAAAGTAGTGTGAGGGGGTAGGGGAAGGAAGGTTGGGGGAGGAAAGGTTGGGGAAACAAAAAAAGAAAACCACAGTTTTGCAAATACCTAACTCCTAAGGCCTTTGCCATCAATGTTAGGGATGTTAAAAGGACCAGTAGGCTGGGCCACAAAGGACTTGATGTCCAGCAGTTGCCTGGCCTACGAGTAGACTTAATAGGGGCTCCAATGTCATGGGAGCTAGGGGGTGGGGGTCTAGCCTGCATATAATGACCAAACTTTCCTGTTTTCACCTCGAAACGTGTTCAGGCGCCACCTGGTGCATGCGGGCTGGAGACGCTGCAAGTTTTTTCTTTAAACACCTCTCTAGGTCCGCCTGTGTTTTACCTCCTTTAGAGATGCCGGGGGCATCCTTGTACTTTTCTTTGCTTGATTTCCCCATTTATGAGGTAAGGCAATGCTTTTAGCTGGGTTCCGAGGTGAATGTGGTGAGGAGCTCTGTGCTACATGTCTGGCTCGATCAGCAGTCAAGCTCCACCCCCGGTAATTGGACAATCTTGTGACATCACTCCAGGTCCTATTTTCTTGCACTCCTCTACTACTGCCCTCCCAACAAGCCTCCTCTCGTCTCTAGCTATCCTATACAATTTCCCATTGTGACTAGAAAGCATGATAAATGGAGATTGGGGGGACAAGGTAAAGCCTCTGCCAACTTTACAGGTGTTTAATTGCAAGCAGATTTAGACAAAAAACTTTTTATACATTACAGTTGTGCACACCAAGCAACCTACTAAGCATAGTCTTGAGATTTGTCCCTTCACAGTAATAGCTTGCAGGTCCATCTATGTTCTGGTAAGGCAGTATTCTACTGATGTAATTGATAACATATTGGGGCTTATTAACTAAGGGTCCCACAGCCACATTTCAGTCAGGTTTTCCGACGTTTTTGGGGATCGCACCGCTGGGACAGGGATTTAGAAGAGGATTGTGTCCCACGCAACAGAAATTGGGGGGCGGGCAATTGGACAATTCAGACAGAGCGCAGGACAGAGAGAAGGATTTAAACTTCAAATTGTGTCGCAAACAATGCACTTACATACACTGGGAAGAAGATGGTGAACTCCGGCGGACCTGAGTGGGGAAGCGACACATGCAGAAAATGGGATACACAATCTTTGTGAACTGCGCCGTAGTGCATGATCGTTGGACAACGCACAGCGGGGATCGCACAGGACCGGGTAAGTAAATGTGCCCCATTATGTCTTAAATACACTCAATTGATATCTAAGCATCTAACAAAAATTGGGTTCATTTAGGTTATCATGCAACTTTGGTATATGCCAAAGGGGTCTCCATTATCCAAGTATCATAGTAAAAGGTTAGAAATAGACATCAGTCCATCAAGTCCAACCTATATGTTATATTGCTTAGATCCAGAAGAAAGCAAAAACCCTGCAAGGCTCATGCCAATTGACCTAAAGAAGGGAAAAATCCCTTCCCGCACTGCTTGCAAGGTAAGAAACTTTGTCTATGGCGATGGTAGAACCGCCATACCTCAAGGGGAAGAGGATGTGTCAGGACCAGTGCTTGTGGATCCTTTGATCCACGATGACTTAAGCCGACACCTGAGAGTGGAGTCTAAGTGGGACCCGGTTTTGATTAGAGCCCACTAGTCGCAAAGTGGGTTGGACTTGCTTCGGTGTGTGATCTACCAGGTTGCTCCACAGGCACCACTTTGCCCGTGGTGGTGCCCAAGGCGAAGTACAGAGACAGTATCGTGGTCGGGGATAGGCAGGAGGTCATAACAGGTAGCACAGGATCGGAGTCAGGAGCAAGGCAAAAGATCAAGGCAGTCAGCGGGGGAGCGGAGAGAGGAACAGAACCAGGGTCACAATGGGAATTCAGCAAACTGTTGCAAGGCATAGGTATAAAACTTTCTCTAAGGCTCTGAGGCACAAAGATCCGGCAGGGGTCACAGGAACAGGCTGGCCATTTATAGGTTGTCAGATGGCCAGCGCAAATTAACGGTGCACTGGCGCTTTCCACTTACCGCAAGAAGGTTGCGGTAAGTGGAACTGCTGCTGGCATGAGTGGGCACAGTCCGGCACAGCCTGCGTCCTGGAACATGAGTTGCAGGAGCACCCGTGACAATATGAAAAGATCTTTTGAGAGATCATGAGAGATTTTGAGAAAGGCAGGCTATTCCACAGATTGACAGTTCTCATAGTAAAAAAGCCCTGTCGCATGATGATTAAGCCTTGATTTCTCCAAACGGAGACAGAGCCCTCTCGTCTTACCACCATATTTTTTGTATGCACCATTCATATATTTAAATAAATTAATCATGTCATCTCGTAATTGTCTCTTTTCCAGACTAAATAAATCTAATTGTTTTAATCTTTCCTCATAACTAAGACCCTCCATACCCCTTACCATTTTTGTGGCTCTACGTTGAAACCTCTCTAGCTCCAGGGCATCCTTTTTATGGACCGGCGCCTAACCTTACATTTATCCACATTTAACCTCATTTGCCAAGTGGATGACCAAACATTCAGTTTGTCCAAGTCATCCTGCAGCCTACGAACATCCTCCATACACTGTATTACACTACATAGCTTGGTGTCATCTGCAAAAATAGACACAGTGCTATTAATTCCTACCTCTATATCATTAATAAATATATTTAATAGTAGCCAAGCATAGAACCTTGGGGTACACCACTCACAACCGGTGACCATTCCGAGAAGGAATCACTAACCACAACTCTCTGGATACGATCCTTCAGCCAGTTCTCAATCCAATTGCAAATTATTTATGCCAAACCAATAGCCCTAATTCTACCCATAAGGCGTCTATGAGGTACAGTGCCAAATGCCTTTGCAAAGTCCAAGAACACAATATCCACAGCTGCTCCTCTATCCAGGCATCTGCTAACCTCTTCATAGAAGCAGATCAGGTTAGTTTGACAACTTCTATTCTTAGTAAACCCATGCTGGTTGTCTCTTATTATACCATTTGATGTCACATACTCCAGTATAAAAGATAAAGTGGGGACAGGAGACAAGAAAAAAGGGCGCTGGATGTGTAGTTTAACTCAGGATAGCTGGATATCGATAATTTGTATAGGTGTACACTCACCTTGTTGAGTTGCGCAAAATGGCACAACACATATAGCAGGTATTGTTAAAATTGGAGCGGTCTGCAGCCTCTTGGGGTTCCGGTGGGTTTACCCGTCCGGTGTGGGAGCAGTGAGTTTCTCCGATATGGGTTTCTATTGGATATCCCTAATTCGATCAAAGAAAGTTTGGCGCGGTCCATTCCGTTAGTATTTTTTATTATATATAAAATCAAAATATAATAAAAACATAAAAAGCAAAACGTGTTTCGAACCCGTAACGGGTTCTTAGTCAGTTGCATTACATGGTGTGTATTGGTAGCTCATATATAAAGCAGAGTTGTTTGGTGGGTTGATGACCCGGGGGGTAACCAGGGGACCTGCAGTATTAACAATTAGATTGCCGAAACAATCAATGAGGGACTCCTCTAAAACAATCTAAAAACCACTAAAATTAACTTTTTTCTGAATATCATGGACATTAAAATGCGATATATAGGTGAAAGAACCGTTATAGTGTATTGCTGTACTTAAATGTGTTGATGGAGTGAATACCTTGCTGCATGATTACTCACTATCCGCTATGCAGTCTGGATCCTTAAAAAAACTACTAAAATGGCTTCCCTCTGATGTGAGAACTACAAGTACGGAAGCACAAAATTTCCAAAATTTCTCCTACGGAGGCTTTGGGAGACCAAACTAGTTCCGTGGTTTTCACTTCAGAGTTTACTGGATAAGGTAAGTGGACTACTTGATATTGAATGCGCTGCGAAGAGCCATATACTTGTGGAGTCAGTTCTGCGTTATAAACTCCAGGGTATAAGCAGTTAATAGATGGGACAAAAAAAAATAAAAATTGTGTGTGTTCAGATTTTAAACTAAAATCGTTTCTGTGACCTCATTTAGTCCATCGGGTTTTAAGGTTTTTAATCTGTAGATCCAGTATATTTCCCTCTTTTAAAACTTCGAATCTACTGGATACGTCTTCAGTTATGTGGTCTATTGGTATGATATTAAACTTCCTTCATTTTATGTTTTATCTCCATGTGTCTCGACAGGCTGTGGTTTTTTTATTTCCATGACTGATGTTAAAACGATGTTGGTTCAGCCTTGCAATGTAGGGGTGAGTTGTTCTGCCAACATATTGTATTCCGCACTGGCATTCAATGAGGATACTAACAAAGCTTGTCTGACAATTCATGTTCATATTAATACTGAATGTTTCTCCAGTTGATTTGAGTGGGAACATGTCTGAATTATGATCTGATAGTTTCGCAGCATAGGCATCTTTTTTGTTACATCTCGAGACTTTGTGTTGCTCATTATGGTCTTTGTATGATTAGTTTTCCCTGTTGTTTAGGAATGCTGGGGGCTAGCCGTTGTTTTAAAGTTTTGGCCCTTCTGTAAGTAAACTGTGGGATTTTTTGAAATATTTTTTTCTAAATAAGGGTCATTCAAAAGGATATGCCAATGTTTTCTAATTATGGTTTCTATCTCTTATGGTGTAGTAATGTGTGATGAACTGGTGTTATTCTGTTATTACTGTTTCCTTTTTACTTTCCTTCACGATTGTAGGCACTCCTGTTGGCTTTTTGGCTTGCTTTTTTGTTTAGGTGGTGACAATTTCTTTTGGATATTTTATCTCCAGGAGTCTGTCCTCAATTATTTTTGCTTGCTTCACATACGTGTCCATATCTGTGCAGTTCTTCCTTATCCGTAGGGAACTGGCTATAGGGGATATTGCGTTTCCAATTTTTATGGTTGATACTCGGAAGTTTAAATAGATATGTTGATCCACTGACTTAAAAAAGTTTCAGTGATGATCTTGTAGGCATCTATGACCAATTTTGAGGTCCAGAAATTCAATGGTGTCTTTTGTATATCAAGTAAGTTTTATACCCCATTGTTGTTATTTATTACATCACAATAGTTATTAAGGGGAGAAAGGGGAAGAGAAAACTTCTATTAAACTGCTTTACCCTGGAGTTTATAACGCAAGAACTGACATACACAAGTATATAGGCTCTTGCGCAGCGCATTCAAATCAAGTAGTCCACGACCTTATCCAGTAAACTCTGAATGAAAAACCACGGAACTAGTTTGGTCTCCCAAAGCCTCCGTAGGAGAAATTTTGGTCCCTATGTGCTTCCGTACTTGTAGTCTCACATCAGAGTGAAGCCATTTTAGTAGTTTTTTTAAGGATCCAGACTGCATAGCGGATAGTGGAGTAATCATGCAGCAAGGGATTCACTCCATCAACAACAATTTAAGTACAGCAATACACTATAAAGGTTCTTTCACCTATAGATCAGCATTTTATGTCCATGATATTCAGAAAAAAATGTAAATTTTACGGTTTTTTAGATTGTTTAGAGGAGTCCCTCATGATTGTTCGGCAATCTATTGTTAATACTGCTAGGTCACCTGGTTACCGGGTCATCAACCCAATACACACCATGTAATGCAACTGACTAAGAACCCGTTACGGGTTCGAAACGCGTTTTGCTTTTTATGTTTTTATTATATTTTGATTTTATATATAAATCGAATTGGGGATATCCAATAGAAACCCATATCGGAGAAACTCACTATACTCCAGTATAAAGTCTTTTACTAACCCTTCCAATATTTTCCCCACAATGGAAGGTAATTACAGGCCTGTAATTGCCTGGCAAAGTTCTAGAGCCCTTTTCATATATTGGCAACACATTTGCCTTTCACCAGTCACTTGGCACCACACCAGACATTACAGAATTGCAGTGGTACCGCAATAACAGAACTGAGTTCTTTAAAATCTGGTCCAGGAGCCTTGTACACATTGATTTTATTGAGCTTAGATTGGATCATGTCTACATTCAGCCAGTCTAGTACATTACAGGACGCATGACCCGCACTAGCACCACCCACGTCAGAAGTTCTTTCTTCTATCGTATAAACAGAGCTAAAAAACCTATTAAGTATCTCCGCCTTCTCTTGGTCTCCAGTCACCAATACCCCATTTTTAGGTTTCCAAACTGCTCTAACCTATTTTATTTGCATTGATGTGCTTAAAAAATTTCTTGGGATTTGTTTTGCCATCTTTAGCCACCTGTCTTTCATTTTGTATTTTGGCTGATTTGTTTGTTTTCCTGTTTACAGATTTTGGTAAGTTTTTTGTAAGTATTGAAAGCCTCAGGTGACCTGTCAGATTTATATTTTTTTTAACTGTAGCTGTAAGCCCTTTTAACTGTAGCTGTAAGCCACGCAGGCTTTATATAGAAGTATAAAAACCGAGGATAGATTTGAATTTCTCCCATTTAACATTAGTATTATCATTTGACAGAATCTGATCCCAGTCTATATCCTGTATTGCAGCCATGAATTTCTGGAAATTAGCCCTCTTAAAATTCTAAGTTTTCAATTTTCCCCACCTGTTTCTGCTTTTTACAGTTTAAGAGGAAAATAATTATATTATTAATTGCTGTTCCCAAGGGGTTCCCGGACACTGACATTTTGTACAATCTCTTTAGAAATCAGAAGGTCCAACAATGCATCACCTCTTGTGGGATCTTCTACAAGCTGCACTATAAAATTATCCTGCAGAAAGTTGATAAAATTTCTCCCCTTCACAGATGAAGAAGAGCCCTGACCCCAATTTATATTTGGAAAGTTAAAGTCTCCCATTATCACTATGGTCCCCTCCTGTACAGCCCGCTCTATCTGTTTATATAGGTGACCCTCTATTTCCTCAGAGATGTTAGCGGGTCTATATATTACACCAAAAATAATTTTCTCAAAGCTCTCTTGGCTTTGAATTTCAACCCACAAAGTTTCAGCCTCCTAACACAGATCACAGAAGACTGAGACCACTGTCTCATTCACAATCGCTTAAGTCTCTTCTGACATCACCTCCCCTCTTATTTGCCCTGTCTTTCTGAAAGAGTGTAAAACTTTGAATATTAACACCCCAATCATGTGATGCCTCGAGCCATGTCTCTGCTACACCAACAACATCTAAGACCAGAGCCTCAAGCTCACCCATTTTGCCTGTGATACTTCTGGCATTCGTGAACATACAGTTTAATTTTCCACATTTATTTATCTTACTTAGAGTAATTTTACTGGCACATATATGCTCACAACTGTTTTGCAACTGGTGGAACTCTTTATCCACTGCCTTGGTCCCACATACACCGCCCACCTCACCACCCACTAACCTAACCTGACCTCTGACCTGTCTATCCCTTCAGTGTCTTTTTCCTCCTCCCCCGATCCTAGTTTAAATACTCCACCACCCCTGTTAGAATCTTCTCCCCCAGCACAGCAGCCCCGTTCCATTTAAGTGCAAGTTATTTTTGCAGAAAACAGCTTGTACCCCAATGAAAAGTCAGCCCAGTGCTCTAGGAACCCAAATCCCTTTGCTCTACACCAGGATCTGAGCCATGCATTTAAGCCCCTGAGCTCCCGCTGTCTGCTCTGTGTGTAGCGCATGGCACAGGTAGAATGCCGGAGAATACTACCTTGGAGGTCCTTTCCTTAAGCTTTGAACCTAATTCTTTAAAATCCTGCCCTTTCAGGAATTTGTACAATGTATTTTTGTATTTTGTATTTGCAGCATACACCTGGCACTGGTCACTAAAACTGAGTTTACTCTCCACCAATACCCAATTTCTTTAACAGTTTTACCAAGACATTGATCATTTAACACAATTATAATTTTCATTTCCTTGACCCAAGTGCATAATCTTACAATCTACATTAAACCTCAACTGTCATCAGCCCAGGCCTCCAGTTTCCATAAATCCCTCTTTAATGTTATAATATCCTTCTCTGCATTAATTGCTTTACTGAGTTTATTATCAACTGCAAATTTTGAAACTCTACATTTTAAACCCTCTATAAGGTCATTAATAAAAAATATTAAAAATAAATGGCCCCAATACTGACCCCTGATTTGGTCAAGATAAGGTCCAGGAGTGCCCCACCTCTTTTTAGGTCTTGTACCAGTTGTGAAAGGTTTTGTCTTTTGTTATTGCCAAAAACCTTCTGCCTTTGAAGGACCTACAAGTTTCTACCCCCAATCTAGATCACAGTAGTTTAAGTCCTGTGAGATGACGTTCTTCCAGCCGACTTGCCATCTTTTTCCCTAGCACACCTGCACACTCCCCACTCGATCCAGTCAAAGCTTCTGACTGTGTCCAGTGGGGCAAAATTTATTTTGAAAGTGTTGGCTTTGGACCATGCATTAATAAATTAATTACATTACTATATTAAGATAAGATAATAGATAATCCTTCATTAGTCCCACAGTGGGGAAATTCACAAAGTAGCAGAAGCCTAAATAATTATAAATGACAGTGCTTCGGCAGCTTGGCATTTATATAAGACATGGTACAAGACATGGATTTACCTTTCTTCCCTTTTTGTTTGCTGTAGTCCTTGAGCCACTGGCATGGATTTTGAAGTTGTAGTATGAAATACAGGGTTGAGAGGTTCAAGAGAAGGCAGTTTGCTGTTATGTGCAGACGTCTGTTACGATTCTTGAGTGAGAAAGATTGTGTCCCACATTTACAAAAAACCCTGCGCCAGTTTTCTGTCGGAGTACATCTGCTGCTTACACATGTATTTAAGAAGTGTCCAAGACACATTTGTGGTGCACAGATGGTTGCTAAGGTGGTTGAATAAGATCATACCCATGCAGCAGTGAGTGTATGAAAAGGGCCTCTACATACACACTGGGTGTTCGCTACATAATACAGCAAACACAATCATACCCACGATTGGTGCTGTTAACCAGCACTGTTAAATGGGTAATTTAAATGCCGGCAGCGTTTGGATGCTGCCATCTTGTGCCGGATTGTCAACCCCTATGACATCATTGGGGAGTGATGGTCAGTTGCAGTGACAACTGGGAATCTACGCAAGACTCTCAGGCCTGTCATTCAGCACGATCTACAACACTATGCGATGGCACACTGTTATAGATTAGTAGGAAAATATGTATGTACACAGTATGTATCAGTATGTATACAGCAAGTGTTACAGTATGTGTTAGGATCGATCAGAACCCCTAGTGTTCAAGCACCCAGGGGGTCAACAAATACAGTAGACAAGTTTTAAACTGTAAAAGAAAAGGAATAATAGCTAGAAGTTCAAATTGATCCCCTTTTCCTTATAACCAAGGTATAAGGAAATAAAATCCTAAATATGCTAGGCATTGTTGCGCCCCATTATGATCAAAACATAAAAATGGTTATTTGCAGACGTGAATCCCTAATGGAAAGGCACCAAAAGTCCTAATCACCACTTTATTACCATTTTTCAGCATATAAAAATTTTAATATAGTGATCAAAAGGGCATAAAATGGTAGCAATGAATCATCTTTTACTGCAAACAATGACTTCTTAACAGAAAATATATTAGTAATTTCTCATGTTTTTTTTTAAATCTATGCTTGCAAATTCTATAGAAAGCATCATTGTTTATTTCCAGTGGACAGGAATCTGACCATGGTCACCCAGATGTTCGGATCGTTATAACACACAGCTCTGATTATGCTCTGTGATCTAAAGAGCGGTGCACCTGTGTGACCATGGTCAGATTTCGGTCCTATGGGTGTAAACATAAAAGTTTTCTAAAGAAGGACAGCAAGTAGAGATCCAGAAAACCGCGAGAAAATGATAGCGAGGAGACCGTTGCTGGAGTGCAGTGAGGCAAATAAATCTGCAGAGCCTGTGACCCGGAATATGCATCACAGGAGCACCCATGACAGTGCCCCCCCTCCTTTGGCTTCCCCCTCTTCTTGGTCTGGAGGAACCTCTGCAACAGACCAGACCAGTCTAGGATGTTGTCCCTGGGTTCCCAAGACCTCTCCACCAGCCAAACTCCCTCCAGTCGACAAAAAAAGAACTGCTTTCCTCTAACCAATTTCATATCCACAACCTCTTCATAGTTGTCGAAGGAATTTGCCTTAGGAGCAGGAGGTGTTAGCTGCCAGGAGAAGCAGTTCAGGATGACAGGCTTCAGAAGGGAGACGTGGAAGAAGTTCAGTATGCATATGGAGGGAGAAAGACAGAGCTTATAGGCCACGGGGTTGAGTCACTTCAGCAGCTCAAATGCACCCAGGAGACGCAGACCAAGCGTGTAGCTAGGGATCTTCAGCCACACATACTTGATGGACAGCCACAATTTATCACCTGGAGTGAAGGTCAGAGAAGGCCTGTTTCGTTGGTCGGGGTTCGAGCAGACACCTGGAGTAAGGTGAGTCGAGTCTGCTCCCAGGTAGACTTCAGATCCGGCTCAACTCTTTCAGAGCAGGCACTGAAGGCACAGAAAGAGGAACAGAAGGCTGTGGGTGCTATCCATAGACAAAGAAGGGATGGCAACAGAGTGGACCAACAATTCTGTCGGGCAGAGACAAAATGACTGACATAGCAGCCCAGAGTCTGGTTAACTCTCTCTACTTATCCATTAAACTGCAGATGGTACGCAGAAGAGAAGTCCATTTTTACTTGAAGTTGACCATACAGAACACGCCAGAACAGGGAAAAAAACTGGATCCCATGGTTCGAAACAATAAGCAGAGGATGTCCATGCATCCGGAAGACGTGATGGAACAACAGGCTGGCAAGGCAAGGAGCAAATGGAAGACCTGGCAGAGGCACAAAGTCAAAACATCTTGGAGAAATGGTCTGTTACCACCCAGATGACGGCATTACCAAAGGAAGACAGAATAAGATCATTGAAACAGTCCATGGCCGCGTGAGTCTACCGGGGGCTGGGTATCGGTAACCGCAGAATAAGCTGGTTTAAGATGAGAAGGCTAATTTCAGGAACAGGAAGTACAGGAACCCACAAAATCCTGTACATCCTTGAACAGATCTGGCCACCAGTAGAAACGGGAATGAGGGTGACAGAGCGTTGCACCCCAGGGTGCCCAGCCACATGAGAATAATGTCCCCAAGTTAATATCCCTTTCCAAAGAGCAGGTCGGACGTACGTCTTGCCAGGAGGAAGGTGTCGAAGGTCCATTGGAGTGGCAACAAACAGTCGTTCTGGAGGAATGAAATGCTGAGGATCCGGTTCTTCCCCAATAATGTCAGGCACAAGAGGCCAGCAGCCTTGACGTTCTTTTCTGCAGGACTGAAGTGAATCAAGAAATTGAAACGGGAAAAGAAGAGTGACCAGCGTGCTTGATGTAGTTTGAGGCACTTAGCAGTCTAGAGATATAGGAGGTTCTTGTGATCTATATATACGCAGACTGGATGGCAAGCTCCTTCCAGAAGGTAGCGCCATTCTTCCAGGGCAAGTTTTATGGACAGTAGTTCTTGGTCTCCTATGAAATCATTTCTCTCCACAGCAGAAAAAGTCTTAGAGAAGAACCCACAGGTGAGAGTTTGTCCTTTGGGCCCTTTCTGGGTGAGCACTGCTCCAGCACCCTCAGAGGAGGAGTCTACCTCCAGCGGGAATGGCTTCACTGTATCAGGCTATGTGAGAACAGAGGCAGATGCAAAGGCGGATTTTAGCTGGAGAATGCTTCCTCAGCCGCCGGAGGCCAGAGATTATGATTAGCGTCTTTTTTGTCAATGCCACAATGGGAGATACAGGAGAGGAGAAATATGGTAAAAATTGCCAGCAATAATTAGGGAAGCCCAGGAATCTTTGCATAGCACGAAGTCCCACTGGAGTATGACAGACAACTTGGTAGGATCCATCTTTAGACCCCTGTCGGAGATGATATATCCGAGGAACAGAAGGCTCTTCTGGTGGAACTGGCACTTCTCAAGTTTGGCATATTAGGTGCCTGAGAACTTGTTGAAAGTAGACCAAATGAGACCAGATCAGAAGAGAACACCAGGATATCGTCCAAGTAGACAACGACACAAGTGTAAAACAAGTCTCTCAGGAATTTGTCAATAAGATTTTCAAACACTGTTGGCGCATTGAACAATCCAAAGGGTATGACCAGATATTCGAAGTGCCCATCCCGAGTGTTGAAGGTGGTCTTCCACTCATCACCCTCACGGATGCAGATGAGATTATAAGCTCCCCGAAGGTCCAATTCAATGAAGACCTTGGCTCCACAGAGGCGGTCGAAGAGTTCTATGATTAGGGGTAAAGGATAATGGTTCTTCACCGTAACTTTATTAAGTCCAATGCAGGGGGGGGGGGGAGAGAACCGTTGTTCTTGGCAACAAAAAATAATCCAGCACCGACAGAAGTTGCAAATTTTCCTTGATGTAAGCTGACATAGTCTTGGTCTCGGGGATGCAGAGTGGGTAAACTCGTCCTTGTGGAGGTGCCCAGGAGTCTCCACTTGTTTCTCCGAGATGACATCAGGATAGTCCACTTAAGCAGCTGGAAACCTCCCAGAGGCTTGGATGACTGTGAAGGAGACATGGAGAAGACCAGATAGAGAGCTATGAGGCAGTGAGACTGGCATCTGGGACCCAAGCAAAGAATCTCCCCAGTCTGCCAGTTGAGGACAGGAGTTTGCTGCAACCAAGGAAGGCCTAATAATACAGAGGATATGGACCAGGGAAGCATATGGAATGACAGTCTCTCCTTTCAGAGATAGAGCCTCGGTGTGATACTGGACTGGATCACAAAGAATCTGCCCACTGACGGAGGAGATAACCAGCGGATTCTCAAGCTGGACCACAGGAAGGTGATACTGGGAGACTAGAGTAGCATCCACGAAATTTCCTGCAGAGGCAAAATCCAGGAAGACAAAGGCTTGAAACCAGTGGCGTACCGACCGCGGTCGCCATTGAGACCGGGCCCATCGGATGGGCGGGGCCCGGGCTATCACTAATGCCTCTGTCTCTCGTGCCCCCCCCCCCTATCATGCATAGGCTTTGATTTAATGATTCCGTGCAGGCGGGCGGTTGAGGGGGGAGGGTTGCTTGATGTGTGCCAGCCGCGGAATTCTGTATCAAAACTGCGCTCCGATACAGCTGAGTTCTGTGACTGAGCAGGAAGTGAAGCGCATTGACACGTAAGCGTCCCAGCGCTGGCAGCGTAATGACATAATGGGCGCTTTACTCCGAAGAAGCCAGGAGGAACGCAGAGTCAGGCTGGGCTGGCTGTATACTACTGGGGGCAGGCTGGGCTAGCTGTATACTACTGGGGGCAGGCTGGGCTGGCTGTATACTACTGGGGCAGGCTAGGCTGGCTGTATACTACTGGGAGCAGGCTGGGCTGGCTGTATACTACTGGGGGCAGGCTGGGCTGGCTGTATACTACTGGGGGCAGGCTGGGCCGCTGTATACTACTGGGGACAGGCTGGGCTGGCTGTATACTACTGGGGACAGGCTGGACTGGCTGTATACTACTGGGGACAGACTGGGCTGGCTGTATACTACTGGGGACAGGCTGGCTGTATAATCAGGGGGCTGTGTATATACTGGGTAGACTGGCTATATACAAGGGGAATGGCTGGCTAAATACAGTGGGGGGCTGGCTGTATACATACTGGGGAGGGGCTGGATGGCTGGCTATATACTGGGGGACTAGCTGGCTATATACTGGGGGCTGTGGCAATATACATAGGTGGCAGTATTATAGTAGTTATTTTCTTTTTGTACATAGGGAGCAGTATTATAGTAGTTATATTCTTTTGTACATAAAATGCAGTATTATAATATATTTTACTTAGGGGCAGTATTATAGTAGTATAGTAGTTACATTCGTGTTTATCGGAGAAGGTATTGTAGTAGTTTTTTACCAGGGCCTCTTTAAATTCCCAGTCCGCCTTTGGGTATGTGTGCATTTGTTTGTGTAGCGTGTATATAGTGTGTGTAGAGTTTATATGGTGCAGTGTTTATACATTTGTGCTATGCATATGTAGAGTATGTGGCAAATGTCTGTGCAAATTATATATGGTATATGTGTATTCTGAAAAATAACATGCGGTATGGGGCTGGCAGCAAGGGTTTAGGAATATGGGGGGCCCCGTTTCTAAGTTTGCACCGGGGCCCACTGGGGTCTTGTTACACCACTGCTTGAAACGAAGTACCTGTCCTGGAGCTGAGTAGAACAGGTACGTTAACCCCTTAACGCCGAAGCCACTTTTCACCTTCCTGACATGGCCCATTTTTTCAAATCTGCCCTGTGTCACTATAAATGGTTATAACTTTGAAACGCTTTAACATATCTAAGTGATTTTAAAATTGTTTACTCGTGACACATTGTACTTCATGTTAGTTGAAAAATTTTGGTGTTATGTTTTGCATTTATTTATGAGAAAATCAGATATTTGGTGAAAATTTGGAAAAATCCACGATTTTCAAACTTCAAAATGTACTACTTTTTCCATACATAGTCATAACAGCAAAAAAACTTAATAACTAACATTCAGCGAATGTCTACTTTATGTGGACATGGTTTTTTATGCATACTCTTATTTTTGTAGGATCTTATGGGCCTTTGAACGTTAGGTGCGATTTTTCACATTTTCATAAAAAACTCAAAATACTGCTATTGAGGGACCTGCTCAGGTTTCAAATCACTTAACCCCATAAAACCCCATAAATTACCCCATTATAGAAACTACAACCCTCAACGTATGTAAAACAACTTTTATGAAGTTTGTTAACCCTTGAATTGTTTTACAGGGGTTAAAACAAAATCGGATACAATATTGAAAGTAAATTTTTTTGGCTAAATTAATGTGTTTTTCAAAAAATGTACAAATTCTCAGTGGATAAAATACCAAAACGCTCCACAAAATTTGATACCACATCCCTCCCGCGTATAACAATACCCCATATGTGGTGGTAACCTGCTGTATGGGCACACGCCAGGGCATTGAAGTGGAGCTGCGCCATTCAGAGCAGATTATGCATTGACACTCTTTATTGGCTATACAATCTTTAATTTTGGCAATTTGGACATATAAGGGCTTATTTTTTGCGACATGAGATGCACTTAACAAATATTTCATTTTAGTGGGTCATTAGCTTATTGATGAGAATTTATCAACTTATGAATGTATGGGTGAAAAGAAAATAGTAAATTTTGGTTTCCTTTTTGTATTTTTTGGGGGTCATACACTGTACACTAAAAATACTGTATTATCTTTATTCTACAGATACCTAATTTATATAGTTTTTCATTTATTTTTAAAATTTTACTGGAAAAAAACTAATATAGAGGAAATCTCTAACTTTAATATTTTTTGGTTGACAGAGCTAGTTGAGGGCTTATTTTTTACGTGTTGAGTTGTCCTTTCAATTGGTACCATTTTGGCGCACATAACTTTTTTTGATCACTTTTTAGAACATTTTGTGAAGAGATTTTATGAAAAATGTATATTCATGGCGAGTTTTTCATGTTTTGTTTTTACAGTGTTCACCGAGCAGGCCCAATAATGTTTCCGAGTTATTGTACGAACACGGTGATACCAAATATGTGGGGTTTTTTTGCGACTTTTTTTACTTTATTACATATGTGTATAGGGAATGTTTGTGTTTAGGGGAATTTATTAAAAAATGTTTAATGTTTTTAATTGTTTTTATTCACTTTTACAGGATCCACTGATCGCTTGTTCAAGCTATTCTTCACCTAACACAGTGTAATACAAATGTATTACACTGTGTAATGTAACACACTGAGCATGCTGCGCATGCTCAGTGTGTTACAGCCGGGTCCTGCCATAAGGCAGGGACCCGGCACCAGATCGCGCAGTCCCTGGCACTGGCAGTCCCGAGGCTGCCATCAGAACCACAGACCCCGGTGAGTGCAACGGGAGGGGGGGGGGGTCAATTCTTGTGAAATGCCCCTAACACGCCGCGGTCAGCGCAACCACGGCGTATTAAGGGTTAACACCTGAGATCGGAGACATTTCCAATCGCGGGTGTTAGAGGCGGGTGTCGGCTATAATATATAGCCGACACCCGCAGCTTCTGGCCCTGGCACCGTTCAGGAGCCAGGGCCAGAAGTTTGACGTAATACTTCTGCATTTTGCGGGAACGCACCTCCCGCGATGCAGTACTATCATGTCAAATGTTGGGAAGGGGTTAAAGGTGTGGAGAAGCTTTGCCCTCACCTAGGAATGCTTCTCCCAAGAAACCTAGGTGTATGCGTTACCCGGACGCTGAGGACGGACTGTAAAAGACAGAAGGAAATGCTCTGGGCTGGCACAATTGAGGCAGAGGTTCTCCTGTTGTCACCTGAATCATTCTTGGGAGGTTAGCCAAGCTCTATCCACCTGCATGGGATTCCTCGCTAGTAGACACAAAGGGTGGTAGAGGTGGATTTCGGAAAACTGTATCCAATCTCGCTGCTTCTCCAAGCATTCAGAGAAGCGAATGTCAATCTGAGTGGCCAGAGTAATCAGGCCGCTCAGGGAAGATGGTAGGGCTCGTGCAGGCAAGGCATCTTTGATCCAACTAGACAGTTCTTTTTTTAAAGGTAGTGAACAAGGCCGCCTCATTCCAGTCCAGCTTCAAAGCTAAACGTATGTAATCAAAGTGGTTAGTCACCAACTGGGGAGTCCCCTTGGCGTAGATTCAGTAAAGTGGTCTCAGCGGAAGACGCCTGCGCTTGTTCCTCAAAGGCCGAGTCGAATTCGGCGAGGAAAGAGGAGATGTTAGCTGTGACCAGGTCATTCCTGTCCCAGAGGGGGGTGGCCCTTGCCAGGGCTTTCCCGGAGAGGAGGCTGATCATGAAAGCTGATCATGAAAGCCAGATGTTCAGAGATAAACTGTGAAGGCATCCGGTCGATGTGCAGAAAGCACTGTGGGATGAGCCATCTACACAACTTGGGATCTCTGTCATACTTGGAGGGCATGGACAGATGCAGTCTGGGTTCTGCAGAAGATAATGAAGCCTTGGTAGCGGAGAGTGCCACAGGAACCAGACGTTGTTGCTGCTGGGTTGCCGATAGCTACTGCAGGATCGTGGCCAAGTTGTTGACCATGCACGGCAATCTGCTGGGACTGCTGGGCCACGATGGTGGTGAGATCTCATTCTTCAGGTAGCGGAAGCTTGGCGGGATCCATGGCCAGATCCAACTATCAGGAACCATGGGTAGTGGACCCACTGGACCACTGCGGATGATGACGTAAGTCAACATCTGGGAGTGGAGTCTAAGTGGCAGCCGTTTTTCACCAGAGCCGCCAGAAAAGCCAGGTTGGACTTGCTGTGGCGTTGTACCACCAGGTCACTCCACAGGTGCGCCTTTTTCCGCAGTGGCAGCCAAGGAAAACTACAGAATCAGAAGGCAGGCACTGAGTTGTGGTGAGGCAAAAGGTCAGGACAGGCAGCACGGGATCAGGATTGGGGACGTAGAAGAAGGTCAGGGCTGACAGCAAAGGAGCCAGGTCAGGATCGGAGCAGAGATCAATTCACCCATAAACGCAAGGGACATCACGAGAAAGCTTTCTGTAAGGCACGAGGCATGAAGATCCGATAGGGGGCACAGAAAGAGGGCAGGAATTTATCTGGGAAGGCGGTTGGCTAGCACCAATCATTGGTACGCTGGCCTTTTAAATCTTAGACGGCCGAACGAGAAGACTGTCCCTGGAGCACAGCGAAGTAAGTAAATCTGCAGAGCTATGGGGGCACAAAAAGGCACATGGGTGAGCCTCCGAGGGGCAGCCATGACAAACATTTTTTAAAATCTACTAATATACCTAATACAATAAACTAATAATAATACCTATATTAATTTGTTATCATCATGTTCGTACTCCCCAAAAGAACAAAAGGAAGGTGTCGTTTGAAACAGAAGGAGAAGGCTTTAATAACAGAGCTCAAAAGAAAATGGCAGAATGTTTTTTTTTATGCAATTTTACACTACTAGTTTTAGAAGTATTTGCATTAGTGTTACCTGGTACTATCAGTCATAGAAGAACTTTAGTCAGTATTTACTTACAATACCAATCTTAGAAATATTTGTGTCACTGTTACTTTCCACCCCCACCACATAGGGTTATTTATACTCTGCTAGTGAGGCAGAAGCACTCTTCCAGTTTGCTTTACAATAACAACACATCATATCATAGGCTACAGACAATCAATATGTTAACCGTTTCCCTCGCAGGCAATGGTTTCTGCTGCAATTACAAAGTTCCCCACTTTTGGAGACCTCCGAGCGAGGTGATCAGTCTCCCTAGGAGGCTCCTAACATAGAGATGGCGCTATTTGCAACAACTACCTACCCTATGCATTGGCATGGTTTTTGCAAAAGTAGGAATTAAAGGACAGTGATGTGGCTGTTGTGCTTCTGCTGGTAATGGATCTGGTGCTGTGGGGTAAAGATGTGTTTCGTATCTGCCTGCTATAACTACTTCAAGTACAAGCAGGTGCCAGGGTGTGCAGCGTATACTGCTAGATCCGGATGCACATTAGCTGGAGATGTTGGTCAATTACTTGGCAGAGAGTGCCTCAACTTCCATGTTATCACCATGTTCACCCTCTGTTGAAAATGAAGAGCCTCAAACTCAACGGCCTTCAAAACAGAAAAGCTATCGAAGACAAAAGTCATGGAGAAGTCACAAATGTTCTATCATGAATCTTCCAGCTGGGATTCTGTGGTCCTTCCACCTGTCCCTGCCCGAGACAAAGAGTTGCCAGAATCGCAATAACGTATGTTGGAGTTGTTGATCCACATTCACTGTGGGTGTGGATGGTGGGTGTGGATGGTGGATGGTCCACCATCCACACCCAAACCTTATTTACGATTATGATGAAACCAAACTGCCAACTGCTTGGGCTTTCTGTGATGTGCAGACATAAGGCAGTGGTGAGGGCTCGGTTGTAGATGAACCGGTGCTGCCAAAATTTACAAAAGATTGAATCTGCATATATGGGAACTCCTCTCTGGACGACAGGTTATGAGCGATTTCCTCTAATGTCTGAAGTCGCGGTTCCGTGTCATGTATCATCTGTCCCAGTGTATCTATCCCCTGCCCTCTCCATGTTTCATACAATTTGCTGGAAGTACCTGCTGGGAAGAGCAGATGCTTAGAGACTAAATGGGAAAGCTTACATTTTTTTCCGTCCTTTCTTCCACGACATTGTCATGTCCCGAAAAAGAACCGACTTTGGAGCATTTTTGCTAACTCTGTGTGCAGTATTGTGGATAAACTGTGTGGACCTAGAATTGCTTCTTCTAATCTGGTGTTGGAGAAATATTCCATCTGTAGTAGCCAGTCTTGTATGTGCCTGCAAAAGCATGTCCAGGTCTTTTATACCTGGAAAGTTCAACCCCCCTCTCCCCGCCAACACTTTTGTCTTGGGACGGTTTTGCTGTCTTGCTTCATGCTTTCTTGCCTTGCCACCGGAATCTAACAAAAGCTCTTTGCAATCTTGTAATATCTTGGCCCTTAAGCAGCAGAGGGGTACAATAATAATAATTTGGAGAAGCTCCTTATTTTTATTAGGTGCCCCATCAGGTTGAGTGGCAGATTTTCCCACATTTCCAGTTCCATGACTATTTTCTTGATCAAGGATTCATAATTTAGTGTGTAAAGTGACTCTGGTGTTTTTCCCACTGTAATCCCTAGATATTTAATGCTATTGGCCACCATCTTTGCCCCTGTGACTTGAAGAATTGTTATTTCCCTCTGTCTCAAGGCATCCAAACTTAGCAGTTCGCATTTAGAAGGATTTTAAAATTTGAGTACCAAACTCTGCTACTAGAAAGAACAATATTGGAACCATATGGCAGAGGTCCATTAGAAAAATTAAGATGTCGTTGGCAAACAATGCCGTTTTCACGCCACATTTTCCAACTCTAATGCCGAGCCCCGCCAATGGATCCAGTAGTTTCCTTACTAAGGGTTCTAACGCTAGATTGAACAGCGAGAGTGGGCAGGCATCCTTGGCGTGTTTCCTTGGCCACTTGAAAAGGTGAGGATCCACATCCTGAAGTGTATTACTGCTTGGGTAATCAAAGTATAGGGTGTTTAAGAATGATCTGAATAGTCCACTTAAGCCAAATTTATCCAAAACCTTTAGGTTTGGCTAAGCAGAGGTTGTCAAATGCCTTTTCCGCATCCAACACCAAAAGCACTCTGGCTCTGGATGGCACTTACGCCTACTTTGCCTCATCAAGAACTGGAAAAACTTTCCTCAAATTTGCAACTGCTGCATGTCCTCTTGTCACATATCATGCCATCTTTTATAGAACAATCACAACCGGTTGGCTAGGAGCTTTGCTATCATTTTAAGTCCTGTTTTTTTGTGATATGGGTCTGTATGATTCTGGCTTGAGAAAGTCCCTTTCTGGTTTTGGCAGAATTTTTATAAATGTAGCATCAGGGAATTTCTTTTTAGGAGTGTATTATAATATGCTGCTAAAGGGGAAGGTATTTGATTTCCTAGGGTTTTAGTTAGAGTTCAGATATTCATGTGCCTCTATTTCGGTATCTGAATCTTAGTAGAGTGACTCATAGAATGCTTGAACTAATGGCTTACTTACTAGCACATAATCTAAGCGGGACCACGTGTGATGCACCTCTGAGTAAAATGTGTACTCTTTTCTGTCTAGATGTGTCCCCAGGTGTCTATCAATTTATGGTAATTTATTGTTAGGAAGAGATCTGTAGTTGGTTCAAGTGTGGTTTGTCTTGGTAGGCCAGATTATCTAAATATGGTTGCATGACCTGATTAAAGTCTCCAACTTGTATTGGTTAGATTTACCCTCTACTTGACTTCCGTCTGTTGAACGGCCACTGGTCATAGTTTGGTGCATTTAATTAGATAAACTCAGGTCACCTGAGGTATCTTACTTAACATGTAGTATTCGCCCCTCCACGTCCAAGCTGTGAGATAGAATTTTGATCCGCGCATGAATTCTGATCAATACCAAGACTCCTCCCCTTCTGCCCAAATTTGCCACTCCTATAGCTGTGGCCACCCACAAATTTTTGCTTGGATGTTGTTTCCAAGTAGGTGCTGTGTGCGCTGCATAAGGATCCTCAATGGACAGTTGGTGGTATTTAAAAGATTTTAGTCTCTTTATTTACACCATTAAGAATAAATGTAAAAAAAAAAGTACATAAAACAAAGCTATAAAAATGCGTTCAAGCCCATGCAGGTCTCTTCCTCAGTGACTTAGTTTTTATCACACAAACTGATAATGACGTGTTTATATCCAAACAATTGAAAGGAAGTAATGAATAAAGAAAAAAAAAAGTCTTTGTCTGGAGCTCCAATTATAATTTCACTATTATCATTAAGGTTTTTTAATGCAACTCTTTCTCTTTTGTTGAGGTTATTTTTGAACAAGCTATGCCCCTGCATGTTCTAAATAGGACACTTGTATTAATGCTATATCATCTTTGAGTTTCTTTAGAACGAATAACAAATAAGCAACTGCATTTCTCACCTAGTGAAATGCAATGGGGATTTCTCATTAGCAACCTACTTTATCCAGCATATGGCCCTATTCTTACAGGCTGAGTTACAATTGTGTCTTCCAGATATCACTAATAGCTACAGAATTAATTACTTGCACAACATGTCACAGTTCTGCTTCCTTGCAGTTTGTAGGTATCAGGATGGCACAAGAATAGTTCCTTATCCACCGAAGCACTTGGGCTAAGCTACAGGATACAGTCATTGTATTGCATTTACTCACCGTTTATCCTGTGAGGTCCTCATTCTCTGCCATCTCCTACACTTTTGCTCTCACCGTGAGTAGACTTCTTCTAAGTAGCTAGGTATGTGAGGTATGCAGGGATTGTTGGTCCTCCTAGCGTTGGTGCTGGGGGGACTTCCAAATATTGGACTTGCTGTTCCCCTGTTGTAAGGAGGTCTCCAAGCCTGGAGACCCTCCACTGTTGTTTCAGCTACTTTCGGATCATGAAAGGTACGCGTGGAGCCGTCAGGGTGCGTGATTTTTAGCGGAACCGGGTATATGAGTTGAAATTTCCACTTGCGTTTGAATAACTCTGTACACGGTCCCTGAATGCACAGTGGGGCACATTTACTATGGGTCACTTTTGTTGAACTGTGCCCTTTTTTCATGGCTAAAGCGGCTTGCACAGGTATTTAATAAGTGTGTGTGCTGGGATTGTGGTGTGTGCGACCCTTTTTGTGGGGCAGCTGTGCTGGCTTCCATGTCAAACATATAAGAAGGCATGCAGTCAACCTGTCCAGACTGATTCTGACCGAACATTGTATTCAACTTTTAAATTGGGTCACAAGCCGTAGCCCTAAGATGAACCATTAACGACCTGGCCCTTTTTAGTTTTTTCACTTCCCTTTTTCACTCCCCACCTTCAAAAATCTATAATTTTTTTTTATTTTTCCACAGAAAGAGCTGTGTTATGGCTTATTTTTTGCGTAACAAATTGCACTTCAAAGTGACAGTATTTAATATTCCATGCCGTGTACTGGGAAGCGGGAAAAAAAATCCAAATGCAGTGAAAATGGTGAAAAAACGCATTTGCGACGTGTTCTTGTGGGCTTGAATTTTACAGCTTTCACTGTGCGCCACAAATGACATGTTAACTTCATTCTTTGGGTCGGTGCAATTACAGGGATAATAAATTTGTATAGGTTTTATAATGTTTTCATACATTTACAAAAATTAAAACCTCCTGTACAAAATTTTTTTTTTAATTTTGCCATCTTCTGGCGCCAATAACTTTTTCATAGTCTGGTGTACGGAGCTGTGGTGTCATTTTTTGTGAATTTTGATGGCGTTTTCATTGCTATAATTTTTAGGACTATGCGATCTTTTGATCACTTTTTATAGATTTTTTTTATATTTTTCAAAATGGCAAAATAGTGCCATTTTCGACTTTGGTGCTATTTTCTGCTACGGGGTAAAACGCGGGGAGTGCGCCAATCGTTTCTGTCAGGCCCACTAAGCAGAGGTTGCACAGTCCTGTTTTCAAGGTCATCTAATTTTTCAGACAGTCTATGGTTCTCAGCCATCAGGGTCTTTACTCTTGACATTACCCCAGACATATCAACTTCAATTGATAATACCTTCTATTCTCTCAGAGTTGGTCTTTATTTAATTTTACAACATTCTAAAGGAGTCTGCAATCGCAGTGGCCACAGCTTTCTGTATGTTATGTACCATTCTCTATACCACCTCCATTGCAAGACATTTATAATTAATTTGTGGCTGCTGTCTGACTCAATGCCCTCTTCTGTAAGGCCTTCTCTCTGCTCTGTTGCACAGCCCTGTGGCTCTATCCTGTCATGTTGTGTTCCCACTGTCTGTCAGATCGCTGGGCACCCTCTGCCTGTCGTGCAGCGCTCTTTGGCTCGCCGCTCTCCAGGATCAGCAAGTGCAGTAGGCACTGTGTTTGTCAGTATGTGTGTGGCCAGGGGACCATTCTTAGGGCTCTATGCTATGGAGCCCCACTCTCCCCTGCCTTCAGATGCTGGCATCAGAACCGAAAGTACCTCGATATTCTGTGCAGGAGACTTCTGTATCCACAGTTTCAAACGCTCTCAGTTCTGCTACATATACAGTGCGAGCTCTGTCACATGACCCCCTCCCTCCCATGAAACCGTCATATAAACAAACTACAGACTCACAGTGGCATGGGCAGAGGAAGTAGCCACTGCAGCAATTAGGTAATCTGAGAGGTATAGCATGGAAACTACTGGATATATGTAACAAACTCCAAAAAATATGGAACAGTGTAGCATCAGATCCTCCACACCTCCATCATACGTTAGGAACTGACAGGTAGAATCTATGTAGAAGCTTGCGAGTATGATACATGTTTAATAAAATTTTAAGTTGGTTCTCTTTATAAAGTGCGCAGATAGACTATTGGATTGTTCTCGCCCATCATTCTGGCCCTTAGTGAAAGTATCTTATGTGTGAGGGGATCTAACAGAGTCTGGATTTGAAAAGTGCCTGCCTGTACCCAGGGCCTGTAACTATTGGCGAGACTATCCGGGAGATGTGAAGTAAATAGTATTGGGGTAACCAACGAGTGTGCCCAGGAGTGCAGGCACCAAGCCAGCTAGCGGGGGACCCCATATCAGTGTAGCCGGGTGTAGCGGGGCCAACCATAGTTTCTCAAGTTCTGTCCATCTGTTATAAGCATACATTGTAGACCAAGAGGTGATATGACGGAGGTGAGTCGCTAAATAATAAAGCTTAAGGTCAGGGACGGCTAGTCCTCCACTGGTGATCCCCGCTGTCAGCACCGCTTTAGAAATCCTATGGTTCCTGCCCCCAAACACAAATCCCAGGCACATTGACTGCAACCTTCCCAACACCACCATTGGAACTGCTACCGGAAGAGTCTCAAACAGATACAATAACTTCAGCTGGATAGACATCTTAATAGCCGCTATAGGTCCCAACAACGATATATGTAGAGGCTGACATTTAGTTAAAAGGTCCTGAATTTCCTTAATCATTGGTGGGAAGTTAGCTGCGTAGAGAGTCTTATAGGTTCGGGTTATCCGGACCCTTTAATACCTCAGTTTATCCCTTACGGTTTCGGAATCACCATTTTAAAGGTCCTTAACATATCTTCAGAGATTGGGGTACCAGTCATGAAAGTGTTAAACAGTTTAACTAGCGTACTCGAAACTGCTCGTTGCTCGGACGAATACATTGCCCGCTCGAGAAAATGGCATCTCCCGCCGTTTTGCTTTTTGGCGGCCAGAAACAGAGCCAATCACAAGCCAGGAGACTCTGTGCTCCACCCCGCATGACGTGGTACCCTTACACGTCGATAGCAGTGGTTGGCTGGCCTGATCAGGTGACCCTGGAATAGACTAGTCCCTGCCCGCGCTGCTCGTATCATTCTCTGTCTGGATGCCGCTAGGGAGAGAGCTGCTGCTGGTCAGGGAAAGCGTTAGGGTGTTCTATTAGAATAGTGTTAGGCAGGAGTGATTCTACAAGAACCCAACAGCCCTTCTTAGG
>WNYA01000152.1:836-131933 GCA_019512145.1 Engystomops pustulosus | reverse complement strand
CGCTACTACACTTGATCTTATACAAAAGGTTCTTAGAAGTGCTGTTTTGGGAATAGCCTAGAAACAGGGGCTTGGATTGGCGAAAGCTCGCCTGGCAGCGGAGCGCCAGCTCCATCTCAAGATCCAACTAACATAGTTTTAACTGCAGCACCTTTAATCTACTACTAGTTCACTGCCTCCATACATCGTCCCCTTATGAAACTAGCTGTGTCAGGCAGAATTTTCAGGTGTTTTACCAGATACATAGTGGAACTCGGCCCATCTGTCGCCGTCATGCTGGAGACCTGAAGTTGCAATCATAGCAGCGCAATATGGAGGCCCCATACTGCGCCTCTTAATCATGGAACCATTTCCGTAAAAACAATCAAAAATAGAACCACTATGCTATTCCATATTCCTAGGTGAAATATTCAAACGACCCGGCCTGCTTTGAAAATTATAATTTTTTCAAAGTAAACGCTTCTGGCCCCCAGCCCATTTTGGGTGGGGAGGAGCCGAGAGACAGGGGCTTGGGACAGTCGAAATCTCGCTGGCAGTGGATGCTAGTCCATCCCAAGATTAGGCAGCTCAGAGGCATCCATGCATGCGCCTGCTGTTTCTGTCCATTTTGCCTCCCATCCTCCACAGCGTCCACCAAAGTCTCATTTCAACTCTCTATACCCCAGATGCTGGAGCACGAGAGGATATGCAGCACATCATCCCCTTATCAAACGAGCTGTGTCAGGCGAATTTTCAGGTGTTTCACCAGATACATAGTGGAACTCGGCCCATCTGTCGCCGCCATGCTGGAGACCTGAAGTTGCAATCATAGCAGCGCAATATGGATGCCCCATACTGTCGCTCTTAATCATGGAAGTCGTCTCCATGGCTGCCTCCACAATGTCGTCTTATCAAAAGAGCTGTGTCAGGCTCATTTTTCGGGTGTTTCACAGATACGTTATGGAACTTGGTCACTATGTCGCCACCATTCTGTGTTATCGACTAAATATACCGGCAACCTTTTGTTCAATAGGAAATCATTTCACCTCCTTGGTGAAAACCTGAGTCCATTTAGGGTATGTCGCCATGCCACTCTCTAGCCTGCCACTGCTGCCGCTGCCCTGCATGCCATCCCCTATAGTGTCAGGGTCAATTATTGCATGTTTTAGATGCTATCTAGCTTCTTCTGTCACTCTGTCATGGCCATGCTGTTGCCCATAATTTTGGCATAATGGGGCGATTAGCAGCCCTCAGAGGCATCCATGCATGCTGCCCCTGCGTGGTCCTGTCCATTTCCGTGGTGTTTCATCCTTTTTGAGGTCCAGGTGTTTGGCCAAGCTTCCCTGTGCAGAGCATTGGTCCCCTTGAAAAATGCTCGGTCTCCCATTGACTTCAATGGGGCTCGTTATCGAGATGAGCACTCGAGCATCGGGAAAAGTTGTTAGCATAACAGTACCCGAGCATTTTAGTGCTCGCTCATCTCTAGTACTGTTCCAAGGTCAACCATTGAGTTTGGCGACATGAGGCGGGGGGGCTGGCAGGAAATCTATAGAGATCCTGATAGTATGTTTCGAATATTTGTGCTTTCTTCTCTGGATTGTAATGGAAAGTTCCTGTACTATCCCAAGTTGCCGCTGCATCTTGGAGTTGGCGAGCTAACAGTGTGTGTGCCCAATTACCATACTCATAGAAACGCTGACAAGAATATCGTAGTAGCTTTTCTGCCCCCACCATGTCTATTTTTCGTAACTGGGCCCGGGTAGCGAAAAATTTTTGCGATGGGCGAGTAAGCAATTTGCTTTGTAAGGTTCCAAGTTCCCTCACACATAGCTGTCGCACCACTTTCAACGCCTTCTTTTTATAGGCTACCTGGGATATGACATACCTGGAGCGCAAAAGGAAGTATAGCGCAACCCACCCACACGCCCAAGCCCTCAACGTCCACATCTCCAAGTTGCTTAGCCTGGAGATGCTGCCCTATAGGCTGGTAGAGACGAGGCCTTCGAAACCTCATGGCGGCCGGCCGCCTCGGTATTCGGTCCACAGCCGCCACTACTTTCCCGATGTGCCGTCCCAGCCTGCCACAAGCACGTGTGAGAGAACACATCGCATGCCCTGGACCAACACGTTTCTGACAAGGTCACTGACCACGGACACGTGGACGAGTGCTGCTGGGCAGGGCCACTATATATCGCTGACGGCACATTGGGTTAACTTGGTGGAGGCTGGGACCGAGTCTGACCCTGGGGCTGGTATATACTGCCGACGCCGAGGATGCAGGACTACCTCGGTCCAGGTTCAAAGGCCTACTATGCCTCCTCCTCTCCTACCCCTCCTCCACCTCCTCCTCCGAATACCATCCGTGGGCATGGCGCCATCAGTCGGGTTAGCTCTAGGCACAGCAGCAGTGTCGTCGCTAAGCAACAGCAGGCGGTGCTCAAACTGCTGAGCCTAGGCGATAAAAGGCACACCGCCCAAGAGCTATTACAGGGTATCACGGCGCAGACTGATCTGTGGTGGCACACGCTGAACCTGAAGCCAGGCATGGTTGTGTGACAACGGCCGTAAACTGGTGGCGGCTCTGCAATTCGGCAGATTGACACATGTGCCATGCCTGGCCCATGTGTTAAATCTCATAGTTCAGCGTTCCTATAGACAAACCCCAATCTGTCTGATTTGCTCACGAAGGTGCGCCGACTGTGCGCATTTCAGGAAGTCCAGCACAGATGCTCAGGGCAGCGCAGCGCCGCCTCCAACTGCCCGCTCACCAACTGTTGTGCGATGTGCCCACAGAGGTGGAATTCAACATTAACCATGTTATCCAGAGTTACCAGCAGCGCAGAGCGATTGTAGACGCCAGATGTCAACTTCCACCAGAACTGGTAGTCAGGTCAGTCAGCTTCTAAGTCTACAATGAGGAGGTGGACGTGGATGTCTGATATCTGTCAGGTGCTGAGTAACTTTGAGGAGTCAACACAGATGGTCACTGGCAATGCCGCCATCATCAGCCTCACCATCCCGTGCTTGGCCTGTTGAAAAACTCTCTGGTCAGCATGAAGTCGGAAAGCTTTGCGCTCGCACAAGAGACGGGGGAGAAGATTCCTTTGTTGATAGCCAAGCACCCTTAGGTCTGTTTCTCAGCGCATATCGGAGGAGGTGGAGGAAGATGAGGAGGAAGAGGAGGAGAATGTTGGCGAGACAGAAGAGGGGGACCATTGTTCAGTCCTCACTGTTCGCGTGTATGGCAGAAGAGAGGAGTTGGAGGAGTTGGAGGAGGAGGAAATGGACAGTCAGGCCAGTGCGGGGAGTGAATTCTTGCGCGTTGGGACTCTGGCGCATATGGCAGATTTCATGCTAGGCTGCCTATCCCGTGACCCTCGCGTTCAAAGAATTTATTCCAGCACCGATGACTGGGTATTCACTCTCCTGGACCCACGGTACAAGCAAAATCTTTCCACTCTCATCCATGGAGAGAAAGGAGTGTGAGAATGCATGAATACCAGCAGGCCCTGGTACACAAGCTGAAACACTATTTCCCTTCTGACAGCGCTATCGGCAAGGGGCGTACTTCTGGGGACAAGTAGCGAGGGAGAGTAGGCGAGCAGGCAGCTTTTCCAGCACTGGCAGGGGTACGCTTTACAAGGCCTTGGCAGTTTTATGTCACCCCAGCAAGACACTGTCACCTGTCCCCAGTCTCGAGCAGAGTAGGGCTGATCTTTACAGAAAGATGGTGAGGGAGTACGTAGCTGACCATACCATCGTCCTAAATGATCACACAGCTCCCTACAACTACTGGGTTTCAAAGCTGGACATGTGGCCACAAACTGGCGTGTACGCCTTGGAGGTTCTTGCCTGCCCTGCCGCTAGGTGTTGTCGAGCGGGTTTTAGTGCAGCTGGTGGCATCATCACCGATAAGCGTTACACGCCTGTCGACTGACAGCACTGACAGGCTGATGCTTATCAAGATGAATAAAGCTGACCTGGATTTCTCGATTCATTCTCACCAGGTGAAAGAAGCTCAAACTGAATAATGTATGCACTCTCTCCTCATTGCTCTTCTCCTCCTCTTTGTACACTAAGCATAGGAAACTGGCTATTTTTTGCCAGCCAAATGGCTCTAGCTATAGTACTCTATGTATTTAATTTTTCTGGAGGGCCACCTACCCGGTCCTTGTTTTAAACAATTTTTGGGAGTGCCACATACAGGCACTCAATCTATTAATTTTTCTGGAGGGTCACCTACCTGTCCTCTGGTTTGAAAACTTTTTTGGACGCCACATACAGGCACATCCAAATTAAAATTGTCTCATAGAAGCCTCCACATGTCGTCTCTTTAGCTGGCTCCACACGTTGTCTCATTGCTACTCCAAAGTCATCGCCATAGCTTCCCTGTCAAAAGTGTCCAATAGCTGCCTCCATACATGGTCTCCTTATCAAGCGAACTGTGTCAGGCAGAATTTGGGTTGTTTTCATGGCTTCCACATCAAACTTGTAACTTTTGTCGCCACCCTGCTGTGTAACCACAAAATATACTGGCAAACTTTTTCATTTACCGATATTATTTCAGCGCTTCTTGCGCATCTGTTACATCCCTCCCCCGGCCATATCTCAAACTTATAAGAAAAGTGATTCTACAAGAACCCAAAGCCCTTCTTAGGACTACAATAACGTTTTATTTTACTTTTTTTTGGTTGCTGTGGCTGGGCTTGCTGCCAGTAGTAGGCAGCTAGTACCATATTGTGAGTAATTTGCAGGGAGACTTGCTCACCGTTGTGTTTAGCTCTTAGTGACACACATATCCACCTTAAAACCGAAGGGGGACAATTAGGGGTTGATTAGAATTAGGCAGAGTTGCTGATTTATTTTTTTTACCTTATTCTTTTTATAGCTCAACGTCATCTTGCAAAGCAGTGTGGCTTTCACTGTAGGCTAGAAAATAGCCATAGGAGAACCCCAACGGCTTACTTAGGCCTACAATAGCGTTATATTCCTTTTTTTTGTTTGCTGTGGCTGGGCTTGATGGCATTAGTTAGTGCAGCTAGTACCATATTGTGAGGAATTTGCTGGGAGACTTGCAACCGTTGTGTAGCTCTTAATGACACGCATATCCACCTCAAACACTGAAGTGGGACAATTTATAGGGGTTTAATTAGAATTAGCAGAGTCTGCAGTTTTTTTTTTTTTTACCTTTATTTCTTTTTATAGCTCAACGTTCATTTGCAAAGCAGTGTGCTTTCACTGTAGGCTAGAAAATAGCATAGGAGACCCCAACGGTTACTTAGCCTACAATAGTGTATATTTTCTTTTTTTGTTTGGTTGTGGCTGGGCTTGATGGCATTAGTAGTGCAGCTAGTACCATATTGTGAGGAATTTGCTGGGAGACTTGCGACGTTGTGTGTTAGCTCTTAATGATACGCAATATCAACCTCAAACACTGAGTAGGACAATTTATTAGGGGTTTGATTAGAATTAGGCAGAGTGTGCAGTTTTTTTTACCTTATTATTTCTTTTTATAGATCAAACGTCATCTTGCAAAGCAGAGTGCTTTCACTGTAGGCTAGAAAATAGCCATAGGAGAACCCAACGGCTTACTTAGGCCTACATAGCGTTATATTTCTTTTTTTGTTTGCTTGTGGCGGGCTTGCTGGCATAGTAGTGCAGCTAGTACCATATTGTGAGGAATTTGCTGGGAGACTTGCGACCGTTGTGTTTAGCTCTTAGTGACACGCATATCCACCTCAAACACCGAAGCGGGACAATTTATTAGGGGTTTGATTAGAATTAGGCAGAGTCTGCTGATTTATTTTTTTTTCCTTTATTTCTTTTTATAGCTCAAAGTCATCAGGCACAGCACAAATCTAGTGTGTGCTGTCAGGTAGTGTTAGAAACTAGCCATAGCAATAGGATAGCATCGTTTTGTTTAAAAAAATAAATAAAAAACACACACAAAAAAAAAAAATTTAGTTTACACTTTATTGAAAATGTGTAACCGAGGGCTGGAGGTAGAGGACGAGGGCGTGGGCGTGGGCATCCAACTACTGCAGGGGTCAGAGGCCGTGGTCCTGGGGGGGCGAGACACCACTGCTGATGAGGAGCAGGGCGAACGCCGCAGAGCTACACTCCCTAGGTTCATCATATCTCAAGTTATGGGACTGTGGTAGAGCACTGTTGAGGCCAGAAAGTGCGAAGAGGTGATGTCGTTGGATTGCGGACAATGCTTCTAGCCATTTGTCACCAGTCAGTCTTCCATGCAGTCCACCCATGTCACCGAAATCAGCATCCCCAGCTCCCCACTCAGCCTCCTTCCCCCAGTCTGCCCCCTCCAGCAAAATTTGCATTTGAACTGGCATATTCTGAGGAACTTTTTTCTGGACCCTTCCACAGTAACAAACCACTTGTCGGGTTGCTGTGAGCAAAGTTCCGATGCCCAGGTTTTCCACCGGTCGCAGTCTGTGGGTGATGATGACATTATTGACGTAGTGGGAGAAGTGTGTAAAGAGGTGTCGGACGATGAGGAGACACGGTTGTCAGACAGTGGTGAAGTTGTGTCAGGGCAGGAAAGTACGAGGGGGGAGCAGACTGAGGGATCGGAGGTGATGAGGTGACGGACCCAAGCTGGGTTGATAGGCCGGGTGAACACAGTGCTTCTGAGACGGAGGCGAGTCCTATAGCAGAACGTTGGAAGAGGCAGTGGTGGGGCCAGATGGAGAGGCAGGGCCAGAGCTGGTGCATCAGCGCCAAATGTTGCACGTAGTCAAGCTCCCGTGGCGAGGGCTAGATTTTCAGAAGTCTGGAGGTTCTTTAAAGAAAAACACTGGATGGACCAACGGACTGTGGTGTGAAACCTTTACCAAACCAGGATGAGCAGGGTTCCCCATACTAGCTTAACTACCACCGTTATGCGAGCGTATGAATGCTAAACACCCCCACACAATGGCACCAAGCCCGTTCACTCCGGCGGGCACACCATGCTCCTTCCCCTGTCATCGCTAGTCAGCCCCCTGCCCAGGACCAGGCCCAAACACCTCCCGTGCGAAAACCCATCTTCGCCTCCACGATCCCCACATCATCCCCAGGTTCAGCTCTCATACCCCAGACGCTGGAGCGCAAAAGGAAGTAAGCGCAACCCACCCACACGCCCAAGCCCTAAAGTCCACATCTCCAAGTTGCTTAGCCGGAGATGCTGCCCTATAGGCTGGTAGAGACCGAGGCTTTCGAAACCTCATGGCGACGGCCGCCCCTCGGTATTCGGTCCACAGCCCCACTACTTTTCCGATGTGCCGTCCCAGCCCTGCACACAGCACGTGTGAGAGAACATCATCCATGCCCTGACCAACACCGTTTCTGACAAGGTCCACCTGACCACGGACACGTGGACGAGTGCTGCTGGGCAGGGCCACTATATAGCTGACGGCACATTGGGTTAACTTGGTGGAGGCGGGACCGAGTCTGACCCGGGGCTGGCATATACTGCCGACGCCGAGGATTGCAGGACCACCTCGGTCCAGGTCTCAAAGGCCTACATGCCTCCTCCTCCTCCTACCCTCCTCCACCTCCTCCTCCGAATTCCATCCGTGGGGCATGGCGCAATCAGTCGGTAGCTCTAGGCCGCAGCAGTGTCGTCGCTAAGCAACAGCAGGGGTGCTCAAACTGCTGAGCCTAGGCGATAAAAGGCACACCGCCCAAGAGCTATTACAGGGTATCACGGCGCAGACTGATCTGTGGCTGGCAACGCTGAACCTGAAGCAGGCATGGTTGTGTGGGACAACGGCCGTAACATGGTGGCGGCTCTGCAATTCGGCAGATTGACACATGTGCCATGCCTGGGCCATGTGTTTAATCTCATAGTTCAGGTTTCCTCTAGACAAACCCCAATCTGTCTGATTGCTCACGAAGGTGCGCGAATCTGTGCGCATTTCAGAGGAGTCCAGCACAGATGCTCAGGGCAGCGCAGCGCCGCCTCCAACTGCCCGCTCACCAACTGTTGTGCGATGTGCCCACGAGGTGGAATTCAACATTAACATGTTATCCAGAGTTTACCAGCAGCGCAGAGCGATTGTAGACTGCCAGATGTCAACTTCCACCAGAACTGGTAGTCAGGTCAGTCAGCTCCTCAAGTCTACAATGAGGAGTGGACGTGGAGTCTGATATCTGTCAGGTGCTGAGTAACTTTGAGGAGTCAACACAGATGGTCACTGGCAATGCCGCCTCATCAAGCCTCACCATCCCGCTGCTTGGCCTGTTGAAAAACTCTCTGGTCAGCCATGAAGTCGGAAGCTTTGCGCTCGTCACAGAGAGCGGGGGAAGAAGATTCCTTTGTTGATAGCCAAAGCACCCTTAGGTCTGTTTCTCAGCGCATACGGAGGAGGTGGAGGAAGATGAGGAGGAAGAGGAGGAGATGTTGGCGAGACAGAGAGGGGACCATTGTTCAGTCCTCACTGTCAGCGTTATGGGCAGAAGAAGCGGAGTTGGAGGAGTTGGAGGAGGAGGGAAATGGACAGTCAGGCAGTGAGGGGAGTGAATTCTTGCGCGTTGGGACTCTGGCGCAATGGCAGAGTTTCATGCTAGGCTGCCTATCCCGTGACCCTCGCGTTCAAAGAATTATTCCAGCCACCGATGACTGGGATTCACTCTCCTGGACCCACGGTACAAGCAAAATCTTTCCACTCTCATCCATGGAGGGAAAGGAGTGTGAGAATGCTGAATACCAGCAGGCCCTGGTACAACAAGCTGAAAACACTATTTCCCTTCTGACAGCGCTATCGGCAGAGGGAGTACTTCTGCGGGACAAGTAGCGAGGAGAGTAGGCGAGCAGGGCAGCTTTCCAGCCTGGCGGGGTACGCTTTAAAGGCCTTTGCCAGTTTATGTTCACCCAGCAAGACACTGTCACCTGTCCCCAGTTCGGCAGAGTAGGGCTGATCTCTTACAGAAAGATGGTGAGGGAGTACGTAGCTGACCATACCATCGTCCTAAATGATCACACAGCTCCCTACAACTATGGGTTTCAAAGCTGGACATGTGGCAAAATGGCGCTGTACGCCTTGGAGGTTCTTGCCTGCCCGCCGCTAGCGTGTTGTCGAGCGGGTTTTCAGTGCAGCTGGTGGCATCATCACCGATAAGCGTTACACGCCTGTCGACTGACAGCACGACGGCTGATGCTTATCAAGATGAATAAAGCCTGGATTTCGTTTCTCGGATTTCATTCTCCACCAAGTGAAAGAAGCTCAACCTGAATAATGTATGCACTCCTTCTCCTCATTGTCCTCTTCTCCTCCTCTTTGTACACTAAAGCATAGGAAACGGCTATTTTTGCAGCCAACTGGCTCTAGCTCTATAGTACTCTGTATTAATTTTTCGGAGGGCCACCTACCCGGTCCTCTGTTTTAAACAATTTTTGGGAGTGCCCATACAGGCACTCAATCTATCAATTTTCTGGAGGGTCACCTACCTGCTCCTCTGGTTTGAAAACTTTTGGACTGCACATACAGGCACATCCAAATACTTTGCTCCATAGAAGCCTCCACATGTCGTCTCTTTAGCTGGCTCCACACGGTCTCATCTGACACCTCCACCTCATCGCCATAGCTTCCCTGTCAAAAGCGCCTCCATATAGCTGCCTTTCATACATGGTCTCCTTATCAAGCGAACTGTGTCAGGCAGAATTTTGGGTTGTTTTCATGGCTTCCACATCAAACTTGTTAACTTTGTCGCCACCTGCTGTGTAATCCACAAAATATACTGGCAAACTTTTATCATTTACCGATATTATTCAGCGCTTCTTGCGCATCTGTTTACATTCCCCTCACCCGCCATATTCCAATACTTATAAGAACGCTACTACACTTGATCTTATACAAAAGGTTCTTAGAGTGTTTTTGGGAATAGCCTAGAAACAGGGGCTTGGATTGGCGAAAGCTCGCCTGGCAGCGGAGCAGCCAGCTCCATCTCAAGATCCAACTAACATAGTTTTAACTGCAGCACCTTAATCTACTACTAGTTCACGCCTCCAAACATCGCCTTATGAAACTGAGCTGTGTCAGGCAGAATTTTCAGTGTGTTTACCAGATACATAGTGGAACTCGGCCCATCTGTCGCCGTCATGCTGGAGACCTGAAGTTGCAATCATAGCAGCGCAATATGGATGCCCCATACTGGCCTCTTAATCATGGAACCATTCCGTAAAAACAATCAAAAATAGAACCACTATGCTATTCCATATTCCTAGGTGAAATATTCAAACGACCCGGCCTGCTTTGAAAATTATAATTTTTTCAAAGTAAACGCTTCTGGCCCCCAGCCCATTTTGGGTGGGGAGGAGCCGAGAGACAGGGGCTTGGGACAGTCGAAATCTCGCTGGCAGTGGATGCTAGTCCATCCCAAGATTAGGCAGCTCAGAGGCATCCATGCATGCGCCTGCTGTTTCTGTCCATTTTGCCTCCCATCCTCCACAGCGTCCACCAAAGTTCATTTCAACTCTCTATACCCCAGATGTGGAGCACGAGAGGATATGCAGCACATCATCCCCTTATCAAACGAGCTGTGTCAGGCAGAATTTTCAGGTGTTTCACCAGATACATAGTGGAACTCGGCCCATCTGTCGCCGCCATGCTGGAGACCTGAAGTTGCAATATAGCAGCGCAATATGATGCCCCATACTGTCGCTCTTAATCATGGAAGTCGTCTCCATGGCTGCCTCCACAATGTCGTCTTATCAAAAGAGCTGTGTCAGGCTCATTTTTCGGGTGTTTCACAGATACGTTATGGAACTTGGTCACTATGTCGCCACCATTCTGTGTTATCGACTAAATATACCGCAACCTTTTGTTCAATAGGAAATCATTTCACCTCCTTGGTGAAAACCTGAGTCCATTTAGGGTATGTCGCCATGCCACTCTCTAGCCTGCCACTGCTGCCGCTGCCTCTGCATGCCATCCCCTATAGTGTCAGGGTCAATTATTGCATGTTTTAGATGCTATCTAGCTTCTCTGTCACTCTGTCATGGCCATGCTGTTGCCCATAATTTTGGCATAATGGGGCGATTAGCAGCCCTCAGAGGCATCCATGCATGCTGCCCCTGCGGGTCCTGTCCATTTCCGTGGTGTTTCATCCTTTTTGAGGTCCAGGTGTTTGGCCAAGCTTCCCTGTGCAGAGCATTGGTCCCCTTGAAAAATGCTCGAGTCTCCCATTGACTTCAATGGGGCTCGTTATTCGAGATGAGCACTCGAGCATCGGGAAAAGTTCGTCTCGAATAACGAGTACCCGAGCATTTTAGTGCTCGCTCATCTCTAGTACTGTTCCAAGGTCAACCATTGAGTTTGGCGACATGAGGCGGGGGGGGCTGGCGGAAATACTATAGAGATCCTGTAGTATGTTTCGAATATTTGTGCTTTCTTCTCTGGTTGTAATGGAAAGTTCCTGTACTATCCAAGTTGCCGCTGCATCTTGGAGTTGGCGAGCTAACAGTGTGTGTGCCCAATTACCATACTCATAGAAACGCTGACAAGAATATGTAGTAGCTTTTCTGCCCCACCATGCTATATTTTCGTAACTGGGCCCGGGTAGCGAAAAATTTTTGCGATGGGCGAGTAAGCAATTTGCTTTGTAAGGTTCCAAGTTCCCTCACACATAGCTGTCGCACCACTTTCAACGCCTTCTTTTTATAGGCTACCTGGGATATGACATACCCACAATACACTACTTTATGTGCTTCCCACAGTACAGGCAACGAGGGGGCCGACGGGGAGTTATCCGTAAAGTACTGGAGTAATGAAGTACATAGCGCCTCCTTTGTGATATTGTGGGAAAAATAAGTCTCATTAAGTCTCCAATGGAGGGGATGGGGAGTTCACAAACGACAATTCGACCATAACTGGAGCGCGGTCCGACCAGGAGATTAAACCTATATCTTCAGAATGTAAATAGAAGTACAAAGACATCCCCAAGAAAAAAGTCTATACGTGTATGTGTCTTATGTGGGGGTGAATAGAAGGAATAACCCCAGGCTGTAGGGTTATCAACCCCCAATAAATCAAAAAGGTCATATCTGCATACCAATTTCCTAAAACCCAATGAGAGCCTACTCTGTTGTTGTGATGGGGGAGTGTCCTGCATGGGTTTCAGCAAATATATGTAATTGAAACCTCCCGCTATTAACAGTGGCACCGACCGATATTGGGCTAAATGGGACAGGACCCCTGATATAAATCCCAATTGCCTGGAATTCGGGGATATACATTACATAGGACAAGCTGGTGCCCCCCAAGGGTCCCCCTCAGAATAAGGAAGTATCCAGTACCCAAAAAGGGCAAGAGCAGGCTATCAGGATTGCCACTCTTGCCGTCTTTGTTGCTGCAGTAGCCTAAAAGCTCTGAGGGCAACCTCTTTTGGAAAATCTAAACTATACAGACGCCGTTAGGGTTTTTTGCAAGAACGCTATATTCGTTTTAAGTCGTTTCAGCTCCTGCAGCAACAACTGACGTTTAGAGTTAGAGTTCAACCCCTTGACATTTAAAGTAATAATCCTTACCATCTCTTACAACGTGTAGACAAGTCAGGTGGGATTCTCAAGCATGAACAAGGTGTAATGCAAAGAGTGCCAGGTTGTTTCCTATGCTCAGATGACGTCATATGATACTTGTAATCATATAGTGACTTATAGTGACAACAATATAAACAGTCAACGATACAATTAAAATAAAGATCACAAATCTAACAAACATTTTTTGTTACTTGCCTCAGACAGCATGTGGGGCCAAAAAAAAGCCAAGGTTCAGGTGATGCATCCTGTCCAGGGCAGCATCTGCCATGAGGCGAGATGAAAATCTCACCTCAGGCGGCAGATGCTGGAGCCCTGATGGGAGTGGCAGCCTGGGCGTCTGTAATGTGGGTGATTCGGGCACCCATTGCCGCCCGAATCACCCAGCACGAAATTAATTGCGTCTGTTTCTTTAAGAACATAGACGCGATTAATATACAGAGCAGCAATGGGATGGGGAGCGTGGTGCGTATGCACGCTATGACCTAACAGCGTGCACTGCTAGGGTGGTTTCCTGTCTTACCGGCCTCCATGTGTAGCTAACAGGAGTGAGGAGCCCTGATTGAAGCTCCCTCTTTCTGTACCTTGTGCAGGCAGACCAGAAGACAGGAGGAGTAGTTTGCAGCAGGAGACTGGAGGTGGAGGAGCCCAGTCTTAGGACATGAAGAGTCACTGGATCGCCACGTGCAGGCCAGGTATCATAGTATCATAGTATATAAGGCTGGAAGGAGACGCAAGTCCATCAAGTCCAACCTTTAAGAAATAAATAAATGTTTTATCCCCATAACCCGTGATATTTTTGCTCTCCAGAAAGTCATCCAGGCCTCTCTTGAACATGTACGTAGAGTCCGCCATAACAACCTCCTGCGGCAGAGAGTTCCACAGTCTCACTGCTCTTACAGTAAAGAACCTTTGTCTAAGGTGTCGGGTTTCACAGGTTTGCAGGCAGGAGCCTCTGAGTGAGGGTGGAGTCTGAAAGCAGACAAGAGTTTAATCTAGGTTCTGAAATTCAGATTTAGAAACCTACCGGTAAATCAGTTTCCACTAGTCCACCATGACGGCCACCTGGAGGATGCCCTTTGACCTCTGTGGGAACAGGAAGGAGAGAGGTTAAAAGTCCCCTCCCAGCATCCTCCCACCAGTGTCTACCAAATAACCACACCTGGAATGGATGCAACTATTTATTTAGTATGTTAAGTCACACGCAAGAATACAACAGAAAATAATCAATATTAGGGAGGGAATAAATAGGCCGTCATGGTGGACTAGTGGAAACTGATTTACCGGTAGGTTTCTAAATCTGAATTTCCACCACGTCCCCCATGACGGCCACCTGGAGACTTATCAAATGAGATGATAAGTTAGGGTGGGATGATCGATTGGAGCACCTTCCTTCCGAAGGCCAGATCTTTATTCTTTGGAATGTCCAGTCTGTAGTGTTTTAAGAACGTATTTTTGGAAGCCCAAGTTGCTGCCCTGCAGATTTGGTCTAACGTAGCTCCCCTTCTTTCTGCCCACGAAGTAGATATGGCTCTTGTGGAGTGAGCCCTTATGTTCGATGGTACTGGCTTGTTCTGAAGACTGTAACATTTTGAAATTGCCATCTTGAGCCGTCTAGCGATAGTGATCTTAGAAGCCTTTTTTCCCTTGTTGGGTCCCTGGAATTGAATGAAGAGGTTATTATCTAAAGTCGGGTTTCTGATGTCAGAACTTTCTATTGGTTTGAATGGACCTTTAGTTAAGGCATTGAGAACCAAAGTACGGCCTGAGGACGGATTCTAGAAGAGGCGGTTATAAATCTTTTTACCCACCTATTGTGCATAAAGCAGCAGTCATAAAAGGCACCTAGGGCAGACAACTGCACTTTTAAAGTGCTTGTGGATAGTCCCTTTTCTAGTCCAGCTTGCAGGAACTCCAACACCTGAAAGACATTAGGGTTATCTTGTGATGGAGGTTTATCTCCACAAAAGGATACAAATTTTTTCCATATTTTATGATATATGGCAAATGTCACAGGTTTTCTACTCGCTTTCTACTCCCTTTCAGTATCCATGCCGATAGGTCGAAATAGCTCAGTCTTGGATGAAGGACTGGGCCTTGACAAAGGGAGTCGTTCTCCGGATGAAGTAGGATGGGTTCCTGAAGAGCCATGGATCTCAGGAGAGGGAACCAACGCTTCTTCCTCCAATTCGGGTAGATTAGTATTATCCTGGCTCTGTCCAGGTAGATCTTGCGTAGCACCTTTGAAATCAGGGGAATTGGGGGAAAGGCATATGCTAGTGGCTGGTTCCAAGTATGGCTGAATGCGTCCAGAATCGAGAATGGTTCTCTTGTGTCTAGAGAATAAAAATGGTTGCACTTTGTGTTCTCTCTTGAGGCAAACAAATCTATGAGTGGCTGCCCCCATAGGGTGATCAGTTGGTCGTATATCTCCTGCTTTAGGCACCACTCGTTCGGTAAGAGAGTTTTCCTGCTCAGGAAATCAGCTGTTATATTTTCTCTTCCGCGAAGATGAGTTGCAGAAAGAGATAGGCAATTGTCTTCTGCCCATCTGAAGATCTTTTGTGATAGAGCCAGTAAGTCTGGAGACCTGGTTCCTCCTTGTCTCCTCAGATATGATACAGTGGTGATGTTGTCGGATAATATTAGGAGGTGTGCATTCCTTAGGTGAGACTTGTTGGATCTCAATGTCTCCCAAACCGCACGCAACTCTGTAATTGGAGGATCTGGTACTGATTTCTTGTGTCTATTGACCTTGTACCAACTGATCCTGGAAAAAAAGCCCCCCAACCTGACTTGCTTACATCCGTCTGGATGGTAATCAAGGGCTGTTGGATCCATGGGATGCCCCTTCCTGGGTTCTTTGTGCTTAGCCACCACAAAAGATCTCGTTTCACACTCAGGGTTTGGACTCTTCTCTAAACCTCTTGGTGACCTGTCCCAGGATGAAAGGATCCAGCTTTGGAGCGACCTGGAATGGTTTTGGTACCATGATACGGCTGGGATACTGGCTGTCATCTGTCCTAAGAGCTTCATAGCTGTCCAGATTGAAACCCTTATGTTGTCCTTCTTGTCCTGTGGAAGAGAAGAGATTTGACGACATGAATCTAGGATTACCCCCAAGAATTTTATCTGGGTAAGGGGAGAAAGATTTGACTTTTGAAAGTTGATGATCCACCCCAAACTTGTGCGTGTAGTAATTGTGGAATCCCGAGACCTGACTAGGTCTAAGCTGGTACTGGCTATAATCAGGAAGTCGTCTAAGTAGGGAACGACAGACATGTTCTGATCTCTTAGGAAAGCAACCACCTCTATCATCAGTTTGGAGAATACCCTGGGAGCAGAAGAGATTCCGAAGGGTAGTGCACAAAATTGAAAGTGGTGAATTTCCCCTTCCAAGGATAGAATAGAAAATCTTAACTATTTCTGAGAGGAAGGCTGGATAAGAACGTGTTAATAAGCGTCATTTAGCTCTATGGTGAACATAATGAGTTTCGGTGGATGAGGGGTATAGCAGATCTTACCGACTCCATCTTGAAGCGTCTGTATATTATGAAGTGGTTCAATCCTTTCAAATGTATTATGAGGCGGTTCGATCCGTTGGGTTTCCTCACTGTAAACAGAGGGGAGTAGAAACCCTGTTTTTCTTGATTGACCGGAACTCTCAGGATGGCCCCCAGTTGTAACAGGTTCTGGACCTCCTGCCAGATGGTGACCTGTATAGAAGGAGATGACGGTGATGGATTGAAATATCTTTTGGGGGGGGGGGGGGAAAGACGGGAGAATTCTATTCTGTATCCATTTTTTACAGTGTCTCTTGCCCAGAGATTTGATGTTATCTTCTCCCACTGAGGCATAAAATGTGAGTCTTCCCCCAAACCTGGCGTCACCGTTTCTTACTTTTTAATGGGTCACTATTTAAGGAGAACAAGAAGCCACGACCTCTGCCTCCCTTGGGATAGCTCCAGCGGCCTTGTTTGCCCTTTCCTCTGAAGCTCTCCCTTTGGTCCTTGGGGTCACGAAAAATATCACTTTTCGGTGTCAAGTCGGTTTTCCGGAAATCCCATCTTTTTGTCGGCAGCTTTCTCAAGAATGGTATCGAGGTCCGGGCCAAAGACGCACTCACCGGAAAAGGGGACTCCACACAATTTTGTTTTGGAACGGATGTCTCCTCCCCATTGCTTTAGCCAAAGCACTCTCCTGGATACGTTGGATAGGGCCCCTTCTTTAGCTGAAAATCTGATGGATTCTGCTGAGGCATTAGCTAGAAAGGGGCCGCCAGTCTAAGGAGAGGAATATTTTCTAGGATTATTTCTCTAGGAGTATGATCCTTAACATGATTTTCCAGCTCGTTCAGCCAGAAGAGTAGCATCCTGGTTACAGAGGTAGCCACAAGGTTAGTCTTAAGGTTCAGCATAGATGTATCCAATGCTTTCTTGAGTAGTGCTTCAGATTTCCGATCCATAGGATCTCGAAGCTGGCCTTCATCTTCAAACTGTAAATCCATCTTTTTAGACACCTTGGAGACTTGTACATCAACCTTAGGACATGCGTCCCAAACCTTCGAATCATCAGGTTCGAACAGAAGTCGTTTCTTGAAATTTTTGGAGACCGTTATCTTCTTTTCAGGTTCCTGCCATTCTGCTGTAATTAGATCTTTCAGGGCATCATTGACGGGAAAGACCCTTTGCTTTTTGTTTCTCAGTCCTCCGAAGAGGTCCTCTTCGACTGATCTTGGAGGGATGATGTCCTCGATATTTAGCGTATCACTTACTGCTTTGAGCAGTCTTTCCATTTCCTCAATTGGGAATAAGTACCTTGCTTCTGAGTCCTGTAAATCAGAATGCGTTATTTCTGAGTCTTTATAGGAACAAGATGGAGATTCTGAGACATTTGAATCTGACACTGGAGTGGCTAAATCTAGATCCACATGGGCTCTTTTAGGGGAGGGACCCTGAAGAACCTGAGAGGTTGTAGCAAGGGATACGAACTTCTCTTCAATAAACTCTTTAATCTCATCCGTAAAAGAGTTTTTTTGTCTCTCAATAGTTTACATATCGGCTTTTTATGCGTATCGGGTAACTTGCTAATGCACATATTACATCTTCTGTATCTCTGAACATCAGATGATTTAGATTTGGATTTTGCCACTCTTCCCCCTTTCTCCTGCTTCTCCTCCTTGCCTTTCCCCTTTCCACAAGATTCCTCCTGGAAGGGAAGGAGGAGAAAATTTGTTGCAGGAGACCATAATAAACACATATATATACACACCATGTGGAGGATTCCTCCAGCGCACTTACAGGTACCAGCGGGTGGAGAGAGCCTGCATCTGCCTCTTCAGACATGGCTGTGACGGCAGGGAGACAAAAACACACGGCTGCACGAGTGTCCAGAACAAACTTTGAACTTAGACCTCAGATCAACGTGTACCCGCAATAAAATGAGCTTAAATACCTTCTAGGGGAGCCCATCCCCCTGTTGAAGGCTGCAGCCGGCGTTCATGCTCCGAGACCCAGCATCAGAGCGTCATTTCCGGTTCGCGCCGGAAGACGTCATCTGCCTCCGCGCGACACACCGGGAAATTATTTAAGGCACACGGAGCGCCACCGCTCTCCCTTGGGTGCTGGATGCCAGCAGGACCACGGAGCCGCCCGTGGACCCCACCTGCGTGGCTTAGTCGAGGGCCGCGCGACGGTGAGTGTTGCCGTCCCCCCCCCTCACACCTGAATGATGCAAGGGAGAGACCTTCACTCCATCCTGACCCTGTGGGAACAGGAAGAACACTGGTGGGAGGATACTGGGAGGGGAATTTTAACCTTTCTCCTTCCTGTTCCCACAGAGGTCAAAGGGCATCCTCCAGGTGGCCGTCGTGGAAATTCTGACTGCTGTGACAGAGAGCTCAGGTATTGACCAGAAGCAGAGGGGCTAAAATTGTATGTGCTCCAATATCAGGTTCACAATATTGCAAACCTAATAAACAATATTGGACCAAATTAAATACCCACCAGTCGCCATGTTGCCTAACCTAGTCACACCATCCGACACCGACGTGCGTTTCGCACCCAGCTTATTCAGGGGGTGTGAAGCTCAACTCTTTGCTTACCTATCGATTTTGTTCAGCTTTGTATAGATAGGCTGAGGATACTAGTAATAACTACACTCACCGGCCAATTTATTAGGTACACCTGTCCAACTGCTCGTTAACACTTAATTTCTAATCAGCCAATCACATGGCGGCAACTCAGTGCATTTAGGCATGTAGACATGGTCAAGACAATCTCCTGCAGTTCAAACCGAGCATCAGTATGGGGAAGAAAGGTGATTTGAGTGCCTTTGAACGTGGCATGGTTGTTGGTGCCAGAAGGGCTGGTCTGAGTATTTCAGAAACTGCTGATCTACTGGGATTTTCACGCACAACCATCTCTAGGGTTTTCAGAGAATGGTCCGAAAAAGAAAAAACATCCAGTGAGCGGCAGTTCTGTGGGCGGAAATGCCTTGCTGATGCCAGAGGTCAGAGGAGAATGGGCAGACTGGTTCGAGCTGATAGAAAGGCAACAGTGACTCAAATCGCCACCCGTTATAACCAAGGTAGGCAGAAATGCATCTCTGAACGAACAGTACGTCGAACTTTGAGGCAGATGGGCTACAGCAGCAGAAGACCACACCGGGTGCCACTCCTTTCTGCTAAGAACAGGAAACTGAGGCTACAATTTGCACAAGCTCATCAAAATTGGACAGTAGAAGATTAGAAAAACGTTGCCTGGTCTGATGAGTCTCGATTTCTGCTGCAACATTCGGATGGTAGGGTCAGAATTTGGCGTCAACAACATGAAAGCATGGATCCATCCTGCCTTGTATCAACGGTTCAGGCTGGTGGTGTCATGGTGTGGGGAATATTTTCTTGGCACTCTTTGGGCCCCTTGGTACCAATTGAAACTATGCCACGAAGAATTGAGGCAGTTCTGAAGTCAAAAGGGGGTCCAACCCATTACTAGCATGGTGTACCTAATAAAGTGGCCAGTGAGTGTATATACTAGCATCAACTAATCCTCCATCTCCTACTGCTTATTTCGAAAAGAAACTTAATCAATCCAGCTCACCTGGCGTTGCACGGTTCCAGAAGGCTGAAATGCTGGCAGCACACAAACAATAGGAGAAGCTTGTTGAAATAAACCAGCAAGTCCACAGGGATGAATTCTCATTAAAATGTTTATTTCTTCCTCATAAAATTAGTAAGAGACAGGTTGGCAACATCAGAGAGTAGTAGATCCACACATCTTACGCGTTTCGAGTCTTTGCGACTCTTAATCATAGACACTGATACAAATGCATGTAAGGGTATATAAACGCCCAAAAGTGGGAGGAGGGGGAAAAAAAAAACACATCATTTCCTCTTTTACTATAATATCACTATTCAGATACTAAACATATAAAAAAAACATTAATATACCTAAATCAAATCGTTTATGACATTCATGCCATGTGGTACAACACTGTTCAATACTAAAATCCAGAAACCTTCCCTATTCAAAAGACATCTTTTGTCTCCACCTCTTGGTGGGAAAGACACCCTTTCAATGCCAAAAAATTTAACTGCTTATTTCACCTGCGCAGACTGAACTTATTCAGCTACAAATGGTATTCTTCATAGGCTGAACTAATCTGGTATCCGCTATTGTATATTCCAGCTATATAGCTTTATGCCCCATGTGCATAAAGTGAACTAATTCTCTACCAAATGCTGTATATTCCACATGCATAGACTAAACAGCCTTTATCAGCTACGAATAGTATTTTCCATTTGTAGCAACTTAATTAATCCGGTGTCTTATGTATATTCTATCAGTATAGCAGCTACTGTACGGTTCATCTGCAAAAGATCTTTTTATCAACTACAGGCGGTCCCCTACTGAACACCCGACTTACAGACAACACCTGTAATAATTAAAAGTAATTTAATGCACTTTAGCCCCGGTAATAATTAATAGTAATTTAATGTACTTTATCCCTAGACTACAATAAACAGCTGTAACAGTTATCAAAGGTGTCTGCAATTAAGATTTATTGTTATTCCTGGTTCTTATGACAACCCAACATTTTTAAAATAGGGGGCAGCATTTTCCAGGATCAACACAAAAGGAGGCAGACAAACCCAGTGAGGGATCACGCATCAGACATCAAACCTTCGACTCGTCACAGAACCAACAGTCCAAGGCCGACCACCTCGGGCATGCATCATTAACATGAAAAGGATACCATGGGTAGCAGGAAGCTACCATCCTGCAAGCGGTCAATACCACTGGGGACTTCATGGACCCTGTGGTTCATCGTCTCTTAGCTTCTTGGTCCTTTCGGTGTAGTGCGTGGGTGAGCAAGAGAGAGGATCTAGACTGCTCCGGGAATCTTCTCCGCATTGCGTTGGTGGGTTCGGTGAAGGTAATCTCCATTCTAAGATAACTGGGACCTGCAGGTCTAGGGAGGTGCAAAAGACAATCAAATCTGCTGGGGAGCGCATATCACTGTTCTGCCCTCTTTGCGGGCAGTCAGACTGAAGGGGAATCCCCATTTGTAAGGCCCATCAGCTTTCCGCAGAACCTCTAACATGGTGGTAATGTTCTCCGGCGTTGTAAAGTGACCCATGAGAGATCTTGGAAAAGTTGTACCTGAGCACCTTTAAGATCAATATGAGGCCCATTACGTGCTTTAGCCATAATCTCCTCCTTCAACAGAAAGTCCACAATGCAACAGATGTCTCTAGGGTATCCAGAGACTGGTTTCGGTCTAAGTGCTCGGTGGGCTCTATCCATTTTAACAGGATCTTTATGGTTTCTTAACAGCAAGGTAGAGAACAGAAGATTGAGAACCTCTGGAACATTTTCAACGTTCTGCGCCTCCAGCATTCCACTGACCCTGATGTTGTTCCTACGGCCTTGATTATCAAGGTCCTCCACATGTGACTGCAGATCTTGTATTTTCTCAGATTGCTCCAGAAGACGAGAATGGAGAGTGTTAACTACATTTATGGAAGATGCACGATTGTCCTCTAGTTGGTCCACCCTATTAGCCACTGCGGTTAGGTCCTGGCGCATTTCGGCAATGGCTGACCAAAAAGTGTCTTTAACTTCAAGTACCAACGCCTGAAAATCTTTTTTCGTAGGTTACTGATGCACATGAGACTACCAATACGCTGGCGGAGGCCACGGTTGACCTGACAGTGAAGATTGATGTGACTCTGGAGACCAGTCTCCAGGACTCGATAGGGGCCGTAAGGTGGGGGTGTATTTGCATAGTCCATATCTCCCAGCTCCCTGTCAGGAGATCTCTGCATTTGGCTGTATTGTGGTTTCTGCGGAAGAGGGGATGCAGCAGCAGATACTGTGGCCTGGTGGCTGGGGCTCGGCTGCAAGCATGCAGCTCCTGCTAGCATAGCCAAGTCTATGAGCAGGGGCAGCGCTTCATTATGTCCCCCTCACATAAACATAGGGGGCTCTGGGTAGGTGGCTGTACCTCTGTGGGGCCGGTTTCCCATTGTCCCTCACCGTCTGTGGCCACGCTCCGCTTCTCCTCCTGAGCGCCGTGTTGCAGGACTGTTATGACTGAAGGAGGCAGGCCCTGTACACCGAAGGGTGCCAGAATCTCCATGCTCGCTGCCATCTTGGGTCCGGCGCATGTCTTCCAAACCAAAAAATCATCCAGGGTTCGGGGAGCAGAGGAGCCGGACTGGTCCTGAGGGGCTCCCTGAACTTTAGTGCTGCGGTGGTTCCCCATGAGAAGCCGATCCAGGCTTATTTAATGCGCTGGAGCGGCGTAATTCGGCTCAGGTGGATGGAGCTGCTGGCTCAGACATCTGTCGCGGTCGGCATCCGGACACGCCCAACACAACTGGTTTTAGAAAAGCCTAGGGGAAACCACAGCAGGCTGTACTGATCTCATCTATCTTAACAAAAGACCATCCCCTCCCCCCACAAGCTGTGGACTGGGATCCAGAAGAAGACAGTTGAGTTGTTGCGGTCTGTGAACCTAACACCTGTGCAACAACAGCCGAAATCTTGTAGCAGCTATGGGCATAGCGAAATTGTTACATATCCTTTTTTGCACATCCTTGTAGGTGAAAGGTTCTTGACCAATAACACAGATATGCCAGAGCGGCTGAATAAAGTGTGTGGTGTGTGTTGGCATTTTTTGCTTTCACATCTCGCTGTTGCTTGTCTATCTGCCTTGCAGAGGAACTTTGGCCCACCCATTGCCTCATATGTGATGTAATTCAATTTTGCATATGCTGCAAATTGTTTGTGAGCATCAGCAGTTCACACGGGAAGTTCAATTCCAACTCCAGCAAAACCTTGGGAGGGAGAATTAGCAGGGCTATGATGTAGAACGCCAGGAGCAGTTCTGCTCTGCCTCCCTTACCAACGGATATGGCATGTATTATGACTGTCTCACGTTATCTTTCCACAGATCTCCTGGTACTTAAGTGTCATGCGACCGCCTGAATAGTCCACATTTGGTGGGGGCCCGTTTAAGGGCACAGTGCTAGGGGCCCCCCTAAAATGTGTGTCTGGTCACAGCACATTTTCAGTACTGCCATGGGTCTCATCACCCACAAAAAGAAAATGCCAGCTACTGATTGAGTGGTTAGAGAATCGTATTCCACATTTGTTGCATTCAAAATTTGTAAAATTCTGGTTTTAAAATTTAAACAATTAAAAATGAAGTTTGAGTTTCGAGCCCTCTGCACCCAGCTTGGCCCAAACAGCAACAAAGACTGAGAACAGACCAGCTGGCCTGTATACCACCTAGAATACTAGTACTCCATAGCGAAACCTCCATATCGAGAACAAATCCAACCACACTTGGTGAATCCCTGCCAAATCCTGTTACCTACATCCCATACAGAAGTCACGGGAGACCATTACGAGAGAATCACTCCATACACTGCAGGACAAATGGAGCACACTCTCCATAGTCTAACTCCCTCAGCAAACCACAAGGCCTGTGCAACACATCTCATAGAGCGGAACACCTGCCAGATTCCTCTGCAGATCAGAGGCACTCTGCACTGATCAACCAGAGTCTGAGGCTTCAACAAATCTATTGTAAGGTGTTTACTCTCTGGCAAGACCCAAATTCTCTTTCACATACTAATAGGTCCATACCATAGCCTGACAGTTTCACACTATTATGCATCCAGTAATCAGGAGCAGTGGCTTCACTTAAAAGTCACTTTAATTACAGCCCATCTTCCTCCCTCTGCCACATCACCTTTTTTGCCACAGCAGCAATAATTGGATATTCTTCTACAAGACCAATAAAAAACAAAACAGGGTTTATTTTGCACAATTTGCTCTAGGAAACCCCTTTTTCTGTAACCTGTTAAGAGTAATATGGTTGTTTGAACACATAATTGACAGGGATGAGTTCTGGGAATCATATGACTCTGTTGCAAGCTACCAAAAGAGAATTAAAAAAAAAAAATTGTGAATGGAGGTAAGCAGCACAACATTATAACCCCTCTTGGAAACAATCTCAAGCTGAAATGGAGAAATATCTTTTTTTTAAAAAATTCCCTTTCACCCCCAAAAGCACTGTCCATTCTCTACATGTGTCTGCAGCAGGAAACTCATCAGAATTTCAACCAAGTGCTAGACATGAACATGCAGATCTAATGCAAATCTCTCATTAGTCCATGCAAAAGATTTTAGAAAAAGCTGTAAGGCCATCATTCATGACTCATATCAATCATAATGTGAGAAAAACAGGCAATAGAGTTAAACAACTAGAGGAAACATTATCCTCTCTCCTAACCTTTAGAGAAGCTACAGCTAATACTTTACATACAGTATGGAAAAAGTATTCAGTCAGCCACCAATTGTGCAAGTTCTCCCATTTAAAAAGATGAGATAAGCCTGTAATGGACATCAACTATAGGACAAAAATAAAAAACTAATCCAGATATTCACAGTCTGATTTTTAAAAATTTTATTTGCAAATTATGTGTGTGAAATTAAGTCACATACAAACAAGCAAAATATCTGGCTCTCACAGAGCTGCAACTTCTTTAAGAGGCTCCTCTTTACTTCACTCATTACCTGTAGTAACCAATTTAAACTTGTTATGAGTATAAAGGACACCTATCCACTACCTCAAACAGGCAGTCACACTCCAAACTTCACTATGAAGACCAAAGAGCTGTTGAAGTATACCAGAAACAAAATCGTAGACCTGCCCCAGACTGGGAAGACCGAATCTGCAATAGGCCAGCAATGTGTGAAGAAAATTGAGCGAGCAATCATTAGAAAATGGAAGACCACTGATAATCTCTTTCGATCAGGGGCTCCACATAACATGTCACACCTTGGGGTCAAGATGCTCACAAGAACAGTGAGCAAAATCCCCAGAACCACACAGGGGAGACCTAGTAAATGACCTGCAGAAAGCTGGTACCAACATGACAAGGCTATCGTCAGTAACACATTACGCCCACAAGATCCTGCAGTTCCAGACGTGTCCGCCTGCTTAAGCCAGTACATATCCGGGCCCATCTGAAGTTTGCTAGAGAGCATTTGGATGTTTTCAGAAGAGAATTGGGAGAATGTCATATGGTCAGATGAAACCAAAGTAGAACTTTTTGGTAGAAACACAATTTGTCGTATTTGGAGGCCAGTGAATGCCGAGTTACTATTATTATTTATTTATAGAACACCATTGCATCCAAAGAACACCATAACTAATGTGAAGCATAGGGGCAGAGCTCCTACCCTGCAACGTCTAACTCACTCCATCTTCCATCTATTTTGGCTCCCAAGAAATAAAACCATTCAGGACCGACTCTAGTTTTCAGTAGGCCCCTAGGCAGTGAACTAACATGGCAGCATTAACAATTCAGAAACAAAAACAGTCTCCGGTTCCCTAAAATATTCCATAGTTTATCATACCAAAACTGTTCTGTCATGTGAAGGGCAGTTATTAGGTAATTACCCAACAGGGCAAACCTAAAACTTTGTACCCCCCACCGCCAAGTAATAAAACTGAAGCATCAACTCAATGGGCCCATCTCCAATGTATGCACCACCTATGTGAGAGGCCTGTGACCTCATGCAGAGGTGTGTTCCATATCTTATATGGGTATACAAGTTCCCCCCAGTTTTTAAATCACTTAAACGGAGGCCGGAAGAAGCACAGTGTTGCGCGAAACGGCTGTTGCCTTCTTGTGGGCATTCCATGATCACTCCCTCCCTTTGTATGTCCCATGTGAGTATTTGTTGTTGACTATACAATAAAGAAGAAAAGAATATTAACAGAAGATTGGTGAGTGCCGTTCTTTCCTTATATCTTCAGCTTTGCTACTTTTGGACTGTGTCATTTTGGGATTTGAGCACCACCAAAACTGTAATTTTACGCTGCATCCGCACACAAGAAAATTTTTGCAAGCTTGCACACACATTTTTTGTTACCAGTGTTCCGATGCATGGAGGCATAGTGATCATAGGTGGTGCGGTTTTCATCTATGTGTGCACTGCATGAGAAGTGTTGCACTGTTAGCGTTACCGGAAACCTCCAATAACGCTAACATAAGTCACAGGTGAATTCTCGGAAATAAAGTATTGCTGCCAATACACCTTATTTTACCCATCATGCATCTATGAGGGACAGCATTGTATGCCTTTGCAAAGTTCAAGAACACAATATACACAGCAACTCCTCTGTCCAGTCATCTGCTAACCTCTTCATAAAAGCAGATCAGGTTGGTTTGACAACTTCTTTCCATAGTAAACCCATGCTGACTGTCACTTATTATACTATTTGATGCCACATACTCTTGTATGTAGTCTTTTTGTTCCCCTTCCAATATTTCCCCCTCAATTGAAGTTAAGCCTGCAGGCCTGTAATTGCCTGGCAAAGTTTTAGAGCCTTTTTTAAATTTCGCCACCACATGTGCTTTGCGCCAATCACTTGGAACTGTACTAGTCATTAGGGATTCTGTAAAGATTTTAAAAAGCGGCACAGCAATAACAGAACTAAATTCTCTGGGGTTTAACCCATTTGTTCAAGTAGCCTTGTAAACATTTATTTTATTGAGCTTGGATTAGAATATGTCAACATGCATCCAGCCTAGCATATTACAGGATGCATCACCCGCACTGGCACCACCCACCCTCGATGTTATTTCTTCTATTATTTAAACAAAGCTAAAAACCCATTTAGTATCGCCACAGAATATAGGGGTCCAACCTACTCTGACCCATATTTTTATTTAGAATTGATATACATTTAGGTATATCAAGAAATAATTTAATATTTCTTGGGATTTGTTTTGCAGTCTTTGGCCACCTGTCTTTCAATTTGGCTGATTTTATTTCCTTCTTAAAGAACTTAGTAAGCATTTTGTAATTGTTGAATGTTTCATGTGACCCATCAGATTTATATTTTTTGTCTGCCCTCTTAAATTTCTTCCAACAGCTATACTTAAAAGGGAAATAAAAGATAAAAAGAATAATGACCCATAGATTTTAAAGTCTCCCATTTAACATTAGTATCAACATGTGAGAATATCTGTCCCCAGTCTATACTGTAGTGCAGTGTTTGATTTTCCCACGTTTTTGCTTTTTACAGTTTAAACCTGCCCTATGTCACGATAATTGGTTATAACTTTAGAAAACTTTAACATATCCTGGTGATTTTGAGAATGTTTTCTCGTGATACATTGTACTTCATGGTAGTTGTAAAATTTAAGTGATAAGTGAAAATTTGGCAAAAGTTTGTAAAAATTCTTTATTTATCAAGTTTATAATGTTCTGCTTTCTAGACAGGAAGTAAAACTACCCCAATAGCTTGATAATTAACATTTACGGAATATCTGCTTTATGTTCAGATGATATTTTATGCACCTTGTCATTTTTCTAGGATGTTATGAGGCGCAGAACTTTAGGTACAATTTTTCTAATTTTCATGAAAGTCCCTAAAACTCAGCTTCCAAGTGACTTTGAAAGGCCCAAATAATAGTAAAACCCCATAAATAACCCCACTATAGAAACTTCACCCCTAAATGTACACTCACCGGCCACTTTATTAGGTACACCTGTCCAACTGCTCGTTAACACTTAATTTCTAATCAGCCAATCACATGGCGGCAACTCAGTGCATTTAGGCATGTAGACATGGTCAAGACAATCTCCTGCAGTTCAAACCGAGCATCAGTATGGGGAAGAAGGTGATTATGAGTGCTTTGAACGTGGCATGGTTGTTGGTGCCAGAAGGGCTGGTCTGAGCATTTCAGAAACTGCTGATCTACTGGGATTTTCACGCACAACCATCTCAGTTGTTTACAGAGAATGGTCCGAAAAAGAAAAAACATCCAGTGAGCGGCAGTTCTGTGGGCGGAAATGCCTTGTTGATGCCAGAGGTCAGAGGAGAATGGGCAGACTGGTTCGAGCTGATAGAAAGGCAACAGTGACTCAAATCGCCACCCGTTACAACCAAGGTAGGCAGAAGAGCATCTCTGAACGCACAGTATGTCGAACTTTGAGGCAGATGGGCTACAGCAGCAGAAGAACACTCCTTTCGGCTAAGAACAGGAAACTGAGGCTACAATTTGCACAACGTTGCCTGGTCTGATGAGTCTTGATTTCTGCTGCGACATTTGGATGGTAGGGTCAGAATTTGGCGTCAACAACATGAAAGCATGGATCCATCCTGCCTTGTATCAACGGTTCAGGCTGGTGGTGTCATGGTGTGGGGAATATTTTCTTGGCACTCTTTGGGCCCCTTGGTACCAATTGAGCATCGTTGCAACACCACAGCCTACCTGAGTATTGTTGCTGACCATGTCCATCCCTTTATGACCACAATGTACCCAACATCTGATGGCTACTTTCAGCAGGATAATGTGCCATGTCATATAGCTGGAATCATCTCAGACTGGTTTCTTGAACATGACAATGAGTTCACTGTACTCAAATGGCTTCCACAGTCACCAGATCTCAATCCAATAGAGCATCTTTGGGATGTGGTGGAACGGGAGATTCGCATCATGGATGTGCAGCCGACAAATCTGCGGCAACTGTGTGATTCCATCATGTCAATATGGACCAAAATCTCTGAGGAATGCTTCCAGCACCTTGATGAATCTATGCCACGAAGAATTGAGGCAGTTCTGAAGGCAAAAGGGGGTCCAACCCGTTACTAGCACGGTGTACCTAATAAAGTGGCCGGTGAGTGTATGTAAAAGTCTATTAAGTCACATGAGTTAAAACGTAATTTAGAAACGTAAATTTTTTGGGAAAATACATTCCTTTAGGCCAAAACTGACCGTTTCATAATAATTAAATGATGAAACGCTCTGCAACATTTGATGCCCAATTTCTTCCGAGTGTACTGATATTCCATATGTGGTGGTAAACTGCTGTATGGGCGCACGGCCGGGCATAGAATGAAAGCAGCGCCATTCACAACAGATTTGTATTGTCACATTGTACAAGCTATAAATTTTATTTTTTTGGTAGGAAGGTCAGTTTAAGTGTTTAGGTCCCTAAGGTTAGTATTCTCTAAGGGCTCAAATGGAGGCCCCATCAGATGATTTAACACCAGAGACAGATCCCAGTTTGGGATGTTTTGTCTCAAGCGAGGTCTTATCCTGGAGGTAGCTCTTACGAACCTCTGGATCCACTTGTGCTCAGCCAGCAAGGCAGACACCTGGACCTTGAGCGAACTTGTCTTCAGTCCTTTATCAAATCCTGCTTGCAGGAAGTCCAGTATCTGTGAGATGTTAGGGGACAACTGATTAGGAGGAACCGAGCCACAAAAAGATACGAATTTCATCCATATTCTGGAGTAAATTCTGTGAGTGACCACCTTACGACTGGCTTTCATTGTAGAGATTACCTTGTCTGATAGTCCCTGGGCTATTAGTATTTTCCTTTCGGGATCCATGCAGAGAGCTGGAGGGCCTTTGGATTGGGATGAAGTACTGGACCCTGGAACAGGAGAATGGGACAAGGCAGTAGCAGCAATGGATCTGCCAGTGCCATCTTTTTTAGCCAAGGAAACCAGTTCCTCTTTGGCCATCAGGGGACATCGAGGATAACTTCCGCCTGGTCTTCCCGGATTTTTTGAATGACTCGGGTCACGAGAGGTATTGGGGGAAAAGAATACAGTAACTGCCCCCTCCAAGACTGGCTGAATGCATCCCTTTGGCTGAAGGGAACTGTGGGTTCCAGAGAGAAGAAACGCGGGAGCTTCGCGTTCTTGCTGGAGGCAAACAGGTCTATTGATGGTTGTCCCCACCTCTTTACTAACTGATGGAAGATGCCCTCGTTCAGACACCACTCATTATGATTGATTTTCCTCCGACTGAGGAAGTCTGCCGCCTGATTTTCTTCTCCCTTTAGGTGAATGGAGGAGAGGGATTGAAGATTGTCCTCTGCCCAGGCAAAGATCTTGCTTGAGAGCAGGAGATCTGGATTTTTGGTTCCCCCTTGGTGGCATAAGTATGCCACCGCAGTGACGTTGTCTGAGAATATCCTGACGTGTTTCCCCTTCAGAATTTGTGAGCTGGCTTCTAAAGTTTCCAGCACCGCTCTCAATTCCCGATAATTTGAGGAACGGGATCTTACTGAATTTGGCCACAGTCCCTGAACTGGATGATCTGCAACAATCGCTCCCCATCCCGACTGACTTGCGTCCGTCTGTATAACTGTAATTGGCCAGGGATGCCAGGGTATTCCTTTCCCGAGATTTGCTGGATCTGTCCACCAATCCATGGACAGTGAGACTGAAGGGGGAATTTCCACCTTCTGGTTTAGGTGACAGGGATCTTTGTCCCAGGAGGACAGCACCCAGTTTTGAAGAGTCCTTGTATGGGTTTGACTCCATTGCACGCACTGGATGCATGCATGCAGTCATGAGTCCAAGGATTTTCATTGCTTCTCTTATGGAGCAGCACTTTCTCTTCTGGAATGTTGTTATTTGAAGAATTAGCTTTTCTCTTTTTTTCCGGCGGGAGAAAGGACATTTGCTGTGTGGAATCTATCAGCACTCCTAGGAAAACTACATTCATGCTTGGGTCTATGTTGGATTTTTCTAAGTTGATAATCCAGCCTAGTTGTCGAAGAGTCTTCATGGTGACGTCCCTGTGAAGAATCAGCTCTTGTCTTGAGACGCTTACTACCAGAAGGTCGTCCAGGTATGGAATAATGAATAGTCCTTCCTTTCTCAGGAAAGCCACTACCTCGACCATTATCTTCGAAAAAGTTCTCGGCGCAGAGGATATTCCTAAAGGAAGAGCTTTGTACTGGAAATGGACTTCCTTGCCTTCTGGTGATACAACTGCAAACCTGAGAAACTTCTGAGAGTTTGGGTATATTGGGACGCAGTAGTAGGCGTCCTTCAGGTCTATCGTACACATAACGCCCGAGGTTGGATTAGAGCTGAAGCAGAAGAGACGGTCTCCATCTTGAACCTCCTGTAGTGGGTAGTGGACATACTTGTTTAAGCCTTTCAGGTTGCAGATCATTCTGGACTTCCTGTTTGGAACAGGAACAATGGGGAATAATGTTCTCTTATTCCGGAGGTACAGAGATAATCACTTCCAGCTCTACTAACTTCTGTACTTCTGCCCAGAGTTGGATTAACAGATCCTGAGAGGGTTGCCTGGTTAGGACATAATTTGTGGGAGGAAGAGCGGTCAATTCTATTTTGTAGCCGGCCTGGATAATAGATATGATCCAGGGATTTGATGTGATCCAGCTCCATTGTTGGTGAAAATTCAGCAATCTTCCTCCCACCTTGGCGTCATTGCTTCCTGTAGCTCGGGACGGAGTTACTGGCACTAAGGAGAAACCGTCTGCCTCTTCCACCTAGGGTAGCTCCACCTTCCTTGCTTACCCTTTCCCCTATATGACTGTCTCCTATCTTTGGGGTCTCGAAAGGAAGGTTTCCTAAGGCTGGTTCTGGATTCCAGGAAGCCCTTCTTCCTAGCCGCTGCCGCTGAAGCATCCGCGATGAAAGCTGTGGCTGGCTTCAGGGTTGAGAAGGTATTAAGTAATAAATCCCTCGGGGTTCCAGCCCTTACATGCTTCTCCAACTCCATTACCCAGTGGAAAAGGGTGCGAGCTACAGATGTTGTAGCGATGTTGGATTTTAAGTTCAGCATGGAACACTCCCAGCTCTTTTTCAATAGGCTATCTGCCTTTCTATCCAGTGAGTCCTTCAACTGGGTAGCGTCCTCAAAAGGCAAGACTGTCTTTTTAGTCATCTTGGTGACCTGAATGTCCATCTTAGGAGCTGAGTTCCATAGCCTGGCTTCCTCTTCATCGAATGAAAGGTGGTTCCTAAATTCTTTGGATAAAGAAATTTTATTTTCCGGATCCCCCCATTCTTCCAGAATCAGGTCTTTGAGAGTATTATTAATTGGGAATACACGCCGAAGAGTTCATCCTGGATGGACTGCGTCTCTTCTACCTCCTCTATTTTCAGGGTATCACGTACGGCCTTTAAGAGCCGGTAAATATCTCAAATCCATCTTATTTGCAGAGGTGGAGGGGGATGTATCAAACTCCAATGAATCCCTGACCGTAGCTCCTTCAGAGTGTGAAGCGGAGTCTGAAGAGGAGTCTATTGTCCTCTGTCATTTTACTCCTGGGGAGTAAAGGCAGCCAAGGATGATAAAACGGATGACCGTACTTCCTTCTGGATAAAATTACGCATTTCATCTATGAATGAGGCCCTCTCCTCACAAAGCAAATTGTCCAGGCATTTCTTGCACACAGGCTTCCTATAAGCACTCGGCAGTTTTTCAAAACACATATTGCATTTTTTGTGAGCCGTTTTCTTTCTCTCTGAGGAGCATTGCTTCTCTTATGGAGCAGCACTTTCTCTTCTGGAATGTTGTTACCTGAAGAATAAGCTTTTCTCTCTTTTTCCGACGGGAGAAAGGACATTTGCTGTGTGGAATCTATCAGCACTCCTTGGAAAACTACATTCATGCTTGGGTCTAGGTTGGATTTTTCTGAGTTGATAATCCAGCCTAGCTGTCGAAGAGTCTTCATGATGATGCCCCTGTGAAGAATCAGCTCTTGTCCTGAAGCACTTACTATTAGAAGGTCGTCCAGGTATGGAATGATGGATATTCCTTCCTTCCTCAGGAAAGCTACTACCTCGACCATTATCTTCAAAAAAGTTCTCGGCGCAGAGAATATTCCGAAGGGAAGAGCTTTGTAATGGAAATGAACTTCCTCGCCTTCTGGTGATAGAACTGCAAACCTGAGAAACTTGGGGTATATTGGGACGTGGTAGTAGGAGTCCTTCAGGTCTATCGTACATATGAACGCCCGGTGTTGAATTAGAGCTGAAGCAGAAGAGACTGTCTCCATCTTGAACCTCCTGTAGCGGACATACTTGTTTAAGCCTTTCAGGTTGCAGATCATTCTGGACTTCCCGTTTGGATTTTTTATGAGGAACAATGGAGAATAATGTCCTCTTCTCTGGTGTTCCGGAGGTACAGGGATAATCACATCCAGCTCTATTAACTTCTGTACTTCTGCCCAGAGTTGGAGTAACAGACCCTGAGAGGGTTGCCTGGTTAGGATGTAATTTGTGGGATGAAGAGCGGTCAATTCTATTTTGTAGCCATCCTGGAGGATAGATAAGATCCAGGGATTTGATGTGATCTGGCTCCATTGTTGGTGAAAATTCAACAATCTTCCTCCCACCTTGGCGTCATTGCTTCCTGAAACTCGGGACAGAGTTACTGGCACTAAGGAGAAACCCTCTGCCTCTTCCACCTTTAGGGTAGCTCCACCTTCCTTGCTTACCCTTTCCCCTATATTCCTGTCTCTGGGGTCTCGAAAAGAAGGTTTTCTCAGGCTGGTCCTGGATTCCGAGAAGCCCTTCTTATCCGCTGCCTTTTCCAGGATGGTGTCCAATTCGGGTCCAAACACATACTATCCCTCGAATGGAATATCGCACAACTTGGACTTAGACCTAAAGTCTCCGTTCCACTGACGTAACCAGAGGGATCTTCTCACCAAGTTGGATAGTGCTCCTTCCTTAGCACTAATCCTTACCCCTCCCGCTGAAGCATCCGGTTGAGAAGGTGTTAAGCAATAAATCCCTTGGGGTTCCATCTCTGACATGCTTCTCCAGTTCCATTACCCAGTGGAAAAGGGTGCAAGCTACAGACGTTAGCGATGTTAGACTTTAAGTTCAGCATGGAACACTCCCAGCTCTTTTTCAACGGGCTATCTGCCTTTCTATCCAGTGAGTCCTTCAACTGGGTAGCGTCCTCAAAAGGCAAGTCGGTCTTTTTAGTCATCTTAGTGACCTGAATGTCCATCTTAGGAGGTTAGTTCCATAGCCTGGCCTCCTCTTCATCAAATGAAAGGCGGTTCCTAAATTCTTTGGTTAAAGAAATTTTATTTTCCAGATCCCTCCATTCTTCCAGAACCAGGTCTTTGAGAGTATTATTAACTGGGAATACATGCCTCTTTTTAACTTTAAGAAGACCGAAGAGTTCATCCTGGATGGACTGCGTTTCTTCTACCTCCTCTATTTTCACGTACAGCCTTTAAGAGGGGTTCTAGATCTTCAGAGGTCACAGGAGGTTGGGATATGAGGTCCAAACCTGAGATCTCCAAATTGCAGGGTTCCATGTTCCCAGTAGAGGGACTACGGTAACCAGCCAGCCTAGAATGTAACAATAACAACTGAAGGCCTGGAGTTCAGTGCTGCAATGGTTAAAAGGACAGGATTTTACCTGGTACGGGTAAGCCAGGAGAGATCCACCAGGGTCTATAATGTAAATGCGGCCAGTGCCAGAATACACAAATTACAGATGTGTATAGCGCACGTAATTGCAAGGCAGACCGACCTGAATAACGCCAGAAACCTTGATCTCGGAAGCAGGCAGGTTAGGTGTATGCTCCGGTGTGAAGATTAGACCTCAGATCAACACGATTACCATGCTCGAGCCAGTTAAACTTACTGCCCCACGATCCTGCTTCCGGGTCGTGCGGCTTTGACATCACATCTGGTTTCACGTCACTTCGCCGGAAGTGGACACCGGAGCCGGCCGGAAATCTGACACGTGCGCGCAAACGCGAAGACCACGCTCCGGGTGTCCAAGGCTCCAGGAGCTGCGGGCAGAGCTAGAGATAGGCACAGTTCCGGAGAGCAGAGGAAAGGGTCGTGACCCGATCGAGGCCCTGAACTGAGTGGGGTAAGGGACAGATCCCGCGCCTCGGTGTTCCCCCTCACTGTCCCAACTAACGGGAAGCGAGGAGAGAATTTTTCTCTCTACTCCATGCCTTGTGTAGGGACAGGAAGCCACTGGAGTGTGGATGCGGGGAGGGGCATTTAACCTCTCTGCTTCCTGTCCCTACAGAAGTCAAGGGTCATCCTCCAGTTGGGGCCGTCATGGGGGACGTCATGGAAACAGGCGATTCCAACCACTTTATCACAGAAACACAGAGAGTTATTTGAAGCTTCACAGTTTAAGAAGTAGTCAAGTCTATTAAAACTCTACGATCTAATAAAGTCCCAGGCCCGGGCTATTTTTCACCTGTGTATTATAAAAATGTTTGGAGGCCCTTACTCCTTATTTAAACACAATTATTTAACGTATATAGGAAAGGCCCTTACTCCTTATTTAAACACAATTATTTAACGTATATAGGAAAGGAGTTTCCGTGTCCTTTGACTCAAACATGGCACACATTCATATTGGGGCAAATGTATCAAGCTTGACTCAAACATGGCACACATTCATATTGGGGCAAATGTATCAAGCCGTCTAAAAAAAAGAATGTTCTTAGTTGCCCATGGCAACCAATTACAGGTCTAAAAAAAAGAATGTTCTTAGTTGCCCATGGCAACCAATTACAGCTCCCCTTTAAAATATTCATGAGCACTGGTAAAATGAAAGTTTAGTTGTAATTGGGCCACTAAGAACATTCTTACTTTTAGACAGCTTGATATTGTAATTGGGCCACTAAGAACATTCTTACTTTTAGACAGCTTGATAAATCTGCCTCATTATTCCCAAACCTCAAAAGGTTCACCTTGATGTTGCTAACTACAGATGCATAGCTAATTAATGTGGACCTGAAGATAAAGACAGTAATTTTAGCAGTCCATGTGAACACCTTCCTGGCTGCCTATATTCATAAAGACCAAGTGGGATTTGTACCCTCTCGCCAGGTTGGTGATCAGACACGTCAAGCAATAGAGGTTATATCACTAATGGAGTTGGGTTGGGATGGATGTGGTAAGAGACAGGGCATGTTGTTGAGCCTTGATCTCCAAAAAGCATTTGACTCCCTCTCAAGGAACCTCAAATATGTGCTCACTAAAATGGGATTTGGTCCACATTTCTTGGCAATACTTCATAGTCTGTACTCACTCCCCACAGCTAAAATCTGTATTACGGGCTTTTGATCTGCTAATTTCTCGAGGAATAAGGCAGAAATGTCCCTTATTCCTGGCCTTGTTTGCTCTAGCTAATGAACAATTGGCCAATCTCATTAGACTAATGCCTAATGTTCAAGGAATTCGGGTGGGTTCTATTGAACCCTTGTGCACTATGTTTGTGGATGACATATTGGGGCTCATTTATTAAGGGGCCGAAACGCCAGGTTTCCTGCATATTACCATTTTGTGCCGTTTGTCCCTGAATGGCCCTGGGTTTTTGTTTCACATGAGCGGATTGTGTTGCATCGGCGCTGGTCGTCAAAAAACCCAACGTATTTGGAAATACCGTGGTGTTTATTAAAAAAATTTGTCGCAAGAACAGCACTCACATACACCGGGACGAAGAAGGTGAACTCCGGTGTACTTCAGCGCAGCAGCAACATATGGTGGATATCGGGCACACAGACTTTAGTGAATCCTGACAAAACCCGAATCCTCATCGGAGAACATACCGCTGGATCGCGACTGGACAGGGTAAGTAAATGTGCCCCAGTGTTCATTTCCAATCCCCTTCAAGCTAAAGAAAAAATACAAAAAAATGTAACAAATAGGAGGTGTAAAAAAGAAATAATTTTATCATTTGATTAGATTAAATAACACGTAGGGTATGGATTGTGGATCCATTTCTAATTTGGATAGGGTGTATAAAATATGGCGTAGATAAAAGGTGGAGTATATCAACATTAATCTTGTATTATGTGGACTGTATAGATATATAGGCTTTGGTGTATTTCTAAGTAATGACATTGGAGTTGCAGTGCAATAGTCTGTCTAAAGGGTTAATCGGCAATAATTAGAGCTTAATACGCAAATATAATAAGTATAAAAGGATACTTAATACAATACTAGTACAAATTTATGATATCTCCGGAGGTCTTTTTCACGAAATGTACAGAGACCACGTCGTACCAGGTCATTCCAGAGGCGTGACTTGTCCGCGGTGGCAGCCAATCTTGTGGTCGGGGACAGGCAGGAGGTCAAGACAGGCGGCAAAGGTTCAGGGTCCTTTGGTCAGACAGGTGCTGGTAGTGGGAGATTCGATTATTAGGGGAACACACAGGGCAATCTGTCACAAAGACCGTGCATACCGAACAGTGGGGCAGATTTATCAAGCTGTCTGAAAGTCAGAATATTTCCAGTTGCCCATGGCAACCAATCACAGCTTACCTTTAAAATATTCATGAGCACTGGTAAAATGAAAGCTGAGCTGTGATTGGTTGCCATTGGCAACTAGAAATATTCTGACTTTCAGACAGCTTGATAAATCTGCCCCAGTGTGTTTGCCGGGTGCTCGGGTTCGGCATGTTGCGGATCGGGTTGACAGATTACTGGGAGGGGCTGGTGTGGAACCAGCGGTCTTGGTCCACATTGGCACTAATGACAAAGTAAGAGGTAGGTGGAAGGTCCTTAAAAATGATTTCAGGGATTTAGGCCATAAGCTCAGGGCAAGGACCTCAAAGGTAGTTTTCTCCGAAATACTACCTGTACCACGTGACACACCAGAAAGGCAGCAGGAGATCAGGGAGGTAAATAAGTGGCTCAAAAGTTGGTGTAGGAAGGAGGGTTTTGGGTTCATGGAAAACTGGGCTGACTTTTCTGTCGGCTACAGGCTCTACAGTAGGGATGGGCTGCACCTCAATGGGGAGGGTGCAGCTGTTTTGGGGGAAAAAATGGCTAGAAGGTTGGAGGAGTGTTTAAACTAGAGACTTGTGCAACTACACTTGTGCAGGGCAGATAGACAGTGTAGATAGAGAGCTGGGAAGTGTCATAGTCCATGGGGGAGGAAGGGGGGCTGGAATGAGATTGGGGAATAAGAACAAAATGAATAGGGATAGGGAAAACCATATAAAGTGTATGTACACAAATGCCAGAAGCCTCACAAAAAAAAATGGAGGAACTGGAACTCTTGATGTTGGAGCGGAAATATGATATAGTGGGTATCAGCGAGACATGGCTGGACAGTAGCTATGACTGGGCTGTTACTATAGATGGTTATAGTCTTTTTAGAAAGGATTGTGTAAATAAAAAAGGGGGATGGGTTTGTTTGTATGTGAATTCTTGCCTCAAACCAATCCTGCGAGATGACATCGGTGACGCAAATAAAGTCCCTTTGGGTGGAGATAAGAGGATGGAAAAAGAATAATAAAATATTACTAGGCTCCAAATATAATGGAGGCAGCAGAGGAAATGCTGATAAGTGAAATGGATGCGGCTTCAAAACATGGTGAAGTACTTATCATGGGGGACTTCAATTACCCAGATATTGACTGGGGGGCAGAAACCTGCAGGTCCTTCAAAGGCATCAGGTTCTTGTCAACAACAAAAGACAATTACCTGTCGCAACTAGTCCTGGAGCCAACAAGAGGGGGGGCACTGCTGGACCTTATTCCTAACCAACAGACCTGATAGGGCAGTGATGGCGAACCTTTTAGCGACCGAGTGCCCAAAATGCAACCCAAACCCCCCTATTTATCGCAAGGTGCCAACCAAAATTAAAGCAGTAACTTACTGCTCCCTGTTCAATAACTTTCAATCATATGGCCTCCTGAGGCCAATAGAAAGATGGAAAATTTTCATCATTTAGCTTCTTTCCAGTGTCCCTCTGTACACAGAGAATCCTCCAAAGATAATTCTGCCCTGTTACTTTTTCTCCTCTTCCTACAGTTTGAAGTAGCTAAGTCACTATCATATATGACTGAAAGCAGCATCTTTAAGTAGCTTGCAACTGCAGGAAGATTCTTTGAGTTCTGTCTGGTGTGCTGGGGTGATGGCTCTGGGTGCCACAGAAGGGCTCTGAGTGCCGCCTCTGGCACCGTGCCATAGGTTCGCCACCACTGTGAGAGGTATCAAAAACTACAGGTTGGGGGGGGGGGTGGGTAATAGTGATCATAATCATTGATTTTGTATTACGCTTACTAAGAGCATTAGGGAAGGGGCAACCAACACTAAACTTCAGGAGGGCAAATTTTCAGCAACTAAGGGAAGACCTTAAAGCTATAGACTGGGATAATGTTCTCAAAGACAAAAGCCCCCCCCCCCCCCCCAAAAAAAAAAGGGACTTTTTCTCATATATTCTGAAAAAGTCCTTGGGAGAAACACATACCTTATGGGAAAAAAGCATAAGAGGAACAAGAAACAGCCAATGTGGCTAACTGTTGTAAGGAAAGCAATAAGCGAGAAAGATAAGGCGTTGTAAGGTGCTAAAAAGTGAAGGTAACGTGAGGCATTACAGGATTATAGAGAGAAAAATAAATCCTGTAAAAGCAGATAAAGGACTCAAAAATAGAGACTGAGAGAAATAGGCAGAGCAAAAATAATCCAAATTATTTTCAAGTAATAAATGTAAGAAAACTAAAAACAGAGAGTGTGGGTCCCTTAGAAATAACATGGGGGTCATGGTGGAAGGAGATGAGGAAAGGGCCAATCTATGAATGTTGCCTTCTCAACTGTCTTTACCCAGGAAAATCCCTGGTGAAGACACAATGAGGAATAATAGTAATTCTTTTTGGAATGTCAACAGTTTAACCACAGGAAGAGGTACGGCGCCCCTCGCAACCACTAAGATAGATAAATCGCCGGGGCCAGACGGCATACACCCACGGGTTCTGCATGAACTATGAACCGAGATAGACAGACCGTTATTTTTAATATTTGAAGATTCACTGAGGACTGGTTGTGTTCCACAGGACTGGTGCATAGCAAATGTAGTACCAATATACAAAAAAGGAGTCTAACTTCTGTGGTGGGGAAAATATTTGAGGGTTTGTTAGAGATGCTATCCTGGAGTACGCACTGTGTACAACCTTATAAACCAGCGTCAGCTGGGTTTATGAGAGATCGGTCCTGTCAGACTAATCTGATTGGTTTCTAGGAGGAGGTAAGTTCAAGATTGGATCGGGGGACGCTGTGGATGTTGTATATCTGGACTTTTCAAAGGCATTTGACACACGGTATATAAAATGAGACATGCCGGGAATAGTGGAAAATCTGTGTTATTGGGTAAGTAATTGGCTTAGTGATAGAAAACAGAGGGTGTCATTAATGGACATTCTCAGATTGGGTTGACGTTACGAGTGGAGTCCCACAGGGGTCAGTTTGGGGCCACTTTTTAACATTTTTATAATAACCTTGTAGGGGGTTACAACAGTCAAGTTTCAATATTTGCAGATGATATTAAGCTGTTTAAAGTAATAAATACTGAGGTAGATGCTTAGCATTAGGGATTTGTGGAAGCTTGAGGAGTGGGCAGAGAAATGGTTGATGAGTTTTAATGTAGATAAATGTAAAGTTATGCACTTGGGCAGGGAAACAAAAAGTATAATTATGTTCTAAACAGTCAATTACTTGGTAAAACTGGAGCTGAAAAAGGACTTGGGGGTATTGGTGGATTGTAAACTTAATTTTAGTGACCAGAGCCAGGGCGGCTGATGCTAAAGCAAATAAAATTATGGGATGTATCAGAGAGGAATAGATTCTCATGATAAAGACATAGTTTTGCCCTTATACAATCCCTGGTCAGACCACACATGGAATATTGTGTACAGTTTTGGGCACCAGTGTATAAAAAGGATATAGTAGAGCTGGAATGGGTGCAGAGGGGAGCAACCAGGATTATTAGGGAATTGGGGGATTGAATACACTGACAGATTACAAAATTTGGGGTTATTCAGTTTAGAAAAAAAGACGACTGAAGGGGAGACCTCATTCAATGTACAAATACCTGAACGGACAGTACAAGGATCTCTCCAAATATCTTTTTATACCTAGGCCTGTGACCAGGACAAGGGGGCACCTCTGCGCTGGAGCAGAGGTGATTTTACCATCAACATAGACAAAGGTTCTATACTGTAAGAGCAGTGAGACTGTGGAACTCTCTGCCGCAGGAGTGTTGTTATGGGGACTGTATGTACATGTCAAGAGAGGCCTGGATGCCTTTCTGGAGAGAAAAAAATCAAGGGTTATGGGTATAAAACATTTATTTAATTTGTAAAGGTTGGACTTGATGGACTTGTGTCTTTTTCCAGCCTTAATACTATGATACTATGATACTGTCACAGACAGGACCAGTAATCTTAATGGGCAGTGACAAAATGGAGGAGATAACAGCCCAAAGTTTGGTTCACCCTTTCCACTTGACCATGACTGAGGGTGGTAAGCCGAGAGAAGTTCAGAGTCACTTGCAACTGATGGCACAAGGAACGCCAAAACTTGGACACAAACTGAACGCTCAATCGGATACGAGGTGTTGTGAAAGTCCATGCAGCTGGAAGAGGTGTTGAAAAGAACAGTTGGCAAGATGGTGTGCGAGATGGGGAGACCTGGAAGGGAACGAAATAGGATATCTTAGAAAACGGTCAGTCACCAGTAGTAGCGGGAGATGAGGGCCATAGAGATTCCACCCCAGGGTGCCCAGCCAGACGCGAAGAATGTCCAATACAAAATCCTCTTCCACAATACAGGTCAGCCATATGTCTTGCCGGGGGGAATCTGACGAAGTTCCACCGGGTGTGGCAACAACCAGGAGGGATATTATTCGAGGGACCAGGTCCTCTCCGACAACATCAGAGACACAGGAAGGGCATCATCTTGATACTCTTCTCTGCAGGATGAAACTGGAGGAGCAACAGGTGAAGAGTGGAAAAAAAATCAATCAATGATCTTGCCTAGGATTAAGACATTGGGCTGTCTGGAGATACAGGAGATTTTATCATCTGTATACACGTAGACCGGATGGTGAGCTCCCTCCAAAACATATCGCCATCTTCCAAGGCAAGTTTGATGGCCAGAAGGTCTCCATCTCCAATAGAGTAATTTCTCTCTGCAGGAAGAAATGTTTTGGAAAAGAAACCGCATGTGAGAGTTCGGCCCTTAGGATGCTTCCTCCATAGGTGCTGGGGCGGTGCTCAAACCTTCTGTTTGGCACCGCCCCAGACACTATGGAGGAAGCATCCACCTCTAGATGAAAGGGCTTATCTGTGTCAGGCCTAGTGAGAACAGGAGCGAGGCAAAGGCAGACTTTAACCTTGAGAAGGCCTCTTCAGCACCGAGTGCCAGAGCAGATAATGGCGCCCTTCTGGTGAGCGCCATGATGGGAGACACCAGAGTGAAGAATTCACAAAACCAAGGAATCTCTGGATGACTCGAAGGCTTCAGTAAGTGGCAACTGCAGACAGTTTTGCTGGATCCATCTGAAGACCTTGTTGGAGATTATATAGCCGTGGAAAGGAATGCTCTGTTGGTAAAACTGACATTTCTCCGTGGCATAGAGATGATTGGCCCAAAGGCGACCAAGAACTTCCGTACGTGGATCAGGAGAGACTCAAGGTCTGGAGAAAACACCAAAATTGGGTAAACTATGACACACTATACAGCAGATCCCTGAAGATGTCATGGACTAATTCTTAAAGACGGCTGGAGCATTACAGAGTCAAAAGGCATACCAGGTACTCAAAATGTCCATCACGGGTGTTTAAGGCTGTCTTCCATTCGCCACCCTTGCATATCTGGATGAGGTTGTAAGCCCCCCCTCCTTCTTGGTCACAAAAAAAAGAAGATGCTGCAGCCATAGAGGAGGGCTTACGTATAAACCTTCTATGCAGGTTCTCTTTAATATATTCCAACATGGCAGCGGTAAGCGGTCTTGGAATGGAGGAGAGGTGCACCCGACCGCGAGGAGAGGTAACCGCAACAGCTGTATAATGGAGGTAGAGTGGGGGTGGAGGTAGTCTGCGCGTGAGGGAATGTCTTGCTGTTCTTGGAGAATACGTTAGCAAAGTCCCGGTAAGACGTTGGTATGTCCTCCAAAGACTTGGGAATCACGGAGGAGGCCAAGACGGGTACTGGTAGAGACACCTCCATGCAGCAGGACGACACTCTGGACCCAACGAAGAATTTCCCAGATCATCCAGTTAGAATATTGATGGAGTTGCAGCCACCGAAGACCCGCAAGCGAGTTAAGGTAGAGAGTGGCAGCACGGTAGAAGGACAGTCTCTCAATATGCAAAACACCGACCTGAGGGAAATTGGTTCATTGTGGTACCGGACCAGACCGGAGAGAATTGGTCTGCTGACCGAGGAGATGACCAGAGGCTTCTCGAAAAGGACCACAGGGATGTGGTGTCGGGAAACCAGAGCGGCATCCACGAAGTTCCCGTAGAACTGGAGTCCAAGAAAACAGAGACCTGGATCTGGGTGCAGGTTCCCATGCTGAGAAGGACAGGAATAGCCAGGCATGGAGAAGCTTTGCTTACACCTAGAGTGCTATCCCAAGAATCTGGCGTTTCCCAGACGTTGGGGACAGACAGGACAGGACCCAATGAAGTGCTCCGGCTGGCACAATACAGGCAGAGGTTCCCCTGACATCTTCTAAAACGTCTAAGGGAGGAGAATTTGGCTCTGTCCACCTGCATAGGCTCCTCTGCAGATGGTATGGGTGGAGGGAGGCTGGAGCGGCCTTTGGAAAGCAGGAGCCAGGCGAGGAAGATGGACTTGGTGTTTGCTCGTGCATAACTCTTCGGCACACTCCATAAACTGCATGACAATCCAAGTGGCTAGGTGATGAGACACTCCGGGTAGACGGCAGGTCACAAGCGGTCAAAGAGTCTGGAGAAATGGAAAGAAATCTCCCACAGAACTTACTCCCAGGGTGCAGATTCAGCAGCACGGTCTCAGCAGAGGAGGGCCTGTACTGGTTCTTCGAACACGGACCGGAATTCCGCCAGGAATGCGTGGGAGTAGCAGTGACCGGATCGCCTCTGTCCCAAAGAGGGGGTAGCCCAGGCCAGAGAACTTCCCGGAGAGGAGGCTGATGTAAATGCCACCCTTTTATTTTAAAGGGCACCCCACCTTGGTGTCCTTTCTCGTACCATGTTTGTCGTACCATGTGTTTATTTATATGTACCAATAAATTTTCAATTTTGATGCATCTATTATGGGTTTATAGTCTTTCCTCCTTTCTTCCCAAATTTTTGGGGGATACCATTGGTTTGATCTATTTTCTGAGGTATCAGACTAGATGCGTACACATATGAGGGGTGGCATTTGGGCATAGAGGTGGGGATTCACTGGTATTTCCTGCTCTTCCCCCTTTCCCTCCCCTTGCGCTTTGTTCATTATTGTTGTTTCAATTGTTTTAAATGCCACCTGGAACGCTCTGTGAGAAATTGAGAGATGGCATGAGTTCTATGTGCAGGGAGCACTGGGTAATAAAGCCCTGCATGTTGGGGGTCCCCATCATACTTATCGAGCATAGATAGTCATAGCCTAGGTTCAGTGGCAGGCTAGACGGAGCAGCAGGAGGAGCCGCAGGAGCTTGATGCTGTGACTGAGTTGCCATCAATTGCTGTAACATGGTAGTGAATTGTCCAGCGTGTCATCTTGCACGGCAATCTGCCGGGACTGCTGGACCACGATGGTGGTACGGAAGGCAATCTCGTAGTCGGGGACAGGCAGATAGCAATAGGTCAAGGCAGGCAGCGGAGGAGCGTAGTCAGGAACGGAACCAGTGTCACAATGGGAAATCACAAATATAGTGCAGGGCATCAGACAAAGCTTCCTAAAGCACGAAGATCCAGCAGGGTGTGAAGCCTTCTGGGAAATTAGTGGTGCGCTAGCCCTTTACATTTACTATAAAGCCGGCGTGCAAGTTGCCCTAGGAGACACGGATGGCACACGCACAGGCCGCGAGGACAAGAATCCGGAGCTGGACAGGTAGTAACAGTCAGTGGGCAATGAGGGGCACGGACGGGTTGCAGAAGCACCCGTGACACCAACCTAGTCAAAACCCTCTCACTAGCCTTTCAAAAAGCTAATGAGATATGCGGGTTAAAGTCATGCTTGTTGTTAAAGTGGCTGCAAAACAAGAAGGAAAAGAGGCGTTTTTTCCTTATGCCATAAGAAAAACACATATTTGTATATTTCCCACTACCAATATACTCGTTAGCCTCAAAATTAGGATGGACCACTGATGCTAAATAGGGTTTGATCTAAAGACTTCCTTAGCCACTACAGCTTTATTACCATAAGTTTCTGCCATGTGACCATATTTCTGAAGGAAGGGAATCCGCTCTGCTTCAGCTGTCAGCAACCCTGCCAAATGCACAAAAAATTAAAAAACATTTTGAAGGAACTCTACCATAAAAAATCAAGTATGATAAACCAAGGACGCTTACTATATTTATATTGCACAGCCTGCAATATGTTGTAATTTTGCACAAAAAATTGTGCAATTTGCGTCAATTGCGATTTTTTTTTTATAATCGCAAAGGTGTGTTTAACATCATTTTTGCAAATGTTCCCAGGGCAAACAATGTATCGTTGTGGTGTGTAACAGTGGATTTACTATTGCAATTTTTCAGCACTCACACCTGGAGCAGGCATATGATTTAAAGCATTTAAATGATCCCAACATCTATCTGTTGTTAAATATAGCAATATTACTAAATTACAATATTTTCATGAAAAATAACCAAAAAAATGTTACATATCGCAACATGTGATTAGTCAAAATGTGTGATTTATTTTATTAAAACAAATTAAAAGAAATTAAAAAAAAAGACTCAAACGCAAAGAACATAGAACATGGAGACATTTATCACAACATAAAAAGACTAAATAACGGCACTAAATAAAGACGTTAAATAAGGCACATACATAGAACAAGGTCTGATCCACCATTTCATAAACAAAAAAGTTAGAAAGTTCTTCATAGATCTAAGCAACTTGGTGTGGCAATTGTAATACATTGTTATCCATGGCCTCCTTGTTCTAAAACTTTTTAAATAGCAAATGTACTTTAGATATATTTGTATAGTGGTTGATTGGGACGTTGGACAGTAGCTATGACTGGGCTGTTACTATAGATGGTTATAGTCTTTTTAGAAAGGATTGTGTAAATAAAAAAGGGGGATGGGTTTGTTTGTATGTGAATTCTTGCCTCAAACCAATCCTGCGAGATGACATCGGTGACGCAAATAAAGTCCCTTTGGGTGGAGATAAGAGGATGGAAAAAGAATAATAAAATATTACTAGGCTCCAAATATAATGGAGGCAGCAGAGGAAATGCTGATAAGTGAAATGGATGCGGCTTCAAAACATGGTGAAGTACTTATCATGGGGGACTTCAATTACCCAGATATTGACTGGGGGGCAGAAACCTGCAGGTCCTTCAAAGGCATCAGGTTCTTGTCAACAACAAAAGACAATTACCTGTCGCAACTAGTCCTGGAGCCAACAAGAGGGGGGGCACTGCTGGACCTTATCCTAACCAACAGACCTGATAGGGCAGTGATGGCGAACCTTTTAGCGACCGAGTGCCCAAATTGCAACCCAAACCCCCCTTATTTATCGCAAGGTGCCAACCAAAAATTAAAGCAGTAACTTACTGCTCCCTGTTCAATAACTTTCAATCATATTGGCCTCCTGAGGCCAATAGAAAGATGGAAAATTTTCATCATTTTAGCTTCTTTCCAGTGTCCCTCTGTACACAGAGAATCCTCCAAAGATAATTCTGCCCTGTCTACTTTTTCTCCCTCTTCCTACAGTTTGAAGTAGCTAAGTCACTATCAATATATGACTGAAAGCAGCATCTTTTAAGTAGCTTGCAACTGCAGGAAGATTCTTTGAGTTCTGTCTGGTGTGCTGGGGTGATGGCTCTGGGTGCCCACAGAAAGGGCTCTGAGTGCCGCCTCTGGCACCCGTGCCATAGGTTCGCCACCACTGTGATAGGGTATCAAAACTACAGGTTGGGGGGGGGGGCGTGGTAATAGTGATCATAATATCATTGATTTTGTATTACGCTTTACTAAGAGCATTAGGGAAGGGGCAACCAACACTAAACTTCAGGAGGGAAATTTTCAGCAACTAAGGGAAGACCTTAAGGCTAGACTGGGATAATGTTCTCAAGACAAAAGCCCCCCCCCCCAAAAAAATGGGACTTTTTCTCATATATTCTGAAAAAGTCCTGTGAGAAACACATACCTTATGGGAAAAAGCATAAGAGGAACAAGAAACAGCCAATGTGGCTAACTAGTCTTGTAAGGAAAGCAATAAGCGAGAAAGATAAGGCGTTTAAGGTGCTAAAACGTGAAGGTAACGTGAGGCATTACAGGATTATAGAGAGAAAAATAAATCCTGTAAAAAGCAGATAAAGGACTCAAAAATAGAGACTGAGAGAAATAGGCAGAGCAAAAATAATCCCAAATTATTTTTCAAGTATATAAATGATAAGAAACTAAAAACAGAGAGTGTGGGTCCCCTTAGAAATAACATGGGGGTCATGGTGGAAGGAGATGAGGAAAGGGCCAATCTACTGAATGTTGCCTTCTCAACTGTCTTTACCCAGGAAAATCCCCTGGTGGAAGACACAATGAGGAATAATGTAAATTCTTTTTGGAATGTCAACAGTTTAACACAGGAAGAGGTACGGCGCCGCCTCGCAACAACTAGATAGATAAAATCGCCGGGGCCAGACAGCATACACCCACGGTTCTGCATGAACAGAACCGAGATAGACAGACGTTATTTTTATATTTGAAGATTCACTGAGGACTGGTTGTTCCACAGGACTGGTGCATAGCAAATGTAGTACCAATATACAAAAAAGGAGTCTAACTTCTGTGGTGGGGAAAATATTTGAGGGGTTTGTTAGAGATGCTATCCTGGAGTATCGCACTGTGTACAACCTTATAACCCAGCGTCAGCATGGGTTTATGAGAGATCGGTCCTGTCAGACTAATCTGATTGGTTTCTAGGAGGAGGTAAGTTCAAGATTGGATCTGGGGGACGCTGTGGATGTTGTATATCTGGACTTTTCAAAGGCATTTGACACCGGTATATAAAATGAGACTGCCGGGAATAGTGGAAAATCTGTGTATTTGGGTAAGTAATAGGCTTAGTGATAGAAAACAGAGGGTTGTCATTAATGGCACATTCTCAGATTGGGTTGACGTTACGAGTGGAGTCCCACAGGGGTCAGTATTGGGGCCACTTTTTAACATTTTTATTAATAACCTTGTAGTGGGTTTACACAGTCAAGTTTCAATATTTGCAGATGATATTAAGCTGTTTAAAGTAATAAATACTGAGGTAGATAGCTTAGCATTAGAGGGATTTGTGGAAGCTTGAGGAGTGGGCAGAGAAATGGTTGATGAGGTTTAATGTAGATAAGTGTAAAGTTATGCACTTGGGCCAGGGAAACAAAAAGTATAATTATGTTCTAAACAGTCAATTACTTGGTAAAACTGGAGCTGAAAAAGGACTTGGGGGTATTGGTGGATTGTAAACTTAATTTTAGTGACCAGAGCCAGGCGGCTGATGCTAAAGCAAATAAAATTATGGGATGTATCAAGAGAGGAATAGATTCTCATGATAAAGACATAGTTTTGCCCTTATACAAATCCCTGGTCAGACCACACATGGAATATTGTGTACAGTTTTGGGCACCAGTGTATAAAAAGGATATAGTAGAGCTGGAATGGGTGCAGAGGAGAGCAACCAGGATTATTAGGGGAATTGGGGGATTAGAATACACTGACAGATTACAAAATTTGGGGTTATTCAGTTTAGAAAAAAAGACGACTGAAGGGGAGACCTCATTACAATGTACAAATACCTGAACGGACAGTACAAGGATCTCTCCAAATATCTTTTTATACCTAGGCCTGTGACCAGGACAAGGGGGCATCCTCTGCGCCTGGAGCAGAGGCGATTTTACCATCAACATAGACAAAGGTTCTTTACTGTAAGAGCAGTGAGACTGTGGAACTCTCTGCCGCAGGAGGTTGTTATGGGGACTGTATGTACATGTTCAAGAGAGGCCTGGATGCCTTTCTGGAGAGAAAAAATATCACGGGTTATGGGTATAAAACATTTATTTAATTTGTAAAGGTTGGACTTGATGGACTTGTGTCTTTTTCCAGCCTTATATACTATGATACTATGATACTGTCACAGACAGGACCAGTAATCTTAATGGGCAGTGACAAAATGGAGGAGATAACAGCCCAAAGTTTGGTTCACCCTTTCCACTTGACCATTCGACTGAGGGTGGTAAGCAGAAGAGAAGTTCAGAGTCACTTGCAACTGATGGCACAAGGAACGCCAAAACTTGGACACAAACTGAACGCCTCAATCGGATACGATGTGTTGTGAAAGTCCATGCAGCTGGAAGAGGTGTTGAAAAGAACAAGTTGGCAAGATGTGGTGCAGATGGGAGACCTGGAAGGGGAACGAAATAGGATATCTTAGAAAACCGGTCAGTCACCAGTAGTAGCGGGAGATGAGGGCCATAGAGATTTCCACCCCAGGGTGCCCAGCCAGACGCGAAGAATGTCCAATACAAAATCCTCTTCCACAATACAGGTCAGCCATATGTCTTGCCGGGGGGAATCTGACGAAGTTCCACCGGTGTGGCAACAACCAGGAGGGATATTATTCCGAGGGACCAGGTCCTCTCCGACAACATCAGAGACACAGGAAAGGGCATCATCTTGATACTCTTCTCTGCAGGATGAAACTGGAGGAGCAACAGGTTGAAGAGTGAGAAGAAAAATCAATCAATGATCTTGCCTAGGATTAAGACATTGGGCTGTCTGGAGATACAGGAGATTTTTATCATCTGTATACACGTAGACCGGATGGTGAGCTCCCTCCAAAACATATCGCCATTCTTCCAAGGCAAGTTTGATGGCCAGAAGGTCTCCATCTCCAATAGAGTAATTTCTCTCTGCAGGAGAAAATGTTTTGGAAAAGAAACCGCATGTGAGAGTTCGGCCCTTAGGATGCTTCCTCAATAGGTGCTGGGGCGGTGCTCAAACAGAAGGTTTGAGCACCGCCCCAGCACCTATGGAGGAAGCATCCACCTCTAGATGAAAGGGCTTATCTGTGTCAGGCCTAGTGAGAACAGGAGCCGAGGCAAAAGGCAGACTTTAACCTTGAGAAGGCCTCTTCAGCCACCGAGTGCCAGAGGCAGATAATGGCGCCCTTCTTGGTGAGCGCCATGATGGGAGACACCAGAGTGAAGAATTCACAAAACCAAGGAATCTCTGGATGACTCGAAGGCTTTCAGTAAGTGGCAACTGCAGACAGTTTTGCTGGATCCATCTGAAGACCTTTGTTGGAGATTATATAGCCGTGGAAAGGAATGCTCTGTTGGTAAAACTGACATTTCTCCAGCTTGGCATAGAGATGATTGGCCCAAAGGCGACCAAGAACTTGCCGTACGTGGATCAGGAGAGACTCAAGGTCTGGAGAAAACACCAAAATCTGGGTAAACTATGACACACTTATACAGCAGATCCCTGAAGATGTCATGGACTAATTCTTGAAAGACGGCTGGAGCATTACAGAGTCCAAAAGGCATCACCAGGTACTCAAAATGTCCATCACGGGTGTTTAAGGCTGTCTTCCATTCGCCACCCTTGCATATCTGGATGAGGTTGTAAGCCCCCTCCTTCTTGGTCACAAAAAAAGAAGACTGCTGCAGCCATAGAGGAGGGCTTACGTATAAACCTTCTATGCAGGTTCTCTTTAATATATTCCAACATGGCAGCGGTAAGCGGTCTTGGGAATGGAGAGAGGGTGCACCCGACCTCGCGGAGGAGAGGTAACCTGCAACAGCTGTATAGGGCAGTCGTTGGGACGGTGTGAGGGCAATGTCTCTGCCTGCTTCTTGGAGAATACGTTAGCAAAGTCCCGGTAAGACGTTGGTATGTCCTCCAAAGACTTGGGAATCACGGAGGAGGCCAAGACGGGTACTGGTAGAGACACCTCCATGCAGCAGGACTGACACTCTGGACCCCAACGAAGAATTTCCCAGATCATCCAGTTAAGAATATTTGCATGGAGTTGCAGCCACCGAAGACCCAGCAAGCGAGTTAAGGTAGAGAGTGGCAGCACGTAGAAGGACAGTCTCTCAATATGCAAAACACCGACCTGCAGGGAAATTGGTTCATTGTGGTACCGGACCAGACCGGAGAGAATTGGTCTGCTGACCGAGGAGATGACCAGAGGCTTCTCGAAAAGGACCACAGGGATGTGGTGTCGGGAAACCAGAGCGGCATCCACGAAGTTCCCCCGTAGAACTGGAGTCCAAGAAAACAGAGACCTGGATCTGGGTGCAGGTTCCCATGCTGAGAAGGACAGGAATAGCCAGGCATGGAGAAGCTTTGCTTACACCTAGAGATGCTTATCCCAAGAATCCTGGCGTTTCCCAGACGTTGGGGACAGACAGGACAGGACCCAATGAAGTGCTCCGGACTGGCACAATACAGGCAGAGGTTCCCCTGACATCTTCTAAAACGTCTAAGGGAGGAGAATCTGGCTCTGTCCACCTGCATAGGCTCCTCTGCAGATGGTATGGGTGGAGGGAGGCTGGAGCGGCCTTTGGAAAGCAGGAGCCAGGCGAGGAAGATGGACTTGGTGTTGCTCGTGGCATAACTCTTCGGCACACTCCATAAACTGCATGACAATCCAAGTGGCTAGGGTGATGAGACCACTCAGGGTAGACGGCAGGTCACAAGCGGTCAAAGAGTGTGGAGAAATGGAAAGCAATCTCCCACAGACTTACTCCCAGGGTGCAGATTCAGCAGCACAGTCTCAGCAGAGGAGGCCTGTACTGGTTCTTCGAACACGGACCGGAATTCCGCCAGGAATGCCGTGTGAGTAGCAGTGACCGGATCGCTCTGTCCCAAAGAGGGGGTAGCCCAGGCCAGAGACACTTCCCGGAGAGGAGGCTGATGTAAATGCCACCCTTTTATTTTAAAGGGCACCCCACCCTTGGTGTCCTTTCTCGTACCATGTTTGTCGTACCATGTTTTATTTATATTGTACCAATAAATTTTCAACTTTTGATGCATCTATTATGGGTATAGTCTTTCCTCCTTTCTTCCCAAATTTTTGGGGGATACCATTGGTTTGATCTATTTTCTGAGGTATCAGACTAGATGCGTACATCATATGAGGGGTGCCATTTGGGCATAGAGTTGGGGATTCATGGTATTTCCTGCTCTTCCCCCTTTCCCTCCCCTTGCGCTTTGTTCATTATTGTTTGTTTCAATTGTTTTAAATGCCACCCTGGAACGCTCTGTGAGAAATTGAGATGGCATGAGTTCTATGTGCAGGGAGCACTGGGTAATAAAGCCCCTGCATAGCTTGGGGTCCCCATCATACTTATCGAGCATAGATAGTCATAGCCTAGGTTCAGTGGCAGGCTAGACGGAGCAGCAGGAGGAGCCGCAGGAGCTTGATGCTGTGACTGAGTTGCCATCAATTGCTGTAACATGGTAGTGACTTGTCCTAGCTGTTCATCTTGCACGGCAATCTGCCGGGACTGCTGGACCACGATGGTGGTACGGAAGGCAATCTCGTAGTCGGGGACAGGCAGATAGCAATAGGTCAAGGCAGGCAGCGGAGGAGCGTAGTCAGGAACGGAACCAGTGTCACAATGGGAAATCACAATAATAGTGCAGGGCATCAGACAAAGCTTTCTCTAAAGCACGAAGATCCAGCAGGGTGTGAAGCCTTCTGGGAAATTAGTGGTGCGCTAGCCCTTTACATTTACTAAAGCCGGCGTGCAAGTGCCCTAGGAGACACGGATGCACACGCACAGGCCGAGGACAAGAATCCGGAGCTGGGACAGGTAAGCAGTCAGTGGGCAATGAGGGGCACGGACGGGTTGCAGAAGCACCCGTGACACCAACCTAGTCAAAACCCTCTCACTAGCCTTTCAAAAAGCCTAATGAGATAATGCGGGTTTAAAGTCATGCTTGTTGTTAAAGTGGCTGCAAAACAAGGAAGGAAAAGAGGCGTTTTTTCCTTCTGCCATACTGAAAAACATATTTTGTATATTTCCCACTACCAAATATACTCAGTTAGCCTCAAAATTAGGATGGACCACTGATGCTAAATAGGGTTTTGATCTAAAGACTTCCTTAGCCACTACAGCTTTATTACCATAAGTTTCTGCCATGTGGCCATATTTTCTGAAGGAAGGGAATCCTGCTCTGCTTCAGCTTGTCAGCAACCCTGCCAAATGCACAAAAAATTAAAAACATTTTGAAGGAACTCTACCATAAAAATCAAGTATGATAAACCAAGGACGCTTACTCATATTTATCATTGCACAGCTGCACTATGTTGTTTAATTTTTGCACAAAAAATTGTGCAATTTGCGTCAATTGCGATTTTTTTTTTTATTTAATCGCAAAGGTGTTTTAACATCATTTTTGCAAATGTTCCCAGGGCAACAAATGTATCGTTGTGGGTGTGTAACAGTGGATTTACTATTGCAATTTTTCAGTCACTCCACCCTGGAGCAGGCATATGATTTAAAGCATTCTTAAATGATCCCACCATCTATCTGTTTGTTAAATATAGCAATATTTACAGAGTCCCTATAAATCAATACAGGTGAACCCACTAAATTACAATTATTTTCAACGAAAAATAACCAACACAATGTTACATATCGCAACATGTGATTAGTCATAAATGTGTGATTTATTTTATTAAAGACAAATTAAAAGAAATTAAAAAAAAAGACTCAAACGCAAGAACATAGAACATGGAGACATTTATCACAACATAAAAAGACTATAAATAAGGCACTAAATAAAGACTGTTAAATAAGGCACATACATAGAACAAGGTCTGTATCCACCATTTCATAAACAAAAAAGTTAGAAATGTTCTTCATAGATCTAAGCAACTTGGATGTGGCAATTGTAATACATTTGTTATCCATGGCCTCCTTTGTTCTAAAACTTTTTAAATTATGTAAATGCTACTCTTAGATATATTCTGTACTAGTGGTGGATTGGGACGTGATAATAGACATCTACTAGATCGACAGGTGCCATGAAGCAGGCTGGAAAGAGGAGGTTGACTGCGGATTTTAGAGTCTTCATCTTGAACCTCAGGACAACTAAATACTTGTTTAGGGGTTTTAAATTTATGATGGTTCTTAACTTGCCTGAGGGCTTTCGCACCCAAAACAGGGTTGAGTGAAACCTGATCCTAGTTCCTCTCGTGAGACCTGTTCTAACACCCCCTTGTCTAAAAGGAACAGAAATTCTGTTATCATTGCGGCACAGTTCATATCCGAGTCTGTCCGGGTCCCCCTGAATCTTATGGGGGGAGGGCAGAGATTTTAGACCTACTTTGATAAGTTTCCAGGTTGAAAAAAAAAAAAATGATAAGCCTCCACCCCACTGTAAGCCTGATGTCATTAGCTATGGGGTTTCTTGGGGTCCTCTGTAGTTCAGGAGAAGAGGAATTCCTAAGACCTCCTGGCTTCTCTGATAGCATTACCCTTATCCAGTCTAAACTATGCTGACTAGATAAGGGTCTGGAAAAAGCCCTAAAAGGACCTATCTCCTCTAGCAGGGCCTTTTAAGGCGGGGAACCCTTTCACTCTATCGCCTGCTTTCTCAAGCAGATCATCAAGGGTTGGCCCTAACAGGGTTTTCCTACACAGGGGATGACACACAAATTGTATTTTGAATTTAAATCCCCCGACCAATTCTTCAGCCATAGGACCTGCCTTGCAGAACTTGAAAGTGCATCTCCCCTGACTGACAGTCTCAGGGCGTCTACTGACGCATCAGCCAAAATTGATGCATCTTTCCTAATAATGGATAGATAGGAGATAAGGCACTTGGCACTTAGTTCTAGATGTCACCTTGCAATTGGTCCAGCCAGAGGTTAAGAGACCAGGCTTGCGGCTTCCCACATTAGAGATTTTAGAGATAGAAAAGTCTATTTTAGGGACCCCCTCCCAGGAAGAGAAATCCTCCTCTGCGAAAGGGTACTTCCGCTTGATGACTCTAAGGATAAACATCTTTCGGTCTGGTCTTTGCCTCATTCTTAATGAGATCAGAGATGTTTTTATGTATTGGGAATACCTTCTTTTGTTTGACCTCAAACATCACATCCTGAATAGATTTGGGTTCTATAACCTCCTCAATGTCCATAGTGGCGCGGACTAATCCCACCAGATGGTCCATTTCCTCTGTTTCAAATATTTCCAGTCCCTCCTCTCCTGTCCTTTCGGCAACCACCAAACATGAAACAACTGGTTGTCCGGAGTGCCCTGAGACCTCCATCAGAAAATGGTACCTCAACCTGCCTGCAAAGCAGGTGTAAAACGTGCCAGCACATTCGAACAGGTGACCAGGCACCTGTACCTCAATCACAGCAGGTACATAAGATCAAGGTGACCTTTTCCTGCAGGTCTTCTAATGTGGTCTACCTTATTAAGTGTAAACAGTGTCCAACCACAGGCCTTTATGTTGGGGAAACATGCCAGAGACTCCATCAGCACATGAACTCACACCAATCTGATATTAAAAATGAAAGGAAAGATCTCCCAGTAGCTGCACATTTCTTCAGAGAGGACCACACTAATAAAGATTTGCAGATTACAATTTTAATGGGACAGTTTAAGGCACAGAGGGAAAGGAAAGAATGGGAGTATAAATTAATGAGAAAATTCAACACCTTACAAAGTGGTCTTAACATTTATGCCAGCTTCATGACCTCTCTCTGACCTGGAGGCCACAAGCAGATAAGAGCCAGGGTTCTCTTGTCTCGCCTCACAGGTTTTTAGTGTTTCTATTGCTGTTCTATTGTAAATAAGATGGCTCTGTATTTATCAATCTGTTATTTTAACGGTTTTTAATATCTTTTGATGATCACTGCCAGCGTATGATAGCCCCCGCATGTTCGCAGCCCGATACATCAGAGGCAGGGCCTGGCGTACAAAAAACGCAGCCGGCGACTTTTTACATATGAAAGGTCACCGGCAGCAGCGAGTGCGCAGGCGCGGGGACAGTAACGCCCCACGCCGACCCACTCCCGCAGCCGGCCACGCCGTCCCTTCACGCCCCACTGGCATTTGCGATTATTTCAGGTCCTGATAAATATCCCCCCTAGAGTGTATAAAATGCTGTGAATTTTCTGTTTCATGCATAACATCATGTCTGATGAAGAGAATTAGTATTCTCGAAAGCACACCATCAAATATACTCAGTTAGACACAAAAAGTTATCCCCCGATTTCTTCACTCTATCAGATAAGGCAGTCAGATGGCTACCATTTAACTGACCCTCCTCCTCAGAGTCAGAGTCACTGTTAGCGTTGGTTGCAGTTGAACAACCCGGAACATAAGGAGCAGATGGGCTGGAGTGTTCCTTAGGAATCTTCCTGAGGGAGTTATGGACTTCCTCCCTAATAATGTTCCGGAAGAATTCAACTAAAGCTGCTGATCCCTCAGCTCTAATTTTCCCCAAACAGATCTCACAAATGAGCTTCTGATAACCTGAGGGTACTCTAGCCTCACAGATCCTGCATTCTCTATAGTGAGCTTTACGGTTAGCTTTCCAGCTATGTAGAGGGCTCAGCTCATGAGCCCTTTCCATGTACCCACACCTGACGTGCGCCATACTATTACTGTTCCTTTTTCTGTTTGTCTATAAAAGAGGGGTCTACAGAAAAGCAGACAATATAATAACCCCATTTCTATAGCCAAACACATGTATAATCTCCCCCGGTCTTTGGCCTTTTCACTATGAGGAAAAACCACAAGAAAAATGGGAAAACTTATTGACTGGCAAATAGCCAGCTACTCATTAATGAAATGTCCACTGCAGAGCTCCCTTTTAATTAAACGTCCCCTGCAGAGCCCCCCTTTAATGTAATCTCCCCTGCAGAGCTCCCCCCCTTAATGTAATGTCCATAGCATGGCCCCTTAAAAAAAAAAACTAAGAAAAAAAACACTATAGCCTCACCTTCAGTTTCTTCTCTCAGCGACTCAGTCTTCTTCCCGGCCCGCAAGCGACAAACTATGACGTCACTTGGCCGTGACACAGTGTGACGTCATGATTAGTGCACTGAGGCCAGAAAGAAGAAGCCGAAGGTGAGGAAGGAGTTTCTTTTCCGTAAATTCTCTTGCCATGGACAGCATCGGGTGTTCCTGGGTCGCAGCAGTATTTTACGGAGGGGGGCAGCACTGCCCCAAGATGCCGCTCCCTGCGTCAAGCAGCAGCGCTCCCACCCTAGGCAACTTTTTTAAAGAGGAGTATTCTTATTAGTGGGTCTTAAAGGGGTATTCCCACAAAGACAATTTTCTTAAAGGGAAACTTTCACCAGGCACCTTATTTTCACTAAAGACAGATTGTAAAAGCCCATGACACCTGCAGAGCAAAAATGTCTCTGCCTTTTGTAAGCATTTGCATAACAATATAATTGTGTGTTATAATTAACTCTTGCATCCTGACAAAATCTTGGGGTAGTCCCAGGGGCTGGACTTTGGTTTAGATACATTTCAAAAACAACATGTGACTTCTCTGAGCTGCAGGCTGCCTCCATCTTTGTGCTCCTGTACAACTTGTCCTTCCCCCACTGATGTCATGCTGACCAGGCTGTGACCTCTGAGAAAGAGCAGGAGGTGAAGCTGTACAGGAGCACAAAGATGGGGGCTAAGATCTGAGGAGGGAGTAACACAGACATGCCAAATGTCTCTCAAAAAGTGATCAAAAGGACACACAGTCCTCAAAATGAAAACGTCAGCTCATCTTGCAAAAAAAAAAAAAAAGACCCCTCCACCAGCTCCGTGCACCAAAGGATAAAAAGTGATTAGGGTCAGAAGATGGCGAAACAATTTTTTTTTCATACACATTGTTTTAATTACAGTAGTGAAACATATTAAAACCTGTATAAATTGAATATTACCACGATTGTACCGAATAAAAAAAAATAAAGCAGAGGTGTTATTTGGCGCCACAGTGAAAAGCATAAAAACCGAGCCCACAAGAAGGTGACGCAAATTTTCACCAATTTTACCTCATTTGGAATTTTCTGATCTTCCCGACACACGGCATGGAATAATAAATAACGTCACTGAGAAGTAAAACTTGTTAAGCAGAAAATAAACCCTCAATAAGTTTGTACACAGAAATGAAAAAGTTATAGATTTTTGACGGTGGGGAGTGAAAAATGAGTGAAAAAAGGCTGTCATTAAGGGGTTAAAGGGTACCTGTCAAGGTGATTAACCACTTAATGAATTATGATGTACATCATAATGGCCTGTGACGTATTGGTACATCACGCATCGGCTGTGGGTCTATGGAAAGGGCTCACGGACTGCAGACAACCTAGGGTTGAAGGACCCTAGGGTGGCTGAAAAATAGTAAAAATTTTAAAAATTAATAAATAAATGAAAAACACAAAAATACAAATCGCCCTCCTTTCCCTAGAACTCATAAAAATAAATAATTAGTTAAAATCATAAACATGTTAGGAATCACCATGTCTGAAAATGTCCGATCTATCAAAATATAATATTGGTTACTCACAAAGTTTAAACTCATAATGGAAAATAGCGCCCAAAGTAAAAAAATTACACTTTTTGCCATTTTGCAAGATATAAAAGATGTAATAAAAAGGGTTTAAAAGGCCGTACTGTCCTAAAATTGATAACCTTTAAAATGTCATCTCATCTCGCAAAAAATGACACCACACACAGCTCTGTACTCTGAAGTATGAAAAAGTATGAAGTATGAAAACATTATAAAAGCTATAACTTTGATATCCATGGGGACAGGAGGAGGAGACTGGGGGACAGGAGGAGGCGGCGTTTGGGAAATCAGTAGAAGGCTGGGCGACAACAGGGGGAGTTTGGGGAGCAGCAGGAGGCTGCTGGTGCAGGCTAGGGGACAGGAGGAGGAGTTTGGGAAATCAGGAGGAGGCTGGTGAGCAGAAGGAGGATGCTGGAGCAGGCTGGGGGACAGAAGGAGGATGCTGGAGCAGCAGGCTGGGGGACAGGAGGAGGATGCTAGAGCAGCAGGCTGGGGGACAGGAGGAGGTGGGAGGACAGCAAGAAGATAGAGGATAGAGGGGCTGGGCGACAGGAGGAGGAGGCTCGAGGACAGGAGGAGGCTGGAGCAGGCTGGGGAGCAGAAGGAGGATGCTGGAGCAGGCTGGGGGACAGGAGGAGGAGGCTGGAGGCCACAGGAGGAGGATGGAGAACAGGGACCACACCATGTGAGGAGGGGTAGGGGTACAGATAATATTATGTGTAAGTTTAGGGAGATAAATAAAAGCGGAAAACCAAATGTAAAGGGAGGATAAAATTAAAGAGGGGTTTTATATGTTGCAGAGTTGCATTAGGGGATATTATATTGGTCCACGGGAAGGGGGGCCAAATTAAGGGGTATTGTACCATTTGGGGACCATCAAGTTCGATATTATACTATGCTTGTGGGAGGGACCATGGGCGTGGTTTAGAAAAAGGGGGAGGGGCTTTGTGTCCCTCTTTCTCTTGCCCAAAAGTTGGGAGGTATGCTGTCTGTCAGGCCCCTGTCTGTCAGGTAGTAGCAACACCCCTGCAGATGCAAAGGGTTAGGTAGGTTTTGCGAAAGTGTCCCTCTCCATGTCAGAAGTTGTAACATGAGCACATGAAAATTGGGGGTCATTTACTAAGGGCCCGATTCGCGTTTTCCCAACGTGTTACCCGAATATTTCCGATTTGCGCCGATTTCCCCTGAATTGCCCCGGGATTTTGGCGCACGCGATCGGATTGTGGCGCATCGACGCTGGCATGCACGCAACGGAAATCGGGGGCGTGGCCGAACAAAAACCCGACGGATTTGGAAAAACCGCCGCATTTAAAACAAAAATGCTTTTCAGATTTAAAAGAGTGTCATTGGCCCTCTCTGGGACTTTTTAAAATAATTGCAAGTAGATTAAAATAAATGCAAGAGCACATACACCAGGAGGGGAGTGGAGTGGAGTGATCTTGTGACTTTTTTGGAGCCATTTTAAAAGATTGTGAACCATAAATCTGGCGTTGCATAGCGCTGCACTAGCAGCTGTTCTTTGTTTAAACCACTATTTCTGAATAATTGAGAAAATTGATTTACCCTTCTGATCTCTAGATCAGTGATTTTCAACCTTTTTTGAGCCGCGACACGCTTTTTATACTTAGAAAATCCTGGGGCACACCACCAACCAAAATAGCGGTCTGGGGTCTACATTTATCTAGGTGGTCTGTATTCACAAGGTCTGGTCTGGGGTCTACATTTATCTAGGTGGTCTGCATTCACAAGGTCTGGTCTGGGGTCTACATTAATCTAGGTGGTCTGTATTCACAAGGTCTGGTCTGGGGTCTAGATTTATCTAGGTGGTCTGTATTCACAAGGTCTGGTATGGGATCTAGATTTATCTAGTTGGTCTGTATCTAAAGGGTCTCATCTAGGGTCCGTATTTAAGGACTCTGTATTTATTTAGTGGATGAAAGGTCTGTACTTCTCTAGGTGAATTTGTAATTTTATTTTTAGTAGTTGGGGTTGTGACCTGTATAAATGGGGGGCATAAAGGACAAATGTTGTGCTTTGCTCTTTCTTCCCTTTGTCAGAGTCCACCCTTCTTCGAAGTCAACAAGTTTGGCTCTGCTACATCTGTATTCCCCGCAGCAGATGTGCACACCAGTGAAAGTGTTAACCTGATGCTCAGCCCCAGCTAGTCGCTCCCTGTTCTGCCTGTGATTGCTTGTGGCTTTCAGTGTCTCCTCGCTGCTAATAAGCAGAGTCGTAGACAGAAGCAGCAGCGCACCTGTCAGAGGGGGAGCCGAGCAGCAGCAGCAGCAGCCATGCAGGGGAGGAGGAGGCAGCAACAGCAGCAGCAGCAGCGAGGAGTCAGGGCTCCATCATCCCGGCATTAACCAGACGCCTCCATCCAATCAGCAAATTTTTTGAAATATATATTTTTTTTAATAGGGGGGAGGGGGGATCAACGCATCCATTTTTGTTATTATTATTATTCGTCGGTCGTGGTCGCTCTTGACTTGTCGCTGTGGAGCGTCGGTGAAAATCCAGAGGACCCCGTATGCTGCAGATGGTGAGGACGCTCGCCCAGTTCACCATCGCGCTGGAGGACATGAGAGAGATGGGAGACAGCGCAGAAGCATCGCCGGGGGACAGTGCGGAGGAGATGCAGGAGAAGGACTCCGCCGGTGGCGATGGCTCAGCGCAAAGCATCACAGAGGTGATGAATAGGGGGTGCAACAGGTGGAGGGAGTGCATTTAAAGGGGGTTTATAAAATCTGGTACAAAGCACCAAATTGCTGAGTAAGAGGGGAGGGGAATGCTGGCGTAGAAACATGTCAGTGATGTAGGTTTCTACATGGCCATGTTTAGATGAGATGTACGGAAATGTACAATCTCCTCCCCCTCCAGCCCAATATAAAACTAGAAGTCCCCTTAATGCCCCTTTAATTCCCTAATGGTCCTTAAATTGTCCTCCGTCATTCTAGTAAGCTGCTTATCTGTATCTGAGAAAGCTGGGTGACAAAAATATCCGTCATTACAGGCCTCTTCGATGGAGGTGATATTCATGTATCAGGTTGTTATAAGGCGATTCTGACATTCAGGAGTCTGGGAAAGCTGAGTGATGCCCCTAATGCCATGAAAAAGCAATCCAAGGGAAAAAAAATAAATCCGATTTTGGAGCATAAGATGTTTCGCAAACTTTAGAACAGTCTTTGGGTGTCGAATCCTTATGATTTTCAAGATCTCTGCTAGCTGTCAATCAATAAGAACACACTTGGTTTCATCTAGCTGCTGGAAACCTGTAACCATGAACTTCTCACAGCTGAGGTTTTGTGACTGGTGTATCCAGTCTACATCGTTGTCTGGGCTGCAAATTGACACATTGTAACAAACAATCAGAATAGGAAAGCCATTAGTTCTAATGTTTAAAGCTCAGGAAGGATTATCTAGAGTGGATACAATTTTAATAAACCTTCAGCTGTGAAAAGTATTGGGTTTTCCTAAAACAGCAGAATAGTATATGTATGTTGTTCCATTTTAAGGGGTCCTCCAGCTATGAGCAAGGGGCCCCCGTCTTTGTGAACAGTAGGGGTCTCCCACAGGCTATTTTCTATATTGTATATGGGAAATAATCTAATTACTGGAAATCCCCTTTAATTTGTGGCTTCTTTATATGTTTAGTGGTTGTGTTGAGGGTCTAGAAGTGAATTAGGGGTCTTTTTTTTTTCTTGATCTCAATATAAGGGGACTGAAATAATTTAGGGTTGTGACAGTCTTACTGTGGGGGAACTGGTTTGTGATCTTGTATTGAGGGTGTGTTTACGCGTTGCATTAAGTGTTTACACTTTGTTAACACTGTGGTGCAGTGTTAACTTACTGTTTATGTAGTCTTCACAATGTGTTAATAGATGCACTGTATAGGGTTTTTACTACTGACTTATAGGTGTCTGACTACTGGAACCCTTTTAGACCTGCAAGTGTCCCCGATTGTAAACGGGACACATGCCCCACTTTTTTGGGCTACAACTTCATAGTGACACAGTTGATGTAAGTCTCTCACACTTCTATTGACCCATGAGCCTCTACTACAATATCATCCAATGCTGTCATCTCAACATGACGGTCCTAAATCTCTACAAGTGACAACAAAACATTTAGCATATCGGGCCACCACCTTAATTTTTCACAGGCCGATCTGTCCTTAGAAACCAATCACAGTGCAACTTTCATCTGCTAATCTGCTTTCAGTAAATGAAAGCTTTGCTCTGATTGGTTGCTATGGACAATAAGGCCTGTAAGGATAAATGAAGCCTTAGTGAGAGTGATTTCTTCATGGCCATGAAATCTCAGTATTGCGGCTACTTCAATGCAATCCCATATGAAAGAAAGTTAAAATAATATGTCCCTGTGATGTAAAGTATATTCCTATTATAGGGGGACACAGTGGCTGTTTCTGTATTGGGGTACAGGGGAGATAAATTGGATGGAATTTGGACATATTTGAGATATTATACAGTTTGATACTAATATATAATGTTGGAAATTATTTGCAGGGGTCCAATATTAAATAAGGGGTCTGTATATTTTGGTTGGTCTCTTCTAGGGTCTGATATTATTATGGGGCACTGTGGCCACCCCTGCAACATGACAGTGTTCACACGAGGGACGGGCTTGCCTTTTCACTCCTCGTGTTTTGACTATATATAGTGGGAAGGCATCTGTCATTGGGCCCTGGCAGCACTTTTTTATTTTGTGTTTCAGAGCGTAACACAAACTCTGCATGTGAACGCGGACTAAAAGTGATTTTTCAACTTGCATATCAAAAATGTTTTGCTTCAGTTTCATCGCATCTTATTTTCTGGTCACATCCAAATAATTGTCTGAAGTTTTGGTTGTGACAGGAGTAGAAGTAAGGAAATGAAGCTGGTAATTCTCAATATGGTTTTGATCATAGAATATTGTTGAGCTGTAGGATTCCAGAACTTCCAGGTACTGAGTTGTCTCGTCACCTGATCATGAAGAAGGATGCAGGGACACAGTTTTTCCAGGGAAAATTAAGTTTCTTCATCTTTAGGGATCGGTTCCGAGTGATATTTGTCTCATACATTTACTCATGTACAGCATGTATTTAGCTGTATGTGCACTGGTCATACCCAGAATATAGTACAGGCGTCCCCAGGTTACATAAAAGATGGGGTCCGTAGGTTTGTTCTTAAATTGAATTTGTATGTAAGTCGAAACTGTATATTTTATAATGGTAGATCCAGGCAAAAAACATTTTTGGCCCCAGTGACAATTGGAATTTCAAAATTTTTTGCTGTAATTGGACCAAGGATTATCAATAAAGCCTCATTACAGACACCTTACAGCTGATCATTGCAGCCTGGGACTATAGTAACATCCAGAGAGGTCACCAGAGGTCACAGTGGGCAGAGGGGTCCGTCTTTAACTATGGGTCGTCTGTAAGTCGGGTGTCCTTAAGTAGGGGACCGCCTGTACATATTCTTAAAAAATGTCCAATGCATATATGGAGTATGTGTTCCATGTATAAGGCCAACGCACAGTACTACTTCCCAGGGTATATATAGGGGAAGATGATGAATATGTTTAGTTAATATCCCATATACTATATCAGACAGGTGCAAAGTACTACTTAGCATCATATGTCCCATGTCTATAACCGGTGCGCAGTGCTACTGGGTCTGGAGGTTGTTTATATAGGAGTATATATTCTATGTGTATGGGTGCTGCACAGTACTACTTCTATAGATGTGTATCTACCACGCGTGGTAGGATTAGATACAGTGGTTCAGCAGACAGTATCACGCACAATAGGATTAGATACACAGCTCAGCAGACAGTTTCACACAGGATGAGATTCAGTAGTTCAGCAGATAATGTATATTGTGGGAATCCTCATTGGCAGCATTGTGATGGTGTATCTAAGGGCTCATTCACACGAACGTAATGGGGACTAATCTGACGTCTATGGCACCCTAGAGCCCGGGTGAACCTACCTCGTGTATATGTACCCTAAGCCTGGGCTCACACCCTTTGCTTTCTTTTCACATATTGAGTACAAGGAGTGGCAGTAATGACGGCGCTAAAAATAACATTAATAATGAAGCGTCACTGGAGGATCCAGACCTAACCCTCATTATATGGAGAGACGAGCGGCGCTGCGGTTACAGAGATAAGTGGTTATTACAGAGAAGATAATCTAAACAATGATAGATGGGAGAGCAACCTGTGTTACAGGACAAAAATCCCATCTATTGCTCTCTGTTATCAGCCATTCCTGGCTCCGATAAAGCTGTCTGTAACACTTCATTTCAAGTCATTTCAGGCTGGGGTCATCTCCTTTCCCTGTTGATTCCGATTTATCAGTCACAATAATTTGTCACCATAGCAACACAGATTTTCGGAGCATCCTTGATCCTAGGAGACTCCTTTTTGTGTTTATCTATGTGACGCTCTTATCTCGACTCAGCAGTGTGACAGACCTATTATATTGTTATTAATACGCTCTAGTAGTGATAACATTCACTTTTACTGCAGGATGTAAAGTGAGATGCCCTCTCCAGCTTTAGTGCTGACATCTGCTGGCCAGTGTATAAATTACACTCCATGTGATTGTAGTATTTGTTGTGCTGCAGGCAGCTGGGTTCTCTGCTTCTTGTCTGTGTTGTATACCAGCCTCACATCTGCTGGCAATCATTCTCATGCCATGCTGGCATGGGCACTGCCACTTTCTAGTGTCTTGCACGCTGAGTGTCATCTGCTTCATCAATGAGAACATTACTCGCCTCCTCAGCGCTGCAAGGAGTATTCGGGAACAGCTGGGAAAGGTCACAGAGTCCCGGTATATATTTCCTTCTGCTTCCCATCCGGTGACTGCTGCCCGCCTCTGCCAGGGTTATTAGCGCCATACTGAGCTCACACTTGCTGTCACTATGTACATCTATGTATCGGGTTTAATCCAATATCTTCCATCTATAGAAATTTTTCTCCAAAATTATCAACATTTGTAACTTGTGAAATACTTTGTACTTCTTGGCTCTGACTTCTTTCATCGCAACACCCTCTTCTGTTTCAGTATCTGCAGAATTAATAATATATAATAATTCCTTTATTTATATGGCGCACACAGATTACACAGATCGTGCCAAATCGGTCCCTGTCCCCAATGGGGCTCTCAGTCTAATCAACCTACCAGTGTGGGAGGAAACCGGAGGACCCGGAGGAAACCCACACAAACTTGAAAAAAAAAAAGCACTTTAGAATTGTATGCAATGTAATAGGAGCTTGATTTCTTGGCTCTGACTTCATTTATCTTAGCACCCCCTTCTGTATTCTACTTCTCCTACTATGCTCCACTGTATGAGATGTATTGTGAAAAGTCCTTTTTTTTTTTTCTTTAACTTTATTTTGTTAACATCTGTGTTAAGAAATCTTTACCAAGCTGATTAGAGCATAATTTCTTTCAACTGATTTAATAAATCTAGCACCCTCTTCTTGTTCAGTGTACACAAAATGCTGAGCTCCACTGTATGTGCGATTTATTGCAATGTTAAGTACAACTCATTTCTTATATCGTCTGTGTTATCAAATCTTCTCCAAGCTGAAGGGGCATGATTTCTTGGTTTTGACTTACAATTTCTAAGCACCTTCTTCTGATTCGGTGTCTGCAAAATACTTTGTTGCACTCGGCTGTATGATTTGTAGTGTAATATATTAGAACAATACTTTTAACATAGATTTATCTTTGTAAACATTCACTTTTTCTGAAAAAGTCTGCATTTTAGGAGCTTCTCCAAACAGATAGAACTATTGTTTGGCTCTGATTTGCTATATCCCAGCACCCTCTTCTGGTTCAGCGTCTGTAAAAGACTCTTCTGTCCTACTCTGCATGAGTTGGTGTTAATGCCCTAAAAATTCTGAAGGCTGCATTTTGGATAATTATCCAAGTTGATAGGATAATGATCTTTTAGCTCTGACTTTTACTCTATCCCACCACCCTCTTCAGGTTCGATGTCTGCAAAATATACTCACGCTGCCGTGTGAATTGTAGTGTAGTGGAAAAATTTCCATGGTTTCAGTTTGTAATGTCTGCGTTGTGGAATCTTATCCAGGCTGATAGAATGATTACTTGCCTCTGACTTAATATATTCCAGCACCCTCTTCTGGTTCATTGTCTAAATGATCTTTGTTGTTGTGTGAGGTGTAGTGAAAATTTTCCTGAAAACTCAAAGTTTTTCTGAAAGAAATGTTCTGCTTTATGTAATCTTATCCAAGCTGATAAGAGCATAATTATTGACTTGACATATCAAAGCACCCTCCTCTGGTTCAGGTTCTGCAAAATGTACTCTTATTTGATCCAGTGTGTGACTTGTAGTGTTAGATATTTTTAATGACAATAACTAATAGCTTCCATGAAATACGGTCGGTATTATAGAATCCTATAGGAGATAATTGGAGCATGGTTACCTGGCTCTGACTTAATATATTGCAGCACCCTCTCTTGGTTCAGTTTCTGCAAAATACTTTGCTGTTCTTGGCTGTGTGATTTACGGTGTAGAAACAGCAATCCCATAGTTTTTTTACATTGTTGGAATTACTTGACTGTGACTTCATTCATTCATTTCAGCACCCTCTTCTGATTCAGTGTCTTCAAAAATAAATACTTTAGATATGATGTTTTACAGTGATCTCTCAACCAAGGTTTGTGACAAAATAAGACAACAATAGAACAACAATTCTGCGCCTTGATTGATTAGAGGTAATTGAGCCTCGGTCACAGTTTTGTCGTGTGTTTTGTGATCACTTTATATACCACTTTTTGGCTGTTCTCCTTTTGAAGTTGTCCTGTCCTTGAACACCTTGTTACTCCCCATGTTTCCGCCCTTGTCTACCGGTAATTTGGAAGTAATATTTTATAATGAAGTATCTGTAATTACCTGTAATCTGCTTCAAGGCTTGGACTTGTTGAGCTGAGATAAGGAGGCCGCACCTCGTCACACTCCGGGGCAGATTTACTAAAAGTGTCCAGACTGATTTCTCCGTGTCTGCTGCTGTATGATAGATAGGTCACAGTTTACGGCTGTCCCTGATAATGACTGGCATCTGATTATTCCTGTGCTCTCTTATCTCTGTGGCCGTATGGAGACCCATAGACAGGAGGCCTGCGCTGAGCTGACTGGTCCTGACAGGTAGTCGTCTTGTCACCAGATGAATGGAGTCTTTGTGAGCTGACGGGAAAGAAGGATGGGCGCACGAAAGGACGAGACCAAAACTGTCTTCAGAATATAGAGAAAATTTTATTTTATAATAAGACTCACTGCTTCAGTTATCCATTATTATAAAGGGAATCCATCAGCAGGTATAACCATGCAGACTGTGTATTATTCCTGGAGAGATGGGTGAATGTTAGTAGCTGCAGGACTGTGGAATAAGGATTTATATGCCATGATTGTAGCTTCTCCAAGTTCTGCGCTCTGTGTTATCTTCACTGAGCTTCGCCATACGACCCTCCCCTCTGACTAAAAGTTGTAGCATCCTGGTAGATAAAGATACCATCCTGTTGGCTACCAATGCGGACATAGACCTAGTTAAATGGAACATGCCGCCATCACCATTGTACCTGCAGCTCAACCTCGCACCTTTGCGGCAGAGCAGCGCCTATATTATGACACACTCTAAGAAATGAATGGAGAGGGACCTTAGAGAGTTCCTGCAATACAACTCATGGCTCGGGGGGGGGGGGGGGGAAGAGGTTTTGTTAGATTAGCACAAAATGTTAGCTAGAGGGATAATTATGAAATATGGACACATTTGATAAGAAAATTAGATAGGAGATTTCGCGCCTGACTGATGATCTACCTAAACTAGAGCGAGAGAATATGCCCCCCCCCCCCCAGCCCAAGATGAAGCTTTATTAACACTTAGACACCAGTTACATTTACTACTGAACATAAGTTAAAGAAAGTGAAAGCGCAAAACTATTCCCGAAACAACAAGGCTGGGAAGCTACTGGCACCTAGGCTGACGCCGAGAAGTTGAAAAACCAGAATCCCATTTATGTTCCACCAGGACCAGCAAACTAAACTGTACGGCTGAAAAGAGAATAATATAGCGCCCTATATCATTTTAGGGAGGACCCCATTTCTCAGGGGCGTAACTAAAAGACGCCGGGCCACATAGGAGACTTCTATATGGGGGCCCCCTTCCCGCTTAAAAATCTACATTTTACATACACACACATACATCTATACTCTCTATAACACATACATACACATACTATACACATACATAAATACACATCACAGATTCACGCATGTATACATCACATACTGTATGTTTACATATAATGCTGTACAATTTGCAGCATAATATGTATATAATGGTGCACATCCCCCTTTCTTTAGTGTCAGGGAGGATGATGGGGCCCCCTGACACTGCAGGCCCCATAGCGGCTGTTATGGCTGCTACCACTGTAGTTACTTCCCTGCTCTTTCTCCATTCCCACAGGAACTGAACAACTTGTTAACCTCAATGCTCCGGTAACTGCAGATAATGTTCCTTCCTATAGAAAAGTCTCCCGGCTGCTGAATGAATATTTTAAACCGCAGCATCACATCGTCTTGGAGCCTTTATGTCAAAAGATTGAATCAGGTCATTTCCTGAGGAAAATCGGGAGGCACTTATTGTCACCTCTGCAGATCTGCAGATGTCCCTCAGAATTTTCACCCCATCTTTCTGCTGAATGCAGAATTAAAAATCTACCCCAAATTTATAGCTTTAGATATATATTCCCCTCCCATGTCTATTGAGCAATGTCCAAGCGAGTTTTGTAAGGGGCCTTCAAGCTAAAGACCATGCTAGAAAGGTCCTAAATATCCTACATTACACGGAAAAGCACTCCATCCCAGCGCTCATCTTAGTCTTGGACACTTGTGGAACCACGTATACCGCAATTAAAGCTGCACGCTGGGGCCGCACGGCCAGAGTGTTTGTAAATTGTATGCACCAGGCAGGGGTGCCCTTTGTCACCATTGATATTTATACATTCAATGGAGCCATTGGCACAGGCCCTGCAAACATCAGCCCAAATCGAAGGCCTATTATTGTGGACAACTCCCATGTTATTTCTATATATGTAGACGACGTCATACTTGCCCGACATTTGCTCCAAGATGGAGTCTCTGACTGTTTAACCCTGTCCATGAGGTCTGGCCAATGCTCCCACCCTCCAGGGGTTTCTATACTCCCCTGGTCAGGTGGCAGCACCCCCCCCCTCCAACCAGCTTGCATTACAATGGTACAAAGGATATCATTGGTTAATAACATTTTACATGTTAACTCTTGCCTTACCAGGCAGTGACTTACAGCTTCAATTACTAAGTTCTCCGATTTTGGAGACCTCCAAGAGAGATGGCCAGTCCCCATAACAGCCCCTAACATGGAGAGGGCACTATTCGCAATAACCACCTACCTTATGCCTTGGCAGCGGTGTTGTAAGTGCAGCTCTGGAGTATAATACAGGATCAGTACAGGATGAGTTATGTTCACTTTATAATATGACTTTATACTTTTATCTCTTTGTTTCCCCTCCTGACCAGTTGTTTGGATACAATGTATCAGTGCATTGGTTGTAGCACTACAGATCCCAGCATGCCATGCAGCAGCCTCTCTCCCTCTGTTATGGGTGTTTTCCACTGTTTATGTGCCATGTGAGGTGGGCGCCTGCAGCGCTCCAGCTGTGTTGCTGTGGATGCTGGTTGTCCTTGGATACGTCACCCCTCCTACGAGACGGGGTTAATGCCAACAAATTATTAATGTTGTCTCCTGTGTGATTGTGAGGATGGCAGCGGCCCCAGAGACGCGGCTCCGCACTACAACCAGATGTGTTACATCTCCCATGATGAGGCCACTTCATGTTCAGCTGCACAGGGGCCCCAGGGGCCCCACAATACATTACAGCGGATTACTGCACTGCTGCTACTGAGCCATTGCTCTGCCCCTCCCCACTCCTAAAATGTATTGCCCCAAATTTTAGGACCCACAATGGTATCTGGCAGGTTAGAGATTCCTTACTATGAAGTCCATGAAGCTCTGAGTTAGGTATAAAAGTTACAAACCAGACTGTAAAGTTCATCAGACCCCAGACCATAGATCCACCCAGTGACATCACTGTTCCCACATCGGATCTTTCAAATTGTCAGACCCCAAACCAGAACCCGAAATTATTAGCCCCTGAGCCCGACCTTTACATGCTCAGACTCGAGTTCAGTGTCCTAGACCAGTGATTTTCAACCTTTTTTGAGCCGCGGCACACTTTTTATACTTTGAAAATCCTGGGGCACACCACCAACCAAAATAGCACAAAATGACACTAAAACAGTCATATTATACATATAGTTAATGATATAGATTCTAAATTTATTTTACTCACTCAGTGTGAAACCTGGGCCTGTTTCGATAAACACAAAAGGGATATCCTGGCAGGAATGGTGGAAAGACACACACGAAGCTCTTCCTCACCAGTTCTCAGTTTCTCCCTGTTTTTAGTATATGGTGCTGATTATTTTGTGGCTCATATACTGCAAAATAAAGGGGTACAATGAGTTATTAAAATACATTCACAAACAGTTAAAAATCAAGCCTGTGATAGCATCATATCAGATGGCAGGTGTCTCAGCCTGACTAAGGGTTCCACCTCTCACAACTTCTTTCTGGACATCTGCCAAAATGAGAAGGAGTAAGAGTACAACCCGAAAGAAAGAATAGTTTCACTTTTCTAAACTATAATTTATACACGGTTACTTTTAAACCTTAGCACATATTAGCACCCTGTGGCAGTAAACTTTTAGCTTTATCTGAACCTTCTGATAAAGCTAGCGAACATTGCAGTGCCATATCCTCAGAACGCCGGACGAAGCTTACAGCGGTCTTGCGTATTCATGAGTGGGTGGGACTAGAAGTTGTCGACTTACGCATGAAGCCTGGTCTATGGCGTAGGAGGGGCGGTATATTTTTGTGTATAATACAGAACTGATATCCAATTTTGTCATCTAATTTTGTCATCTAATTTTGCATTTTTAGAACATCTGTAAAAATATCAAGCATAAAATATGTGTGATGATTTGATTAGACTAGCTGTATATAGCATGGTGCTGTATGTTGCCTATGTTTATATTGTGTCTACTGGATGAAAAGTACAGTGTAAGCACAGTGTAAGTATGTAATACATGAAAAAATTTGTCACAGGCAAGAAGCTATACATCTATAGAGTATTTGCATATCTGAGATCACAGTAATGACATTACCAAACTGTATACCGTGTATACTCACGGCCCAAGTATATGCCGAGGCCCCTAATTTTAATACCAAAAACTGGGAAAAGCTAATGACTTGAGTTTAAGCCAAGGGTGGGAAATGCATTGGTCACAACCTCCCAGCATATAGCCAGCAAGTCCCAAGAAGTATATAGCCAGATCCCTTTCGTATACAGCATGCCAGCCCCCTTTAGTATATGGCCAGCCCAATGTAGTATATAGCCAGCTATCCCCCAGTTTGCCATGTAAAGAAAAAAAAATGTACATACTCAACTTCTGGCACCCACGATGCTCGTCAACGCCCCCCGATGCACGTGTGGCTCCATGCAGCTCTTCTTCTTTCTTCTCTCTGCTATAATAGCTGGCAGAAGAGCGTCCATGCGCTTTGCCAGCCGGTACACTCTATGACGCAATCAGCATCAACACTGCAACATCATAGTGTGTGCCAGCCAGCAGAGCCCATGTATGCACTTCTGCCAGTTAATACAACAGAGAGAAGAAAGAAGGGGAGCCACATGGTGTATCAGGGAGCGGTGGAAGGTGATTATAGAAGTTTATTTTTTTATTGACTCAGCCTGCTGAAAAACTTGTTTTATACACCAGTATACATGGTATGTTTCCAACTACTGTAGATACCGCATATACTCAAGTATAAGCCGACTCGAGTATAAGCAGAGGGTGGAAGATGCAATGGTCACAGCCTCCCCAGTATTTAGACTGCCAGCCCCTTCCTCCCAATATTTAGCCTGCCAGCCCTTTGCCCAAGTATACAGCCTGCCAGCATCCCCTGCCCAAGTATACAGCCTGCCAGCATCCCCTGCCCTGGCAGACAGCCTGCCAGCATTCCCTGCCCCAGTATACAGCCTGCCAGCATCCCCTGCCCCAGTATACAGCCTGCCAGCATCCCCTGCCCCAGTATACAGCCTGCCAGCATCCCCTGCCCCAGTATACAGCCTGCCAGCATCCCCTGCCCCAGTATACAGCCTGCCAGCATCCCCTGCCCCAGTATACAGCCTGCCCCAGTATACAGCCTGCCAGCATCCCCTGCCCCAGTATAAACAACCTCCGCATCCCCTGCCACCAGTATACAGCCTGCCAGCATCCCATGCCCCAGTAACCTACCAGTCCCTGCCCCAAGACAATGCCACTCGCCCCCCAGTATACAAGCCTGCCAGCAGCCCCCTGCCCACGTATACAAGCCTGCCAGCATCGACTCCCCAATTACTACAGCCTGCCAGCATCCCTGCCCCCAGTATACAGCTGCCACAAGTAACAGCCTGCACGCATCCCAAGCCCATTATACAGCCTCCACAGTATCGCCTTCCAGCATCCCCTGCCCCAGTATACAGCCTGCCCCAGTATACAGCCTGCCAGCACCCCCTTCCCCAGTATACAGCCTGCCCCAGTATACAGCCTGCCAGCATCCCCTGCCCCAGTATACAGCCTGCCACAGTATACAGCCTGCCAGCATCCCCAGCCATAGTATACAGCCTGCCACAGTATACAGCCTGCCAGCATCCCCAGCCCCAGTATACAGCCTGCCACAGTATACAGCCTGCCAGCATCCCCTGCCCCAGTATACAGCCTGCCAGCACCGCCTTCCCCAGTATACAGCCTGCCACAGTATACAGCCTGCCAGCATCCCCTGCCCCAGTAGATAGCTGGCAGCCCCTGTCGCCGTTCCCCCGTGGTAGAGATAGTTGATTAAAAAAATAAATCTAATCTGTGCGGCGCACAGCTCTGATGTCATCAAGCTCTGACGACCGCTAACATCAAGAGTGTGTGCCGGCTGCCGGCACACACAATACCATGTGATGTCGCACGGAGCTGCCGCCGCTGCTGCTGCGGGGCGGATCACGCAGAAGACCTGAGGGGGCCGCCGGAAAGGTGAGTTTAGATTTATTAATTTTTTTAATCAACTATCTCTACCACAGGGGATGGGGGAGAGGTGCCCAGGACGGGAGAGCGCTTGCCCGACGGGACGGGGGATCGGTTCCCGCCGGAAAGGTGAGTTTTGAGTTATTTATTTTTTTGACTCGAGTACAAGCCGAGTTTGAGTTTTTCAGCACATTTTTTGTGCTGAAAAACTCGGCTTATACGGTACATGTCAGAATATATATAAATATATATACACACACATAAGTGTAAATAACTGAGCAGAGTCTCAGTCAAGGAAATCCCTATAAAAATGCAAAAGGGAAATCACTGGAGATAGTTTTTTTACTATTGTAAACCTGTTTTAATGACGTTCTTCCAAAAAAAAAAAAAAAGGACCAAACAGACACAAACTTGTAGCTTTGTAGCTTAGCTATTACGGCCATTGTGCCTTCTATTGGGAGAGACAACAAACACTGCACTTTAGGATAGACTGTCACAACTTCAGTAGGACTCCCGAGGCTAGGGCTTATAAAGACAGAATTAACAGTCACTCTAAACTTTCCAACTATACTTCTTAGGCCGCATTCACATGACCGTAGGGGAACGACTTGTGACGCAAGCTTGTAGCTGTACATACGTCCCCCAATGGAGAGGGTAGGGGTCACCACTCCTCATCTCCTTCGCATCAGACGTATGCCTGCCCAGACTTAGCTGTGAGGGCAGGGCCAGATCAAGGGTCCCAGCGGTATGGAGCACCTCATTTAGGATGGGCCCCCCCCCAGCTCGGCAGCCGATGCAGGGCCCCCTCCCACAACAATATATGTAAAGTATACCACATAGTTATAGGGGCAGATTTATCAAGTGTCTGAAGGTCAGAATATTTCTAGTTGCCCATGGCAACCAATCAGAGCTCCTCTTTAAAATATTCATGAGCACTGGTAAAATGAAAGCTGAGCTGTGATTGGCTGCCATGGGCAACTAGAAATATTCTGACTTTCAGACACTTGATAAATCTGCCCCATAGAGTTTCACATATCAGCCCAAGCTCTAAAAAATTAGAAACAATGGTATCTTTAGTTTCAGATTGGTTCATAAATTCCTACCTTTACTGATCAAATTTAAATTTTGGTCCATGACAAACCAAAAAATACTCCCTCCATACTATTACCATATTATGATACCACCATACTGTAACCAATTAAAACTACCAGAAGACCAGTATTCCAAACAAAAGCGCTACAATTTTCAAATAATCCCTCCAAACTGTGACCCACAGCATCACTACAACATGAAGCAAATACCAACATCCTGATAATGAAGACAATACTCTATACACAGACCAGTATTACCAATAATTTACCACATATAAACTCCACTTACTGATGATCTTTACCGCCATATTGTTATCATATAAACACCACCCTGCAAAGTGCATTATCACTAATGACACCTCTGTACAAGGCCCAAATAATAACATTACATCAGGATTTTTACCACTACATAATGACCGAATAATACTGCAATACTAAATGATAACCTACACACAGACCAGTATTTACCACCATATCGTGATCATATACAGGAACCTTTTTGCCTGAGAGAGCCATGAACGCCACATATTTTAAAATGTTATTCCGTAAGAGCCGTATCATATGCACTTGCCCCCCAGTAGATAGGTTGTCCCAGTATCACGGGTGACCCTGTGATCTAGGTCTCAGATTGCAGGCACACCCGTGACCCTCTCTGTGGCGGCGCCGAGATCACTCGACCCACCATTTTTCCGTCTCCTGTCCCAACTGGCCAGTGCGTGCGCTGGCACTCGCAGATTTAAAGAGGCACTGCCCAATTTCTGGGTTCCTATAAAGACCAGGGGCTACCAGATAGGTAGCCATAGCACCTGTCTCCCAGTATATAGGTAGTCACAGCACATGCCCTCAAGTAGATAGGTAGTCACAGCAAAAAAAAAAAAAAAAGAATATTCACTTACCAGCGCTCCCTGCAGCCAGCTCCTCTTTGCTCCCTCTCCTTGACCCAGGCTTAGACAATGGCGGCGATGGCGCCTGGGTCGTATAAAGGACGTAGGCAGCGGTAACATCGCTGCCTGTGATCAGTCTAAGAGACACAGCGGCCATCACTATTTATTAAAGATCTGTCAGAGCCAGATGCAGCCAACAAAAGAGCCATATCTGGCCCCCGAGCCACAGGTTCCCTACCCCTGATATAGGAGTAGATACCAGTCCTGCACAGAGACTGCAGTGTAATACAATGACTTACAGGTGACGTCCCTCAGGTTGTCTCTTCCCTTTGGTCTGATCTTCCATGAGATTTCTTGCAGTCACAATTCATCTCTGCAGGTTTATAAAACAGACATGGTTGGCATCATCCTATATACACATATATCACATATATACCCCTCATGCCAAAACTGACCACACTTTGCCCCCACATATATCATATATACCCCTCACACCACAACTGACCACACTGTGTCCCCCACATAGATCATATATACACCTCACACCACAACTGACCACACTGTGTCCCCGCATATATCATATATACCCCTCACACCACAACTGACCACACTGTGCCCCCACATTTATCATATATACCCCTCACACCACAACTGACTACACTGTGCCCCTACATATATACCCCTCACACCACAACTGATCACACTGTGCCCCCCATATATATCCCTCACACTACAACTGACCACACTGTGCCCCCACATATATCATATATACCCCTCACACCACAACTGACCACACTGTGCCCCCCACATAGATCATATATACCCCTCACACCACAACTGACCACACTGTGTCCCCGCATATATCATATATACCCCTCACACCACAACTGACCACACTGTGCCCCCACATTTATCAATATTACCCCTCACAACACAACTGGACTTACACTGTGCCCACATATACCCCTCACACCACAACTGATCACACTGTGCCCCCCATATATATCCCTCACACTACAACTGACCACACTGTGCCTCCACACTACAACTGACCACACTGTGCCCCCACATATATCATATATACCCCTCACACCACAACTGACCACACTGTGCCCCAACATATATCATATATACCCCTCACACCACCAATGACCAGCCACTGTGTCCGCTATAATCAGAATTACCCCTCACACCACAACGGACCACACTGTTGCCCCACATATATCATATATACCCTCCACCACAACTCACCACACGTGTGCCCCCACTTTATCATATTACCCCTCACCCACAATTTGTGATAAATTTTTTTGGGTCTGCGACCTAATGGAGTATTAACCCTAACACCACAACTGATCACCTGTGCCCCAAGTATTCCCTAAACCACAACATGACTGCACTGTACCCCACACCTTATCATCTCACACACTGACCACACTGTGCCCCCACATATATATATATACCCCTCACACCACAACTGGACCACACTTGTGCCTACATATATATCTCTCCCCCACAATGACCCACTTGTTCCCCCACATATATGATTATGATACCCTCACACATAACGGACCAACTGTGCCCCCACTATATCATATATACCCTCTCACCACAACTGACCACACTGTGCCCCCACATATATCATATATACCCCTCACACCACAACTGATCACACTGTACACCCACATATATCACATATACCCCTCACACCACAACTGATCACACTGTACACCCACATATATCACATATACCCCTCACACCACAACTGAACAAACTGTGCCCCCACATGTACAATATATACCCCTCACTACACTACCACTGCATCATGACAGAGTAATACCACCACACCGCTGCCACTGCATCATGACTGAATAATACCACCACACCACTAGCATAAGCACTGCAAAATTATACTAGTCCAAAATAATAAAATAATCGCCCATTTCATCTATACAGTGACTTCCCATATCCAAAGCTGCCCCTCCGCCTCTCTATATAGCACCCGCTCTTGCCCCCCAAAATACAGTCCCCACATCCACTAAACAGTGGCTCTGTACATAAATTGTTCCCCCCCCCCCCCACGTGCTAAAGATATAGTGGCTCTTACAGGACTTACACTCACCCATCCTCTATACAGTGTCTCTAAGTAAATTACACCCCTTGTCCCCTATACACTGTCTTTATACATGAACTACACCCCTCTGTCTTCTGTATATGAATCACACACCCCATCCTCTATATAATGGGGCTCATTTACGAAGGGCCCGCGGGCCGCACTATCGTCGGATATGTGCACCGCATTTAGATTGGATTTTGGCGCATCGTTGTCGGCTTTCATGCAACAGAAATTGGGGGTCTGGCCATCGGACAATCCAACTGTCTGGAAGACAATGCACTTACATGCACCAGGAAGAAGAAGGTGAACTCCAGCGGGGGAAGCGACACATGCAGGATCTCAGGCAAAAGATTTACGTGGATCGCGGCAGACTTCATCCTCGTCAGGCAACGAGCCTCAGGGATCGCACACGGACCAGGCAAGTAAATGTGCCCCTATATTTAAGAATTACACCCCCCCCCCCATCCTCTATGCTACGCATCTATTATCTTATTCTATAAATTAAACCACCTGTTTCCTCTACACTTCCTCTATATATGAATGAACACCCCTGGTCACGTATAGTTGTTCTATAAATGAATGAAACCCCCATCCTTTATATACTGCCTCTACCCCCTAAATATATACTGCCCCTTCCACTATACAGGGGCTTTAGACATAAATTTTCCCTCTCACCTCTATACAGTGCTTCTATGCATAAATAATATCCCCCTATACAGTAGCTGCCTCTATATATACACACATATACATTACAACCCTCTGCATTCTCTGCTGGGCCCTTTATAACAGTTAACAATAAAATAATAAAAGTTCACTCACCTTTCCAGACGTTCCCCTGCAGCGCTGACAACCTGGATGATTTGTGGCTTCTCCTCCTCTGCTCGGCTGCAGTCACACAGACAGCCCGATGTATGATGAATGATAGATCGGCCGTCTGTGGAGGACAAAAGGTGCAGGGAGAGGTGCATGCACTTCTGTCACTCTATGGTGTCAGTGCCTTAAAGGCACAGTACCATAAAGTGCATGCCTGTATGTATGGGGATGCTAATACCGTTTAGCAGGCCCCATACTTAGTGTACCTGATATCTATGGGGCCCATGCAGCCCCAGAGACTCTCCCGGGCCTGGAGAGACAGGAGAGGGAGCACAGGGGTTCCTATAGCACAGCTCCTCTGCACATGGTCCTGACTCTCTCTCCTACTCCACCGTCCGCTGACCGATCAGATGGCCGAAGTAAAACCTGACCTATCTGCTCACAAGCAGGCTCCGGATGAGGACTCTCCACTGCACACAAAACCAAGTCTCCGCCCAGAGACTTTAGTGCTGCGAGATTCCGCTACTCTCCGCCTCTGAGCAGACTTGGAAAATTATGTAAAGGAATCCAGTGGAGGGGAAGGAAGGTGGGGCCCCTGGAAACTATCTGACTGAGTAGAGGGCCGGATCTACAATGCCAGACGCCGGGGCCCACATGGAGAGGATTGATCCTGGGGCCCGGCGCAAGTGCTCCAAGAGCACGGCTCTGCGTGAGGGCATACATCAGTGTGCATAAAGCCTGTTAGGCTGTGTTTCCATCACGTTTTTTTGCATTATACTGCAACATATATCTTTAGAAATGTACAAAAATTGATGCATTCTTTGTCATTTGTCTACTTTTTTTGACGTATATGCTGTATCAATCACATGGTTTTTTTTCAATTCTGCTTCTTGCACCTTCTGAAGCCATTCCCATGTGTCCTTAGCAGAAATAGATAGAAAATATGAAGATCCAGGCATGAAAATGGATGTGACAGATTGATGCATGCGCTGTAACACTTTATACAAACGTTGTGCATAGAAACCAAATGTTACGGGAAAAAAAAGCACACATTTTGCATACGTTTTCTAAAAGGACATTAAAAAATGTAACAGGCCACGTTTTTCTCAATAAAAAAAAGTTAAAAAAGAAAGACGCACAGCACAACAAACGTACACTGTTTGGGCATTTGTCATGTCCATAGACATGAATGGATATGCTGTAGCCCATGTTTTGATATGTTTTTATTGGTGTACAGTATCCAATAATTTAGCTATATGGGTATATCATGAAAATGTATAGGTTTTACAGATAATGAAAATGCTAGTGGCTTGATGATCCCTCCCGGCATCCTGATATCATATGTGTGTTTAAAATAATACACTTTTTTTCTCTATCCAGAACTGAATTGTAAATAATCTACAGTCTTAAAACAGTCATGAATACATTAACATTGCCATGCTTCTTACAGTGGAATTAATATTATCCCTTTCCTGAAATAGTAATGATAAATTCTTTAGTGGTAAATACCCCCAGAGAAAAGGTGGTAAGACAACGGCACTTTTCAAGCTCCCAACATTGGAGTTGACACTAAAAACCCTTTCATTGCAATAAAAGAGCAAAAATCCAAACCCATTAACTGCTCTTCCATTTAACAATACCAACCTTGTTTGCAAAACAAAACAGACAAATGTCTATCTCTCAATTAAGACTATTTACATCTGTGACCAAGATCAGACCTGTATGGCTCATGGACATTGAAGGGGTGGGGGCTCTCTGAATGTTTCTCCCCGACAACGGTTACTTACAATAATTGCAAATCCTTTCAAAAGGATTTTTTTAATGCATATTTCATTCATAACTATATAACAAAGATAACGTGTATGCCAAATAACTCATTACCTGTGTTAATTTATTAGAGCCTAAAATAAACAACATCATTATTACTTTAAAAAATATGAATATTTCACAATACATGGGAATATAACTTTAAGAGGGCAACCACAGTAATTGCCCTTGTGTACAAATAAAAAGTATACTATAAAATTAAAGCAGTTTCCTAAAAAGTGTAGAAATATTTTTACAGAGAAGACATGTACAATTCTCTGTCAAAACAATCCCAAAAGCAATATTAGAAAGCATACCGATTTGGGTTCAGAATGAATTGTAAGCCACATAAACAATACATTCTGCTGAGTTCAACTTTAGTGGCACAAATTTGAGTTTGAAAATTACACATAATGTCATATGTTTAACACAGATGTAGTAAACTTTAATACTACATTGGAATGATTATATAGCATTTATTTGTGTTATGTAACACATTAATGTGTCGAGTTAATGTTTGCTACATCCATTAATAAGAAACTTAACTAAAATCAAGTTATAACATGATTGTATAAGCTAACAAACTGCTTTATAGCACTAAAACTATAACAGTTTCCTCAAAAATAAAGTGTGCATTTCTGTTCTCATTCATAAAAATGTAGCTGTCCAAACATAATAAACAATTTTACTGCAAGCAGACCTTTCAGCTAAACTCTTAACTGTGTACAGAAATGAAGGCAGACACAATATAGTATAGGCTCCTCAATCTGAACATTTTACTGACAGGGAAGAGAACTATATTAAGCACCAACCTTCACCTCCACTGTAAGCTCAGCCACTGTTCTTGAACAATGCTCTTTCTTCTGCACTGTCACAGTGAGTGTTGCCCTTTGTATGAGTCTTCTGACAGATGGCCAGGAGGCCTGAGACTCACTGGAACAAGGCAAAGCTTTGCTTTTTTTTTTCCTCTTGCTTAGCCCCTGGCAGATAAAAGTGAGCTCACTATATTCCCTCCACCAATCATTTCAATTAGTGCCACAAGATGAGCTTCTACCCAAAATCTTCTTAGGAAAGGGCCAGAGGGCAGGGCAATCTCCTTTGCTCAACAATGACCAGAAGCAGCTATAAATATACTGAACAAAAGCTCTGTCAGGGCTGAGAATGTCATGTCCTAATCCCACAGAGCACTACAGCAGGCACACAGTAAGCGACAGTTCTGTGTCATACTGTACTTAGACTGAAAGACCTATTGTGCTATCAATAAAAAAAACACTATGAAGAATCTTCACAGTTCTATCTTCTAGCAGACCATTCTAACTGACTGGGTGCCTGGTCTGTCTATTTGGCACACAGCTATGTACACTCTTCTCTGCATCCTGAAATAATCATTTACTGGAACATCTTCATTAGCATCACATTCAATTTTCCTCAGTCTCTTCTGTATATGACATCAACAGTACAGTTTTTTTTTTTGCAGTACACACTTTAAAAATGCCATCAAATCCTTTCACATGGTTAATTTTTTTTTAACTGTTGGTATCGCCATATTTCTATTTTAAACCAAAAAATTACATTTACATGTAATACAGTCTCTTTGGAGACAGGGACATTGAGTATGTATAACTTAAGTAAATTACTTTAGTTCCATATAAATATTTAGTTTGTTCTGTTGCACTAAAATTGAAAAAGGAAATATTACCCCTAGGTTACTATGGAATAGAAGAGCTTTGGCAGACTGGACAGAAAAAAGAATAGTGGAAGTCCCTTACCATGAAAACACCGACCATGTGCTCTGCCAATGTTTTAAAATCATCTGATTCAGTTTGTTCTTCTGATAGCAGCTGCTTGCTTGGTGCTGTGTATTGTTTGTTTATGGAGTTGGGGGGGGGGTAGTAGGAGTGGTTCAAATGCAATCTGCAGTGAAGGGAGACTAGGTTTACAGGACTGTGTGTGCATGTTGCAGCAAGCACAATCATCTAAATACAATGAACATCTTTACTCTTATCATAATAGATACTGAATGGAAAAAGTAGGATGTCTTAATTTTGAAACCAAGATGCAATTGCATATCAATGGAGTTGATATGAATAAGGACCACTCAAGGTTAGATGGTTGGCATGTAAGGTCATCAAGTGCCCTACTATTGATTAAGTGTGACAACAGTAGTATAATGAAATATAATTACACACATTGTGATTCAAATATTTAATGTCTTTGCTTCTGCTCTAGAGCCTCCTTTCTGGTTCTATTAATAAAATTATAGCATGAATCATTAATGACCCAGCAGAGTATCTTCGAAATGTGTTCTTGTTTTGCTCTGTACTTACACTATCTGCAGTAAGATTACCTAATGGAATTACATTAGGGTTAGTAAGCATCTTGTAAGCATTATTCTATCTTCATCATTAGAGTTTAGTGAATTTGCAATTTTTTTCCCTAAAATTTGGTTGATCCAAATTAATTAGTAGCAAATCACACATTTAAACTACTGGGAAAGTGTTTCCAACACTGTTCAGAGCTAGTCCTGATATTCATATTCATGTAGGGAATACATGATGTCACCTCCCTTGACATCAAGCATGACCTTCAGGAAGCCTTTTGACATGATGCAGGATTAAAACCAAACCAGTATATCTATTCCAGAAGGAACAGACTCCCAACTGTAGACAGCACTGTTTCAACCTGGTTCCCAGCATAGGGAACTTGTTCAGATGAGTGAGAGGCTTGTGATTAAGGTCGGGAAGTAAGATTTCTCCTTATGGAGTTAATTCAGAAAATTGTGCAGGCGTGTGGAGTCTTATAGTCATGGATGCTCCACTAGGGGAATTCTGGGAAAATATGCAAAGTTTTCCATGATGGCACCTCTTTTAGCTACCTTGCAAGACATGATGACATGATGCAGGATTAAAACCAAACCAGTATATCTATTCCAAAAGGAACAGACTCCCAACTGTCCATGGCTATAAAACTCCACACGCCTACACAGCGACCTAAATTGGCAATCTACGAAAGGAGAACTTTTACTTTGCAACCCTAGTCAAAAGCCTCTCACTAATCCAAGCCAGTTCCTTAAGCTGTACTGAAGAAACCCAACCAGATCAAAACAGTGCTGTCTACAATTGGAATTGTAATCCTTCTGGAATAGATATACTGGTTTTGTTTTAATCCCGAATCATGTCATAAGGCTTCCTGAAGGTCATGTTTGATGCAAAGGCAGCTGCCTTACAAGGTAGCTGAAAGATACATGGTTTTCCATGTGTATTAAATGCAAGTTTCAAAACTGTGGAAAGTAATGACAAATTTTCGTCATCCAAAATCATAACTTTGACTGATGTGTGATACAGACTGCAGAAGGGTATTGCTACCCAAAATATCAGAATAATGATTACCAATTGGCACCAGACAAATTTTAAATATGATGGATGTGTGAAACAGGCTGCAAAATGGTATTTCAACCCAGTTGCTGTATTATCTATAACTGGCCGATTACACATTTTCACTGGGCCAGGCAGTATAATTGGTATTTTATTCAAATAAATTTGGATAGCAATTCCAACATGTCAGCAGATAAGTGTTAAAGGGGTTATCCTTTATAGATAGAGATCCAAAAATTTTGTCAGACAACAGTGCTAAATTTGATGGCTGTGTAGAGCTCATTTATTTATGTGAAGTCTTTGGATGGCCTTTTGTTAATCCCCTGAATCTTCTACCTTCACTATAACTTAACTGGTTTACGTTAAGCTTCATTATTAAGCATGACATTATTAGTTATAACATGTTTGACCCACTCCTCTTTCCCTCTCTGTGACAGGCAGTTGTCAGGTCGGAATCATTAGTGAAGAAAATCAAGCAATAGTTGCTATCGATCCACACTGTCCTCCTGGCCCATGATGTTAGCGGCAGCCAGGGATCACATGTGGAGACAAGATGTAGAACATTAAACTTACAGTCTCTTCATTCCAAGACTTCAACATAGCAAATGTAACAGGCTGAGGTAGCTGGTTGGGTGCAGTCTGGTAAAAAATGCTCACAGCCCAGATTCATGAATTGGGACTGAGAAGGTGGAAGCTGCCTTGGTAGCAATTTAGACAGGTTTTGCATAGGTAGATTCCTGCAGCAGATCTTGGAGGGACACTGTCCTCTGTGGAAAGACAGCAACAGCAGGCGTTTAGGAACTTCAAGAAACAATCTGGAACAAAACAGCCAGAGGAGTCTAAGTTAATAATACTATGGGTGGAATTCCTGGCCATTAGAGGCCAAGTAAACAATCCCCTTCCAGGCAGATACAAATAAACACATCATCAAAGGAACTATATAGGATCACTTAAACTATAGGATATAGTCGGAGGTACTTCACCTTAATAGGATCACCCAAAGAATAAAAGATGTAATGTCCCTGACCGGCGGGCCATTACATATGTTCAGTAATGTATTTTCAGTAAGTAGGTATAGTATGTAAGTTCAGTAATGGATTGATGTATACATGTGAGATATATAAGCATGTTAAGGGAGTGTATGGATTCATGTGTTTTGTAAAATATATGGGTATGGGGATATGGGGTTAGTTGTACTATGTATATACACTCACCGGCCAATTTATTAGGTAAACCTGTCAACTGCTGTAAACTTAATTTCTAATCCAGCCATCACATGGCGGCAACTCAGTGCATTTAGGATGTAGACATGGTCAGACAATCTCCTGCCGTTCAAACCGAGCATCAGTATGGGGAAGAAGGTGATTTGAGTGCCTTTGAACTTGGCATGGTTGTTGGTGCCAGAGGGCTGGTCTGAGTATTTCGAAAACTGCTGATCTACTGGATTTTCAAGCAAACCATCTCTAGGGTTACAGAGAATGGTCCGAAAAGAAAAAACATACAGTGAGCGCCAGTTCTGTGGGCGTAAATGCCTTGTTGATGCCAGGTCAGAGAGGAGAATGGGCGATGGTCAACGGTTCGAGCGATAGAAAGGCAACGTGACTTAAATCGCCACCCGTTAAACCAAGGTAGGCAGAAGAGCATCTCTGAACGCACAGTACATCGAACTTTGAGGCAGATGGGCTACAGCAGCAGAAGACCACACCAGGTGCCACTCCTTTCAGCTAAGAACAGGAAACTGAGGCTACAATTTGCACAAGCTCATCAAAATTGGACAGTAGAAGATTGGAAAAAACGTTGCCTGGTCTGATGAGTCTCGATTTCTGCTGCGACATTCGGATGGTAGGGTCAGGATCAAATTGGGGTCAACAACATGAAAGCATGGATCCATCCTGCCTATTATCAACGGTTCAGCCTGGTGGTGGTGGTGTCAGGTGGTGGGAATATTTTCTTGGCACTTTGGGCCCTTGGTACCAATTGAGCATCGTTGCAACGCCACAGCCTACCTGAGTATGTTGCGACCATGTTCCACCCTTATGACCACCAGTACCCAACATCTGATGGCTACTTTCAGCAGGATAATGCACCATGTCATAAAGCTGGAATATCTCAGACTGGTTTCTTGAACATGAAATGAGTTCACTGTACTCAAAAGCCTCCACAGTCACCAGATCTCAATAAAATAGAGCATTCTTGGGATGTGTGGTGGAACGGGAGATTCGCATAGGATGTGCAGCCGACAAATCTGCGGCAACTGTGTGATTCCATCATGTCAATATGGACAAAATCTCTGAGGAATGCTTCCAGCACCTTGTTGAATCTATGCCACGAAGAATTGAGGCAGTTCTGAGGCAAAGCGGGTCCAACCCGTTACTAGCATGGTGTACCTAATAAAGTGGCCGTGAGTGTAATGTATGTATTTTATGTGTGTGTGGTAGATATGTGTTAATTTTACCCCTTAACCCCTTACCGCCATGTGACGTAATAGTACGTCACATGTCGGGTCCGTCGTACATAGCCGGTAATATCTGCTGCATATTGCATGCAAAGGCTTACGTAACACCCGCGATGGGTTTACCGATCCGTCACCATGGTAACTTCGGGTCTTACGAAGACCCGAAGCTACTTCGGGTTAACCCATTCATTACCATGTGCTGTCAGCACATGGAATGGTTATGGTAGTAAATCCCCATATACTGCCATACTGTACTGTAGTATGGCAGTATGATAGGATCGATCAGAAAACTAGGGTTAAGTACCCTAGGGAGTCTGAAAAATAGTAAAAATAAAATTAAAAAAAGTTAAAATAAAAAAATATAATAAAAAAAACGAAAATTCAAATCACCCCCCTTTCCCTAGAATTGATTAAATATAAAAACAGTAAAATCATAAACACATTAGGTATTACCGCGTCATAAATGCCCGATCTATCAAAATATGATAGCAGTTTTTCAGCGTTTAACACCGTAACGGAAATCGTGCCCAAAGTCGAAAATGGGACTATTTTGCCATTTAAAATTTTTTTTAAATTATAAAACAGTGATGGGCAACCTTATGAGCTTGGTGTGTCAAAATTCGCCAAAAAACCAAGCATACTCGGGTGGTGTGTCACCTTGACAAAAAAACATAATTTTGTGATATTTATAGTTAAATAAAAATATGTATAATATTTAACTTCTAGGGTATTAACCTAGGTTGTGTGATTGATCCTACCATGTACTGCCATACTACATCTATTTATTACAAGTGTGGACATCTCTCAGCCTCCTGGCTACTGCACCTGGCGTGTAGGAGCAGAGAGATGAAACTTAACTCTCTGGCGGCCGCGTGTCACTGAAAATGGCTATGCGTTCAGCACTGACACGCGTGTCATAGTTGGCCATCACTGATCTAAAAGTGATCAAAAGGTCGAACAGTCCTAAAAATGATAACATTGTAAACGTCATCAAAATCCGCAAAAACGACACCACCCACAGTATGAAACAGTTATGACACCAACACCAAAGTATGAAAAAGTTATTGCCCAGAAGATGGCAAAATCCCCAAAAAAAATTTTGGTACAGGAGGTTTTAATTTTTAAAGTATGAAAACATTATAAAAAAACATATACAAATTTGGTATCCCCGTAATCGTACCGACCCAAAGAATAAGAAATCCGTAAATCCAAGCCCACAAGAATACAGCACAAAGCATTTTTTTACCAATTTCACTGCTTTTTTTCCTGCTTCCGGTACACGGCATGAAATATTAAATACCACCATTTTGAAGTGTAATTTGTTACGCAGAAAATAAGCCATCACACAGCTCTGTACATGGAAAAATAAAAAGTTACAGATTTTTGAATGTGGGGAGTGAAAAATGAAAACGCAAAATCAAAAAAGGGCCGCGGCGGGAAGGGGTTAAGGACCTATTTTATTTTGTGTTTCCATTTTTCACTCCACACTTCACAATCTATAACTTTTATTTTTCCATGGACAAAACTGTGTGTGGGCTTGTTTTTCGCATAACAAATGTACTAGAGTGTTGGTATTATATATCCAAACCATGGGAAAATGTTGGGCTCTAAATGGCGTGTCTCCTTTATTATGATTGGTACAATTATGGGGATACCAAATTATTTATAGATTTTTTTTTTTAATACATATAAAAAGGAAAACCTTCCATATGAAAAAAAAATTATTTGTTTTGCCATCTTTGATGCTAATACATTTTTCATACTTCCGTGTAGTCTGTACGTGTGTAATCTTTTTGCAGGACATGAGGGGCACCAGGCTCCATAGATGGTCAATGTAGCCTGGACCCAAAAGGCCCATTTGCAAAAAAAAAAAAAACCAAAACCGTTTTTTAGTAAAAACAAGGACTTAAGAAGCTAAAAGAGAGCGGATCCTGACAGAGGGAGCACATCCAACAGTAAGGGTGCTTGATTTACAAACCTTAACCCTGGTGGTAGCTGTCCTGTAACCTTCTACAGGCAGAAGGACCGCGATGTAAAAGGTTTATTTTGTGGGTGAACTTCAGGGTGTAATTACCCATAAAACCTAAAAGTGATAAAAATTAGGTATTTCTTACCAAAAACTTATGATTTTATTCCCTCTCCAACAAGGTGAATAAAATCTCATCATTATCTGATGCCCCACATTTATTGTAAAGAACGAGCATCTCATGTGGTAAAACTAGCCTCCTATATAACATGAAAAAGGATTTGACTATGCAGTCTGCTCTGGGTGACGCTCCTTCCTTTCTATGCCCATCGCACGTTTACCAAAATTCGGGAAGAATTGGGTATCACACTCTTGTGGGTTTTTGTCATTTATCGTTGTGATATTTCAGCCCAAAATGAATGTAATTGTAGACCGCTCCTCCCATCTTGTTTTAACCCTATAAGTAACTCTCTACCGGGAAAAAAACTAATTAAAAGTGCTTTTTATATGCTGAGGCTGTTGGTAATTTCCATGTGGGGGTAATTTACAGGTCTTGCTATTATTTAGGCCACGTGATTTTCACCTCGTGTGCCGCGGCACACTAGTTGGCGCGACACTATGGTTGAGTGCGCGCGGGTAAAGTTCCCGAACTTGGTGTTCTGCTCCCATACTTCCTACAAGCCCCGCGTCGGCGATCGCCCATCTCTGTAGCTCCTGCACTGTGCGGCCCAGTCCCGTGACTGACACGACTGACGTCAGGTCGGTAAGTCCAATGACATGTGGAGACAAGATGTAGAACATTAAACTTACAGTCTCTTCATTCCTTAGACTTCAACATAGCAAATGTAACAGGCTGCGGTAGCTGGTCGGGTGCAGTCTGGTAAAAAATGCTCACAGCCCAGATTCATGAATTGGGACTGGAGAAGGTGGAAGCTGCCTTGGTAGCAATTTAGGACAGGTTTTGCATAGGTAGATTCCTGCAGCAGATCTTATGGAGGGACACTGTCCTCTGTGGAAAGACAGCACCAGCAGGCGTCTTAGGAACTCTAAGAACAATCTGGAACAACAGCCAGAGGGAGTCTAAGTTAATAATACTATGGGTGGAATTCCTGGCCATTAGAGGCCAAGTAAACACTCCCCTTCCAGGCAGATACAAATAAATACATCATCAAAGGGAACTTCATATAGGACCACTTAAACTATAGGATATAGTCGGAGGTACTTCACCTAAATAGGATCACCCAAAGAATAAAAGTATGTAATGTCCCTGACCAGTGGGCCATTACATATGTTCAGTAATGTATTTTCAGTAAGTAGGTATAGTATGTAAGTTCAGTAATGTATGATGTATACATGTGCAGATATATAATGCATGTTAAGGGAGTGTATGGATTCATGTGTTTTGTAAATATATGGGTATGGGGAATATGGGGTTAGTTGTACTATGTATATACACTCACCGGCCAATTTATTAGGTACACCTGTCCAACTGCTCGTTAACACTTAATTTCTAATCAGCCAATCACATGGCGGCAACTCAGTGCATTTAGGCATGTAGACATGGTCAAGACAATCTCCTGCCGTTCAAACCGAGCATCAGTATGGGGAAGAAAGGTGATTTGAGTGCCTTTGAACTTGGCATGGTTGTTGGTGCCAGAAGGGCTGGTCTGGATTTCCGAAACTGCTGATCTACGGGGATTTTCACGCACAAACCATCTCTAGGGTTTACAGAGAATGGTCCGAAAAAGAAACATACCGTGAGCGCCAGTTCTGTGGGCGTAAATGCTTGTGATGCCAGAGGTCAGAGATGAGAGAATGGGCAGACTGTTCGAGCTGATAGAAAGGCAACAGTGACTTAAATCGCCACCCGTTACAACCAAGGTAGGAGAAGAGCATCTCTGAACGCACAGTACATCGAACTTTGAGGCAGATGGGCTACAGCAGCAGAAGACCACACCAGGTGCCACTCCTTTCAGCTAAGAACAGGAAAACTGAGGCACCAATTTGCACAAGCTCATCAAAATTGGACAGTAGAAGATTGGAAAAAACGTTGCCTGGTCTGATGAGTCTCGATTTCTGCTGCGACATTCCGATTTACACATTTTCACAGGGCCAGGCAGTAGAATTGGTATTTTATTCAAATAAATTTGGTGATAGCAATTCCAACATGTCAGCAGTAAGTGTTTAAAGGGGTATCCTTATAGATAGAGAGTCCAAAAATGTTGTCAGACAACAGTGCTAGATTTGATGGCTGTGTAGAGCTCATTTATTATGTGAAGTTTTGGATGGCCTTTTGTTAATCCCCTGAATCTTCTACCTTCACTATAAATTAACTGGTTTACGTTAAGCTTCATTATTAAGCATGACACTATTAGTTATAACATGTTTGACCCACTCCTCTTTCTCTTGGACGGCAGTTGTCAGGTCGGAATCATTAGTGAAGAAAATCAAGCAATAGTTGCTATCGATCCACACTGTCCTCCTGGCCCATGATGTTAGCGGCAGCCAGGGATCACATGTGGGAGACAAGAGTGTAGAAACATTAAACTTACAGTCTCTTCATTCCAAGACTTCACTAGCAAATGTAACAGGCTGAGTAGCTGGTTGGGTGCAGTCTGGTAAAAAATGCTCACAGCCCAGATTCATGAATTGGGACTGGAGAAGGTGGAAGCTGCCTGGTAGCAATTTAGGACAGGTTTTGCATGGTAGATTCCTGCAGCAGATCTTATGGAGGGACACTGTCCTCTGTGGAAAGACAGCAACAGCAGGCGTCTTAGGAACTCTATAAGAACAATCTGGAACAACAGCCAGAGGGAGTCTAAGTTAATAATACTATGGGTGGAATTCTGGCATTAGAGGCCAAGTAAACACTCCCCTTCCAGGCAGATACAAATAAATACATCATCAAAGGAACTTCATATAGGATCACTTAAACTATAGGATATAGTCGGAGGTACTTCACCTAATAGTCACCCAAAGAATAAAAGTATGTAATGTCCCTGACCGGCGGCCATTACATATGTTCAGTAATGTATTTTCAGTAAGTAGGTATAGTATGTAAGTTCAGTAATGTATGATGTATACATGTGAGATATATAATGCATGTTAGGGAGTGTATGGATCATGTGTTTTGTAAATATATGGGTATGGGGAATAGGGGTTAGTTGTACTATGTATATACACTCACCGGCCAATTTATTAGGTACACCTGTCCAACTGCTCGTTAACACTTAATTTCTAATCAGCCATCACATGGCGGCAACTCAGTGCATTTAGGCATGTAGACATGGTACAGACAATCTCCTGCCGTTCAACCGAGCATCAGTATGGGGAAGAAAGGTGATTTGAGTGCCTTTGAACTTGGCATGGTTGTTGGTTGCCAGAAGGGCTGGTCTGAGTATTTCAGAAACTGCGATCTACTGGGATTTTCACGCACAACCATCTCTAGGGTTACAGAGAATGGTCCGAAAAAGAAAAAACATACAGTGAGCGCCAGTTCTGTGGGCGTAAATGCCTGTTGATGCCAGGGTCAGAAGGAGAATGGGCAGACGGTTCGAGCTGATAGAAAGGCAACAGTGAATTAAATCGCCACCCGTTACAACCAAGGTAGGCAGAAGAGCATCTTGAACGCACAGTACATCGAACTTTGAGGCAGATGGGCTACAGCAGCAGAAGACACACACAGGTGCCACTCCTTTCAGCTAAGAACAGGAAAACTGAGGCTACAATTGCACAAGCTCATCAAAATTGGACAGTAGAAGATTGGAAAAAACGTTGCCTGGTCTGATGAGTCTCGATTTCTGCTGCGACATTGGATGGTAGGGTCAGAATTTGGCGTCAACAACATGAAGCATGATCCATCCTGCCTATTATCAACGGTTCAGCCTGGTGGTGGGTGGTGTCATGTGTGGGAATATTTTCTTGGCACTCTTTGGGCCCTTGGTACAATGAGCATCGTTGCAACGCCACAGCCTACCTGAGTATGTTGCTGAACAGTTCCATCCCTTATGACCACAATGTACCCACATCTGATGGCTACTTTCAGCAGGATAATGCACCATGTCATAAAGCTGGAATCATCCAGGACTGGTTTCTTGAACATGACATGGTTCACTGTACTCAAATAGCCTCCACAGTCACCAGATCTCAATCCAATAGAGCATCTTTGGGATGTGGTGGAACGGGAGATTCGCATCATGGATGTGCAGCCGACAAATCTGCGGCAACTGTGTGATTCCATCATGTCAATATGGACCAAAATCTCTGAGGAATGCTTCCGGCACCTTGTTGAATCTATGCCACGAAGAATTGAGGCAGTTCTGAAGGCAAAAGCGGGTCCAACCCGTTACTAGCATGGTGTACCTAATAAAGTGGCCGGTGAGTGTATATGTATGTATTTTATGTGTGTGTGGTAGATATGTGTATATTTTACCCCTTAACCCCTTACCGACATGTGACGTAATAGTACGTCACATGTCGGGTCCCGGTACATAGCCGGTAAATCTCTGCTGCATATTGCAGCAAAGGCTTACCGGTAACACCCGCGATGGGTTTACCGATCCGTCACCATGGTAACTTCGGGTCTTACGAAGACCCGAAGCTACTTCGGGTTAACCCATTCATTACCATGTGCTGTCAGCACATGGTAATGTATGAGTAGTAAAATCCCCATATACTGCCATACTGTACTGTAGTATGGCAGTATATGATAGGATCGATCAGACAAACTAGGGTTAAAGTACCCTAGGGAGTCTGAAAAATAGTAAAAATAAAAATTAAAAAAAAGTTAAACGATTTACACATTTTCACAGGGCCAGGCAGTAGAATTGGTATTTTATTCAAATAAATTTGGTGATAGCAATTCCAACATGTCAGCAGTAAGTGTTTAAAGGGGTATCCTTATAGATAGAGAGTCCAAAAATGTTGTCAGACAACAGTGCTAGATTTGATGGCTGTGTAGAGCTCATTTATTATGTGAAGTTTTGGATGGCCTTTTGTTAATCCCCTGAATCTTCTACCTTCACTATAAATTAACTGGTTTACGTTAAGCTTCATTATTAAGCATGACACTATTAGTTATAACATGTTTGACCCACTCCTCTTTCTCTTGTGACGGCAGTTGTCAGGTCGGAATCATTAGTGAAGAAAATCAAGCAATAGTTGCTATCGATCCACACTGTCCTCCTGGCCCATGATGTTAGCGGCAGCCAGGGATCACATGTGGGAGACAAGAGTGTAGAAACATTAAACTTACAGTCTCTTCATTCCAAGACTTCACTAGCAAATGTAACAGGCTGAGTAGCTGGTTGGGTGCAGTCTGGTAAAAAATGCTCACAGCCCAGATTCATGAATTGGGACTGGAGAAGGTGGAAGCTGCCTGGTAGCAATTTAGGACAGGTTTTGCATGGTAGATTCCTGCAGCAGATCTTATGGAGGGACACTGTCCTCTGTGGAAAGACAGCAACAGCAGGCGTCTTAGGAACTCTATAAGAACAATCTGGAACAACAGCCAGAGGGAGTCTAAGTTAATAATACTATGGGTGGAATTCTGGCATTAGAGGCCAAGTAAACACTCCCCTTCCAGGCAGATACAAATAAATACATCATCAAAGGAACTTCATATAGGATCACTTAAACTATAGGATATAGTCGGAGGTACTTCACCTAATAGTCACCCAAAGAATAAAAGTATGTAATGTTCCCTGACCGGCGGCCATTACATATGTTCAGTAATGTATTTTCAGTAAGTAGGTATAGTATGTAAGTTCAGTAATGTATGATGTATACATGTGAGATATATAATGCATGTTAGGGAGTGTATGGTCATGTGTTTTGTATAATATATGGGTATGGGGAATAGGGGTTAGTTGTACTATGTATATACACTCACCGGCCAATTTATTAGGTACACCTGTCAACTGCTCGTTAACACTTAATTTCTAATCAGCCATCACATGGCGGCAACTCAGTGCATTTAGGCATGTAGACATGGTACAGACAATCTCCTGCCGTTCAACCGAGCATCAGTATGGGGAAGAAAGGTGATTTGAGTGCCTTTGAACTTGGCATGGTTGTTGGTTGCCAGAACGGGCTGGTCTGAGTATTTCAGAAACTGCTGATCTACTGGGATTTTCACGCACAACCATCTCTAGGGTTACAGAGAATGGTCCGAAAAAGAAAAAACATACAGTGAGCGCCAGTTCTGTGGGCGTAAATGCCTGTTGATGCCAGGGTCAGAAGGAGAATGGGCAGACGGTTCGAGCTGATAGAAAGGCAACAGTGAATTAAATCGCCACCCGTTACAACCAAGGTAGGCAGAAGAGCATCTCTGAACGCACAGTACATCGAACTTTGAGGCAGATGGGCTACAGCAGCAGAAGACACACACCAGGTGCCACTCCTTTCAGCTAAGAACAGGAAAACTGAGGCTACAATTGCACAAGCTCATCAAAATTGGACAGTAGAAGATTGGAAAAAACGTTGCCTGGTCTGATGAGTCTCGATTTCTGCTGCGACATTCGGATGGTAGGGTCAGAATTTGGCGTCAACAACATGAAGCATATCCATCCTGCCTATTATCAACGGTTCAGCCTGGTGGTGGGTGGTGTCATGTGTGGGAATATTTTCTGGCACTCTTTGGGCCCTTGGTACAATGAGCATCGTTGCAACGCCACAGCCTACCTGAGTATGTTGCTGAACAGTTCCATCCCTTTATGACCACAATGTACCCAACATCTGATGGCTACTTTCAGCAAGGATAATGCACCATGTCATAAAGCTGGAATCATCCAGACTGGTTTCTTGAACATGACAATGAGTTCACTGTACTCAATAGGCTCCACAGTCACCAGATCTCAATAAAATAGAGCATCTTTGGGATGTGGTGGAACGGGAGATTCGCATCATGGATGTGCAGCCGACAAATCTGCGGAAACTGTGTGATTCCATCATGTCAATATGGACCAAAATCTCTGAGGAATGCTTAGCACCTTGTTGAATCTATGCACGACGATTAGAGAGCAGTTCTGAAGGACAAAAGCGGGTCCAACCCGTTACTAGCATGGTGTACCTATAAGTGGCCGGTGAGTGATATGTATGTATTTATGTGTGTGTGGTAGATATGTGTATATTTTACCCCTTAACCCCTTACCGCATGTGACGTAATAGTATCGTCACATGTCGGGTCCGGTACATAGCCGGTAATATCTGCTGCATATTGCAGCAAAGCTTACCGTAACACCCCGATGGGTTACCGATCCGTCACCATGGTAACTTGGGTCTTACGAAGACCCGAAGCTACTTCGGGTAACCCATTCATTACCATGTGCTGTCAGCACATGAATGTATGAGTAGTAAATCCCCATATACTGCCATACTGTAATGGTATGGCAGTATATGATAGGATCGATCAGACAAACTAGGGTTAAGTACCCTAGGGAGTCTGAAAAATAGTAAAAATAAAATTAAAAAAAGTTAAAATAAAAAATTATAATAAAAAAAACGAAAAAATTCAAATCACCCCCCTTTCCCTAGAATTGATATAAATATAAATGAACAGTAAAAATCATAAACACATTAGGTATTACCGCGTCATAAAATGCCCGATCTATCAAAATATGATAGCAGTTTTTCACTGCGTTTAACACCGTAACGGAAAATCGTGCCCAAAGTCGAAAATGGGACTATTTTGCCATTTAAAATTTTTTTTAAATTATCTAAAACAGTGATGGGCAACCTTATGAGCTTGGTGTGTCAAAATTCGCCAAAAAACCAAGCATAACTCGGGTGGTGTGTCACCTTGACAAAAAAAACATAATTTTGTGATATTTATAGTTTAAATAACAAATATGTATAATTATTTAACTTCTAGGGTACTTTAATCCTAGGTTGTGTGATTGATCCTACCATGTACTGCCATACTACATCTATTTATTACAATGTGCTGGACAATCTCTCAGCCTCCTGGCTACTGCACCTGGCCGTGTAGGAGCAGAGGATGAAACTTAACTCTCTGGCGGCCGCGTGTCACTGAAAATGGCTATGCGTGTCAGCACTGACACGCGTGTCATAGGTTGGCCATCACTGATCTAAAAAGTGATCAAAAGGTCGAACAGTCCTAAAAATGATAACATTGTAAACGTCATCAAAATCCGCAAAAAACGACACCACCCACAGTATGAAACAGTATGACACCATACACCAAAGTATGAAAAAGTTATTAGCCCCAGAAGATGGCAAAATCCCCAAAAAAAATTTTGTACAGGAGGTTTTAATTTTTTTAAATGTATGAAAACATTATAAAACCTATACAAATTTGGTATCCCCGTAATCGTACCGACCCAAAGAATAAAGAAATCCGTAAAATCCAAGCCCACAAGAATACAGCACAAATGCATTTTTTTACCAATTTCACTGCTTTTTTTCCTGCTTCCCGGTACACGGCATGAAATATTAAATACCACCATTTTGAAGTGTAATTTGTTACGCAGAAAATAAGCCATCACACAGCTCTGTACATGGAAAAATAAAAAAGTTACAGATTTTTGAATGTGGGGAGTGAAAAATGAAAACGCAAAATCAAAAAAGGGCCGCGGCGGGAAGGGGTTAAGGACCTATTTTATTTTTGTGTTTCCATTTTTCACTCCACACTTTCAAAAATCTATAACTTTCTTATTTTTCCATGTACACAACTGTGTGTGGGCTTGTTTTCTGCATAACAAATTGTACTAGAGTGTTGGTATTTAATATTCCAAACCATGTGAAAATGTTTGCGCTCTAAATGGCGTGTCTCCTTTATTATTTGTATTGGTACAATTATGGGGATACCAAATTATTATATAGATTTATTTTTTTTTAATACATATAAAAAGAGAAAACCTTCCATATGAAAAAAAAAATTATTTGTTTTGCCATCTTCTGATGCTAATACATTTTTCATACTTCAGTGTAGCTGTACGTCGTGTAATCTTTTTGCAGGACATGAGGGGCACCAGGCTCAATAGATGTCAATGTAGCCTGGACCCAAAAGGCCCATTTGCATAAAACCATAAAACCGTTTTTTTAGTAAAAACAAGGACTTAAGAAGCTAAAAGAAGAGCGGATCCTGACAGAGGGAGCACATACCAACATGTAAGGGTGCTTGATTTACAAACCTTAACCCTGGTGGTAGATGTCCTTTAACATTCTACAGGCAGAAGGACCTGCGATGTAAAAGGTTAATTTATGTGGGGTGAACTTCATGGTGTTAATACCCATAAAAAACGCTAAAACAAGTGATAAAATTAGGTATTTCTTACCAAAAAATTATGATTTTCATTCCCTCTACCAACAAAGAGTGAATAAAATCTCATCAATTATCTTTAGATGCCCCAAATTTATGTAACAGAAACGAGCATCTCATGTGGCATAAAAATAGCCTCATATATAAACATGAAAAAGAGATTTGACAATGCAAGTCTGCTCTGGGTGACGCTCCTTCCTTTCTATGCCCATACAGCAGTTTACCAAAATTTCGGGAGAAATTGGGTATCAAACTTTGTGGAGTTTATTGTCATTTAATCCGTTGTGAATATTTCAGCCCAAAATGAATGTAATTTGTAGACCGCTCCTCCATCTTGTTTTAACCCCTATAAAACTCCTAAAGGGTTAACAAACTAATTAAAAGTGCTTTTTTATATGCTGAGGCGTGTAATTTCCATAGTGGGGTAATTTACAGGTCTTGCTATTATTTAGGCCAGTGATTTTCAACCTGTGTGCCGCGGCACACTAGTGTGCCGCGACACATGGTTGAGTGTGCGCCGGGTAAAGTTCCCCGAACTATGGTGTTTCTGCTCCCATACTTACCTACAAGCCCCGCGTCGGCGATCCGCCCATCTTCTGTAGCTCCTGCACTGTGCGGCCCATGTCACGTGACTGACACGACCTGACGTCAGGTCGCGTAAGTCACATGACCAGAGGCGTCTTTTTTTTATTAGTAAAGGGAGGCTGGGGCTTTTTATTAGTTAAGGGAGGCCTCTGGGGCAGTGATGGCGAACCTTTCGGAGACAGAGTGCCCAAATTACAACCAAAATCCACTTATTTTTCCGGGAAGTGCCAATTTGGCATTTTAAGCAGTAACTTATTGCTACCTGTTCTTCCACATCTTTCAATTGTATCGCCCCCCTGAGGCAGCCAATACAGTTTAAAGAAGGAGAGCAAATTCAGACTCTCGTTGTAGCTTCTCTCCAGGGTCTCTCTGTAGAGGAAAAATGGTTGGTCCAGCAGGGGGACCTCCAAAGATATTGCAGTTCATTTCAACACCTTCTCACTTTCCAGCAGTTCCTAACAGCCAATGAAGTGTTGCTTTAAAATAGCGCTGAAAACAGCTTCTCTTAAGTTGCCTGGGACTTGGTGGATTTGGTCCTATTTGGTGAACTCTGTCCTGGGGTGATGGTCTCAGTGCCCACAGAAATGGCTCCGAGTGCCACCTCTGGCACCCGTGCCATAGGTTCGCCACCACTGCTCTATGGCCTTTTAATTAGCAAAGGGAGGCCTCTAGGGCCTTTTAATTAGCAAAGGGAGGCCTCTAGGGCCTTTTAATTAGCAAAGGGGGGCCTCTAGGGGCCTTTTAATTAGCAAAGGGAGGCCTCTAGGGCCTTTTCATTAGCAAAGGGGGGGGCCTTAAGAGGAGACCTTTTAATTAGTAAAGGGGGGCCTCTAGGGGCCTTTTAATTAGTAAAGGGGGGCCTCTAGGGCCTTTAATTAGAAAGGGGGGCCTCTAGGGCCTTTTAATTATTAAGAGGGGCCTCTAGGGCCTTTTAATTAGTAAAGGGGGGCCTCTAGGGCCTTTTAATTGTAAAGTAAGGGGGGCCTCTAGGGCCTTTTAATTAGTAAAGGGGGGCCTCTAGGGCCTTTTAATTAGTAAAGGGGGGCCCTAGGGCTCTTAGTTAGTAAAGGGGGCCTCTAGGGCTCTTAATTAGTAAAGGGGGGCCGCTAGGGGCTCTTAATTAGTAAAGGGGGGCCTCTAGGGCCCTTACTTGTAAGGGAGGCCGCTAGGGCCTTATTAGTAAAGGGGGGCCGCTAGGGGCTCTTATTAGTAAAGGGAGGCCGCTAGGGGCTCTTAATTAGTAAAGGAGGCCGCTAGGGGCTCTTAATTAGTAAAGGAGGCCGCTAGGGTCTTTTAATTAGTAAGGGAGGCCGCTAGAGGTTTTTATTAGTAAAGGTAGGCAGCTAGGGTTTTTTTTTTTAAGTAAAGGGAGGCCTTTTATGCCTGTTTTAGTGTCATTTTGTGCTATTAAGTATAAAAAGTGTGCCGCGGCTCAAAAAAGGTTGAAAATCACTGATTTAGGCCACAAAAAATCAGAGTGTATCCACCCCATGCAAAGGTTTATGTTCCAAATACATTAAATTCACAAAAACAAATTACTTCTTGTATAGAGAACATTTAAAATCCAGTTATTAATTAATTCAAAATATCTAATTAGATTTCAATATAAACAACATATAAGAATAATACAATAAACAGAAAGGAATTAGCATGTACAAATCCTAAAACAAAGGTACATGCAGTTGGGAGTAAAGGCGTACATCTTTTTTTCAGTCTTGAGGGGTGAGCTCGGTAACTATCTCCTGCTTCCACTGCTAATATATCCCGGGTCCCCCGCCAGCCTCTCTGACTGCAATATGGACTAAATTTGAGAATAGCGTGGGGTTGCGAGGACTGTTGGCTAATAGTTTCTCAAACCATGTCTTACTAGAGTCAAATGTTGCCTGTTCGCTGTTGACGAATGATCTCATTGGGTGTACTCAAACCAGCCATCAAATATGCTGGTCTCCCTGGGGGGTCATGTGCATATCGCCACAGTAAAAGGACTCCCTGTCTGTCCCCGGGACAATGCCAGGATTATGAAGGTGGGGTGTGAGGGGGCCCACAGTTGCGAGACAGAAGGTCTTGTACAGTCTAGAAGACGTTGGAGAGTAACACCCAATGATAACCTGGAGGTCCACCATACCTGTCCCACCAGCAGATTTAGGCCGTGTGACACCTGCCACCCTATCCTGGTCGCTGTTCCCCATACAAACCATGTCATTGCTGATCACAGTTTCTGATAAAATGAGGGATGGGGGCTATCGAGTGCACCGGAGGAGGTACAAAACGATGGAGAATATCCATTTTAAGTGCTTTATCTGCCACCAGGACATATCTCTTTTATCTATTCCATTAAGGTCTTTCAGAGTATGCTCTAATAGGGGGGCATAATTAGTTGTATATGTCTTATCAGAGGAGGGGGAGATCTATAGACCTAAGTACTGTCTATGTCTGTACGCCCACCGAAATGAAAAACTGTCTGACGCATGTGTTGTACCCCTCGAGTGGGCTAAAGCAAATATTTGGCCTCGGATGGGTAACTTAAATACTCAGATGACCATACCTCTTGACTCATGGAGCGACTGATTCGCGTTGGGAGATGTATAATAGTAAGTTTGTGGCGCGTATGTGCCGCCTTATAATGAGCATCTCCAATGTATGCCCATGAATGTTTTTCCTAATCGGTACAGGAGCAAATGATTGCTTACAACAAGGGGGACAAGGACATCCCTGTCTAGTGCCATTGTTAATTGACGGACTCTAGTCGATGGTTTGGTATAGAGGCTGCTATTTTTTCCCACAAACCCGGCCCTAGACCCATTTGTTTTAATGCTTGCTCATGAACCCCCAGTGAACCCTAATGCCTTCTCCCGCATTGATAGACAGGAGGCATAATGGAGTTTTAGATGCTTTGGCCCATGAGTTTATCCAATCTATTGTTGATAGAGTATCCAACGAGTATCTAATTTTAAGATCCGTAGATCTCTCTATTCCTAAGTTTATGATTTCATCTCCCTCCTCTTTTGAGGGCCATAACTTTTTCGATCATTATTTCTTGTAATCTCCAACCTTTAACCGTGGTAACACCTAGTGTTGACTCATTTGTCCAAGCATTTAGATGAATTTAGTATTTATTCCTCTGATTTAAAGAATTCATTTTGATGACAACTGAATTTCTCTTAAAAATAATTTTTTATGTTAAATACTAAGTTTTATTTGCAAGTGGAGGGCTCCAATGGGAGCCAAATTTTCCCCCTCCCTTGCAAATATCTTTATGATTCAGTGGGGAAAACATATGTTTTTTCATACAACAACCACCACAGATTGGGTATGGGATGGTACTAGTGTGGAATTCGATATTTTGTTAGGTATCTAAACTCTAACCATATGAATTTTCGTTTCACCCATCCTTTTGAGGTAAAAATATAGACTATCTTGAGTTACATTAACAGGAGAGACAAATATAGAGGTGTCACCTTTTTGCAAGCCAACTGCGGAGAGCATACAATTTTTATTAACCACGTCATGTCACCCTAGACATGTGATGATAATATCCCCTCTGGAGAGTTGGTTTGCTCCTCGTAGGATAGCTCCACGGGTTTTCAAACGTTGCAGTTAAAACTGCATCACAATCAGCTTTGAGGTGTATCGGTGCAGTTTTGTTGACAGGTGAAAGACATGAACTAACGAGTAAATGACATTTGTGGAGCAGGTTTCCCCTTCAAAATCAAATTCACACTCTTTCAGTTCATGTCTTTCACCTGTTCAATTGACAACTTCCCCTACAACCACTCAAGATATTGCGATCAGTTTTAACTTCAACGTGTGAACCACCCTCAGACACATTAGTTAATGATCAATTACTAGATTGGGAAGTTACCTTAGAAAAAGAAACTTTAAACAAAGGTCCTGTCTTCAGTGAAACGTAGAATTTGGTAAATTAAGAGAGATACACTTTTGAAGGACAAACGGAAAGGATATACATCTTAAATAAAAAAGGACATAGATAAACCATCTGTTTTGTAACCATAATCAATTTTATCACATTAAAAAATCATTAATAGGTTTTTTACCGATTTAAGAAAAAACAATGATTTAAAAATATGCCTCTCTCGGGAGGTTAGATTATATCCAAAGCACCTACCATAGGTTCTCTACTCTCCCAAGTTTGTTCATCAGTACACGAGAAGATAAACAAATTATACTTGGTTACATTTTCCAGGTAACCACAAATGCGGCCATCTATGTATGGTGTTTAGTGTGTGGGTATTTATCCACCATAAAAACATTCTCTTCTTGTGTCACAACAAGATCTATGACATAAGCACCTACATAAACTGCAACATTCTTTTGTAGTGTACTTTAATAACATGCATAACATCAAAAACAGTATGTAGGTTGCACTACTAACTAACGTAAGACTAGAATAAGAAAACATCTTTGAGTGTAAAAAATATCAATATAACCAATGTATCTGCGGCCACGAGGGCATTTTCGAGAATTCATCAGGGGGTTTTAAGCTCATTCTCATGATCTGCGTTGCTATTATATTCTGATAAATTTACATATTGTATAAATTGTTTGATGAAGTTACAAAGGGGGGTAACACAGCATTTTAAGATATCTCAATGAGTCTCAAGGTTTCTGACTTGGCATGATACTCGGTGCTTAGTGTGAATTTACTCTTGTATAATTTTGTCCGAAGTGCTTACCATTATTCATTTGTTGTAGAGTTTTGTGGCTACATTGTATTTTACATTATTACCATGCTCTGTTGATGTGGGTATATTTTCAATCCCCCCTATATGATGATGTTTTTTCGTATATTAAGTTTTTATGTAACATATAGTAAGCCGCGCTCACCGTGAATTTGTGTCAGTCTTGTCATGTGATTTCTTTCACATGACCATGATGTCACACGCCGTCTTCCGAGCGTGCTCTTTAAATAGTATTGAGATTCTACATGAGATTAGACCATCAATAAGCTCTCACAAGCGAAACGTGTAGGTTGGTCCCTGTAAAGTCGATCGATGCAGAGTTGCACACAATAAAGAAAGAGAAAAAAAATTGGATTTCAATCTCCTGAAGCGCTGGTATTTACCTTTAAGAATTTCTGTGCCTGAAGTTTGTGGGGCTTTTTTCTTCAAACCAAGCGCTGGGGGTTATGTGAAGGAAGGTGAGCTAAATGCTGAATTTCTTGCTTTTTTACCTTGGATTGGTGTATTACTGTTGGTCTATCCACTTTGTCCACTTTATCTGCTGCTATGTCTAGTGTATGTTTCTTGCATCCCCTGTGCAACACCCCTGCCAACGCATAGGCAGGCTGGTGCCCTCCACAGATCAGGAGCTGTTAGGGAGATTGATCACATCTCTAGGAAGGTTCTTGTGTAATTGCAGCTGTTGATTCTGTCGGGAAAGCCAACAGTTAAATTGGTGTTAGTAATTATCCAATAACGTGGCTGTATTGTTAGCTGGAGTGTGATTGGAGAGTATAAAAGCCCCTGCTGGGTGGAAGCACATGGTCTTACCACATGGTCTCAGTATGAAGTAAGTGGGTACAGCACACCTTTAGTGCTGCCACTGATTCTAATCCCAGGAACTGATAGTTGCCTCAGGCCTACTGCCTAACAAATACGGTGAGTCATGAGACTCTGGCCTAGAGCTGCAGCTTCCACAATTTTGACACAGCTCCACCTCAACTATCCAAGCCTGCACCTACTATCAGGCTGGTGCACAATTCCTGCGGACCATTCTCCATGACCACTCTAGTTTTGGTTCTTGAACCAAAACCTGCTGTTACCCTTTTTGACAGTTTGCCTGCTGTTCAATAAAGAACTGTAAGTTGATTTGCACAAGGTTGCCTTTCTGATCCCTGTATACGGCTGCTTACCCCCACGGGCTCCCCATCCATTACCCAGGGACTCCTACAAACACGCAGGGGTTGCCCCAGGGAGAAACCAGTACATCAGCTTCTCCATATTTCTTGCACATACCAACTGCTGGAGACCTAGCAGGCTGTAGGACAGCCCTCCGGTCCCCATATCAATCACTGTGACAACAGCGTGCCCTGGGCTGCAATAGCCAACCACTCTAACCAGTAACAGCAGAAATAATTTCTTTGTCCAGCTTCCAACGTAAAGCAAAAAGAAAATAGTTAAAATTCCACTTTATTTTTAAAAAATTATATAATAAAAACATCATCGGACGTCCAAAAGAGAAAAAAACTGACGCGTTTCAGACCAAAGGGTCCTTCGTCGTAGGCTATCTTGTAAACGGGTATGCCAAGCAACTTCATCCACCACTGTGAAGAGTTCACTACGCCATCAATCGTCCAGCTTATGCTCCAAAATTTCGTAACAGCACATGGTCACCATGGTTTAGCTTGAAGATCAAATCTCCTTTTGTATCCTTCAATCCACTACATATTGATAATGATCTCGATGACTGATACCATCAGTGGATACTCCCAACAGGATATCAATGGGTAGTCCAGGTTCTCTTCCAAACATTAGGAAATATGGTGAATACCCAATGCTTTTGCGCCTGTTACTATTGTAGGCATGCACCATAGCTTCCACTTTTCGACTCCAGGAACGTTTATTGTCAATCTGTAATGTACTAAGCACGTCAATTAAAGTCCTCTTAAAGGCTCTAAGGAGTTTAGTAGCAACTGAAGCAACTCATTGATCAGATTGCTCTCAAAATTCTGGCTTTTGAGCAGAATGCAGCCGATGGGGTAGGCGATTTATGAATGAAGTATTTTTCCCAAAGCACTGCTTTTTAATCCTTTGTCCGAAAAGTTTGAGCATATCTTGTGAAGTGGTCAGTCACCACCAATACATTTCCATATCCTTTGGAATCGTTGTCAATACATAGGAAGTCTATACAGACAAGATCCATAGACTGAACTCTTCAGGTGTGTCAGTGTTTGGGATCTGGGAATCCTCTGGACCACCGCAGGAGGTGGTACTATTAGACACCTGGAACCGGAATCTAAGTGGCACCTATTCTTCACCAGAGCCTGCCGCAAAGTGGGATGGACTTGCTGCTACAGGGTGCCACCAGGTCGTTCCACAAGTGAGACTAGCCCGCGGTGGCAGCCAAGGTCAAGGTACCTCTGCAGGAGACAGTCTCGTGGTAACATTCAGGCACAGGGTCAGAGCAGGTGGCAGAGATGCAAGGTCAAGTCCAATCCGGGGTCAGCAACAGGAGGTCCAGGCAGATGCGAATGGGAACACAGGAACGGACTGGAACACACAGGACCACGGGAGCAGGAAAGCAGGAACACACAGGAGCATGGGAACAGGAAAGCAGGAACACACAGGAGCATGGGAACAGGAACGCAGGAACACACAGGAGCATGGGAACAGGAACGCAGGAACACACATGAGCACAGGAACAGGAACACACAGGAATATCATAGGGAGACTTTCACGATAGCATAAGCACAAAGATTCGGCAAGGTGTGCAGGAAGAGGCAGGCTTATATGCATTTTCAGAAAATGGGGAGCGGGGCAGCAGCAGAAGCAGACAGCGCAGCACGTCCAAGACATGGACCGCGGGGTCACCCGTGACAAGTCTTCCTTTGCAGACTAGGGCGACAGCACCCACACAAGCAAGTAACGGTATCTCTTATTATGGGCAAGTAGAACCGGTCTTGTATTAGCCCATATGTCTTCATATGTGTCCCAAATGCCCATGATAATTATACAGAGTTCAAAAAATCCTTTTCTGAAAGCAACTTGGTATAGCTAGCAACTTGGCAGTCCAGGCTGATCATGATATAACACTACACAATAGAGTAGGCATTTGTCTATTTCAAATTTCTCCCAATCTCGTAGAAGTTGACTGCACTTAGGTAGTACAGCTGTCTTCAACATGTCTCTATCATGATAACTCACTGCCTGATAAAGGGGTCCAATTATAGGATCAGTCTTTTTGTAACAGCCACACACGCCAGATCACTTGGGCTAGCAGGGGCGAGTTATTTTAGGATTCTGAGGGTGTGTAGTACTCATAACTGCTCGTTGCTCGGACGAATACTTCGGCAGCTCGAGAAAATGGCATCTCCCACCGTTTTGATTTTTGGTGGCCAGAAACAGAGCCAATCACAAGCCAGGAGACTCTGCACTCCACCCAGCATGACGTGGTACCCTTACACGTCGATAGCAGGTTGGCTGGCCTGATCAGGTGACCTGGAATACACTAGCCCCTGCCCGCGCTGCTCGCATCATTCTCTGTCTGGATGCCGTTAGGGAGAGAGCTGCTGCTGCTGCAGGGATAGCGTTAGGGTGTTATATTAGCTAACTGTTAGGCAGGAGTGAGTCTACAAGAACCCAACAGCCCTTGTTTTTGAAACTGTCTACACTATGTCTGGATATGTCTCTTATATGCAGTGGAGGAGACTAGGACAGGAGTGAAAATATTGACGGTTTCTGGTCTGAATGGTGACTTATCCCTGAAAGTGATCCCTTGTGTTTGGTGCACAAATAAGGAGGAAACGTGCATGGATCGTCTTTTTCGTTTTTGAGCTCCGGTCACAAAAGAGTTTCTTCTACTGGATTATTTTATTCACCCATATGTTTCAGAATTGTTGTGCAGTTGAAGACCCCATTCGTATCTAGGGGTCGTTCGTAACAGACAGGGACTGCCTGTATAGGATTTACCTATTATTTTTTAAGAAACAATGCTGTAAATGAAGGGAGGCTGCTGAACTTTTATTTAAGAGTAGTTTCTGCATTTCCCCCTTTTCTGAAAAGGGGTTGTCCCATTTCAGCAAATTATTGTTATTGTTTTTATGATAAAAAGTTATGCAAGTTTCCAATATACTTTCTGTATCAATTCCACATGTTTTTCTAGATCTCTGCTTGCTGCCATCATATTGAAAGCTTCTATGTTTTCTACCAGTGACAGAAATCTGACCATGGTCACACAGGTACGCAGCTCATTATATCATAGAGAGTAATCAGAACCTGTGTGACCATGGTCAGATTTCTGTCCATTGGTAGTAAACATAGCAGCTTTCCATTTAAGTTAACCCAAGTATAAGCCAAGGTACCTAATTTTACAACAAATAACTGTGAAAACTAATTGACTCGAGTATAAGCCTAGGAGGGAAAATGCAAGGTTAGCAGCCTCCATTCATTTTCAGCATTGTTACCCTCAAAATAATAAACTTATATACTTACGCTCCAGTGTTCCCTACAGCTTCTCTTTTCCTTGCCACTCCTCCTCCTGTTTGCCATTCCTCTTGGCTCAGTGCAGGCAAAGCACGTTTTTGCACTCTGTCCGGACAGAAAGAATGATTGTGCTTTGCCCACACTTCCAGGGGAAGCAACGAAGATCTGGGAGGAGTGACGAAGAGAAGGGTGGAGTAGCAAGGAGAAGAGAAGCTGCGGTGAGTGCAAGAGGGTAAGTATAAAAGTTAATTATTTTTATAAACTTGTGCAAAATCTGAGTGAGGCTTTTTCAGCACAAACATTGTTAAGTATATATAACGGGTATATACGGTATATAAACATATATACAGGCTATCACCAGTCTAGGTTCTTTAGGTTTGTTCTTGAGTTGAATATGTATGTAAGTCAAAATAGGTATATTTAAAGGACACCTGTCATCAGGTCTCTGTCACTAGTCCTGTCACCTCTACCTGTTGGAACAGCTCACAAGGATTCCATCCAAGCCTTTATCTAGTTATTTCATACATTAATCATTATAAAATCATCTATTCTTTATCATGTAAATGAGACTGGTCACATGGTCAGAGGCAGTGATGTCACTCCTGTTCCCCCTCCCCTCTCCTCCCCCTGCTCCTGTCTGTGTGTAATGTATAGTAAAGCATGGCTAGTGTGTGTGCTGCATCTGCTGACATGCTGCATCCTCCTAATACACAGGTGAGAGACACAGACAGCAGCTACACATGAATCTGACATGTTCTGCTGTAACATGGCTGCCTGGAGCTGCTGTATCTCTCACATACACACACACATGCACACACAGGCTGCAGGGGGCGTGGCCACCAGCACCAAGAAGCACATCATTATACAGCCTCACACCATTATACAGGCTGTCAGTCATGCACTGGGGGTGTGGCTGTGCCTCCCACTCATGAATAAGGTGGACAGCTTGAATATGCTAATGCTTCATTGGACATTTCACAGGTCATTTGCATACAGCTTTAGGACCTCATTGCTTAGGTTTAGGGACAATGAAGGGATAGAGGCAATGAAGGGATAGAGGCAATGCTTTCTAATGGCAGTTTAAAAAAATATATTTAGTTTAGGGGGGCATGACAGGTTCTCTTTAATTAGTTCAACTAAAGCTAAATTATTTTTTGGGACGTGTGACAATTATATTTTAAACATTTAGGGTTGAGAACAAGGATTAACAATAAAGCTTCATTACAGACACATTACAGTTGATCATTGCAGCATGAGAGCTTCACCAGATGTCACAGTGGTCAGAGAGGTTTGTCTGTAAGTCGTGCGTCCTTAGGACGGGGACTGTCTATATGTACATTTAATTAAGTCTGTCATTGTATTGAACTTAAGCCTTAAAAATTATTTAATGTTTTCAGCACAATTAATACCAAAAGGAATGTCTTGATTTTTACACTATTTTATACAGTGCCCTCAAAATGGTAAATTCAAAATTTATAAAATCAGGGGCTTTTCATGGAAAATTTAAAAAGAAACAGCCTATGTCTATTTTGTATCATACAAGTAGTGGATAAATAACCTTCTTAATATTCTCCTTGCTCACAAATATATGTAATGCGTAAACAGACAATTACCAAATGGCGTTATGTGAGTAGTAAATTTATGTAGACTATTGGTTCCTTGGCTGATGCAGCGCCTTCCAAAGTCCTATTTCAGGTCAGATCAAACGATTTTTGTCTAGCCATGATGTTTTAAACAATGTCTCCTTTTCATGATGATTTGTGCTGGATCCTAGTATGTTCAAGTGGAATTTACAAGACTCGCAGTCAGCGGGACTAGTCCCATGCACATTCTGAATGTGTGATTTTCACCTGGTCTACACCTGACAAGAGCTACTACAAGGGAATGGTGTTTGTCGACTGGTTCATTGTCTATGAATTGTAATGTGTGTTTCTGCCTCAGTGAAAAAAAACTATCCCAACATATCAGGTGTCTTAATTATTAAAGAACAAGGCGTCTTTGTAGGATATTTTCTTCAGGCCAGAACTCCTTTAGGTTTTAATCCTTTAGGTTAATTTTCCAGTAATACGGACTATATAGAATTGTATTCAATATTCAGGGAAACAACATTTCTTCTATTACATTTCTATATCCATCAATATCCTTCTGTGAAACTGTTGATCCTTTATTTTTTAGTCGCAGTGAAAGCCAAAAAAACAGCAATCGGGAGCAGTTCACAAACACATCTGACGCGTTTCTGATCCTTCTTGATCGTTAGTTATTGATGACTATGACTAAGGATCAGAAAAGCATTAAATGTGTTTGTGAACTGCTCCTGATTGCTGGTTTTCACTGCGATTAAGAAATAAAGGATCAACATTTTCAAGGAAGGATGGTGGTGTGGACCATTTTATTGTTTCTAACAGTTTACTACTGGTGAATGTGGATCTCCTCCAGGTCTTGCACTTGCAGGTGACCTGAGCATCTATTTTTATATTGATTTTAAAAATATAACCAGGTCAAATCTGATCCATCTGCATAATTTGTTCAAATTTATATAATCAATAATATGAAGGAAACCAAAATACGAAGTTAGTATGTGGGTAATATGAGACCAAACATCAGGAGTCTACTGTGTTCTTCGATAGACATTGTCCTTGTAAACTAAATTAAGCAAATCATACAAAACCTTGTATCCTTAAAAAAGATGACTGAAGACACATAATATAACAACTTACCTGCAAAATAAAACAGAAAATTTATTGGAATTGAAACACGCAAAAAAAAAGGCAAATATTTTTAAGAGGAATCCATGGAGAAAATAAAATAAAGGTCTAACACAAGGCCTTAAATATTCAGAAGGTAGAATAATCGTTTCTTCTTACAGACCAAAATATATAGCAGCAGAGAAATCCCTCAGTGAAATGATTAATGATTGGGTTATTTTTCTTTCTTGTGGAAATTAATATCTTGGGACATTGTGGTATTAGAAGAGAATAAGATGCAAAATATAACAATAATATAATAATTTGTGAATAAAAGTATTCACGTCATGTCTTCTGAATCCTTGGGTTTTGTCATTCATCCATTACTGCCTCTGTGTTACCCTTGTTGGGGATCCAGTTGCCAGGCTTCAGCTGTTGGAGCGCCTCCTTAGAATCTAGTCATTGGCTCCTTAGTCACATAAAATCTTTTGCTTGAAGGGTCAATGCACCCTAACACTGCACACCACTGATGTATAATAGTACCTTCCCCCATTGAGAGGCACCTGAGCATTAGGGTTACTGGTTTGCTAGGTTCTGATTTCTCCTGTAGTGGGAATTGTGGCAATCCTGATCCCTGCGTCAAAATATTGAATCTACTAACTCATTTATTTTTCTATAATTGATGAATACCAATTGTTAGATAGCTGGTCAAAGACTGCAGCAGAAAGCATGGCTCCACCCAGCTGAAGTAGAGGTCTAATAACATTGTTAGGCCTCATGCACACGACCATCTGGGGGAAGTATGTATGGCCACTAGAGATGAGCGAACACACTCGTCCGAGCTTGATGTTCGTTCGAGCATTAGCGTACTCGTAACTGCTCGTTGCTCGGACGAATACTTCGCCAGCTCGAGAAAATGGCATCTCCCGCCGTTTTGATTTTTGGCGGCCAGAAACAGAGCCAATCACAAGCCAGGAGACTCTGCACTCCACCCAGCATCACGTGGTACACTTACATGCCGATAGCCTGATCAGGTGACCCTGGAATGGACTAGTCTCTGCCCGCGCTGCTCGGATCATTCTCTGTCTGGATGCCGTTAGGGAGAGAGCTGCTGCTGGTCAGGGAAAGCGTTAGGGTGTTATATTAGCTTACTGTTAGGCAGGAGTGATTCTACAAGAACCCAACAGCCCTTGTTAGGGCTAGAATAGCGTTATATATATATTTTTTTTGTTTGCTTGTGGCTGGGCTTGCTGGCACTAGTAGTGCAGCTAGTACCATATTGTGAGGAATTTGCAGGGAGACTTGGGAACATTCTATTTAGCTCTTAGTGACACACATATCCATTTTTTTTTTTCAAAACTTAAAGTGACGTAAAATCCAGTTGTGTGCTGTCAGTGTAGGTTAGAAACTAGGCATACAAGAACCCAACCGGCTTTCTTAGGGCTACAATAGCTTTATATATATATTTTGTTGATTTGCTTGTGGCTGGCCTTGCTAGCACTAGTAGTGCAGCTAGTACGATATTGTGACGAATTTGCAGGGAGACTTGCGAACGTTCTATTTGGCTCTTAGTGACACACATATCCATCTCAAACATCTAAGTGGGACAATTTATTAGGGGTTTGATTGAATTAGGCACAGTCTGCTTTTTCATTTTTTTTTACTTTTCTTTTTTTTTTTTAATTCAAAGTCATCAAGCACAGCCCAAAATCCAGTTGTGTGCTGTCAGTGTAGGCTAGAAACTAGCCATACGAGAACCCAACAGGCCTTCTTAGGGCTACAATAGCGTTTTATATTTTATTTTTTGTTGATTTGCTTGTGGCTGGCCTTGCTGGCACTAGTAGTGCAGCTAGTACCATATTGTGACGAATTTGCAGGGAGTCTTGCGAATGTTCTGTTTAGCTCATAGTGACTCACATATCAATCTCAAAAACCTAAGTGTGACAATTTATTAGGGGTTTCATTGAATTAGGTACAGTCTGCATTTTCTTTTTTTTTTTTTTTTTTTTTCAAAACAAAAAGTCATCAGGCACAGCACAAAATCCTGTTGTGTGCTGTCCGTGTAGGTTAGAAACTAGACATAGCAATAGGATAGCATTGTTTTCTTAGAAAAAAAAAAAAAAAAAGTTTAATGTATTTCTGTTTTGAGGATTACTGCTCCTAGTAGGCATTCTCAAGAGGCATTCTCGTAAGTATTATCTTCTTCATCTGAGCTGTCTAAGTAATTTTTTTAAGGTTCTTCAGTTCTTCTTCAATTTTTTAGTGGTTCTTCTAGTTGAGGTCTTCTTGAAGGTTTAGGTTGATTCCTTAATTCTAGATTGAATTTATCTGGTGGTAGGTAATCACAAAGCAATAACAAGTTTCGGTGTAGGATTCTTGTTTCATAGTTGTTTCCCGCTTCTTGCTTCACTTCATTATACAGGACTATCTTTACTCCTTCTTCTGACAACAATGTAGATTTTGTCTTCCCAGTAAGATGAAGTTTACCAGGTCCCCTTTTTCAAGTAGATTTCTGACTAACACTCTGTTTCCAGGTAACAATTCAGCTCCATGATATTTGCTATCATAGTGGTCTTTGTTTTTGTGTTGTCCTTTAGTCACAACTTTAGAAGCTATTATATAGGCTTCAGTCATGCGTTGTTTCCAAGCACGAACAGGGTAGGTCTTGTAAGTGTCTGAAACTGGTGTATCAAACATAATGGGGCACATTTACTAAGGGTCCGAATTACGTTTTTCCGCCGGGTTTCCCGAATTTTTCCGATTTGCGCCGAATTGCCCGGGGATTTTGGCGCACATGATTGGATTGTGGTGCATTGGCGCCGGCTTTCACATGACAGAAATTGGGGGCGTGGCCGTTGGAAAACCCGAGGGATTCGGAAAAACCGTGGAATTTAAAAAAAAAATTTGTGTCGCAAAATTAGCACTCACATACACCTGGACGAGGTAGGTGAATTTCGGTGGACTTCAGCGCAGCAGCGACACCTAGTGGCGCACGGACCTTAGTGAATCCCGGCAGACCCCGAATCAGCGTCAGAGAACATCCCGCTGGATCGCGCCTGGACCGGGTAAGTAAATGTGTCACAATGTCTATTGGATGACGGGGTGATCTGCCAAATAGAAGATAAAAGGGTGAATAACTCTGAGATAAGAGTTCTCAACATAGATAGTAGAGTTCTGTTGAATCTTTCCACTTGGCCATTTCCTTCTGGATGATATGGGGTGGTATGTGATTCCTGTATTCTACAGTATCTTCCAAGGTGATGAAAGAGCTGATTTTCAAACTCTTTCCCTTGATCACGGTGGAGCTTGGTTGGAAAGCCAAACTTGATGGCAAAATCATTAAAGATTTTCTTGGCAGCTGTTTTCCCAGACTTACTGGTAGTTGCATAAGCCTGTGCAAACTTAGTGAAATGATCCATGACAACAAGGATGTATTCATTACCTCCTTTACATTGTTCTAGATGTAAGAAGCCAATGGACACCATCTCAAACAGGTAAGTTGTTGTGATGTTTCCCATGGGTGCTCTGATTATGAGAGCTTTTGTCTTTTAAACAACCACAGAAGTCTATCTTGACTTAGATAGTGAAGTACTCTTCCAATAACTCTGTCTTCTTTCTGAGCCTTTCTGACTGTCTTTTTGGACAACTGGCGATTAGAAACAGAGTCCAATTCCTGATCCTTTACAGTTATTTCCACGGCAAGAGGGCATCAGGCCGGCATGTATTCCTCTTATTGTATTTGAATGGCTTTAAAATATTCATGAGCACTGGTAAAATGAAAGCTAAGCTGTGATTGGTTGCCATGGGCAACTAGAAATATTCTGACTTTCAGACAGGTTGATAAATCTGCCCCATCAAGCTGTCTAGCATATCTTGTATTCTGGGTAGAGGATGACAATCTGGTATAGTCTTTGAATTTAACTCTCTGTAGTCACAGCAATGTCTAAGAGCTCATCCTTCATCCTAACACACACAATGGGAGAGGAATAAGATGATTTTGACTTCTGGACCCATCCTCTGTTGATAAGGTCTTGTAGATATTCTTTAACGTCTTTGTGTAGGGGTTTTGGTACTCCTGTATACCCCTTAGTCACTGGAGTATTATCTTTAAGGTTGATCCTCATTTTCAGTGAAGGAATACAACCAACTTCAAAGTCATCTTTAACAAAGGCATTACATTCTTCTCTTAACATCCGTTTTACCATCTGTTGTTCTTCTGCTCCCAAATGTTCTAGGGAAACTAGTGGATCCCAATGTTCTCTCAAGGAAGGTGTCTGTTTCTCTTATTGACAGGTGTTCACTCTAGGAGATGATGATTCACTCTCAGGTGGTGAATGGATGGGTCTCACATTGGCTGGGTAAACAGTCTTGATGGCTTCAAAATGTCCCAATGCAGTTCTAGGATCCAATTTCACTTAATGCCTGGTGGAATTCATACCTAGCACAGTCACTTTGGCAAAACCACTATAAGGAATGCTTACCACAGTCTCACCTGTGATGACTCCTTCAGGCAGCTGAGCAGGATCATGAGGAACAAACAGCATCTTCTGTGGCTTTGGTCTTGGTCCCACTCTGACACCACACTTCACTCCTACCGCTGCATGAGCAGGAATGGTAATTGAGCGTAGGCCTATCCTGACCTCTCGGACTGACACTGTTGTTTCGGCCTTCTTGAGAGCTTGCACCACGCTCTCTGCTGCAGTGTTGGGTAATGCTAAGATGTAGTCAGTGTCTACATCTTTGCATTACCCAACAGGGCAGCAGCACTAGTGGAGTGTGAACCCTGGTTTGGTGAACAATTTCAGCAATCACAAGAAAGGGGGGTGATTTGAACTTTTAATATTTTATTATTTTTTTACATTTTTTAAACTTTTTTTTTCTTTTTTTCCCCCACTATTTCTTAGACCGTCTAGGGTACATTAACCCTAGATGGTCTGATCGCTCCTGCCATATACTGCGATACTACTGTATCGCAGTATATGGCATTTCTGCTCACTATACATTACAATGAGCCACAGGTGAAGACCCTAGGCTACCATGGCAACCGATCGCCGCCCCCCCGATGACGTCGCCGGCGGCAAAGAAAAGGTTAACACCCGCGATCGGTGCAAGCACCGACCGCGGGTTATAGCGATGGGTCTTTGCTGCGATATGCAGCAAAGCCCATCTCTGTATGAAGAAGGCTCAGCCCGTGAGCCTTCTTCATACAACCTTCACAGCTCCATGGCGGATATATCCGTCACGGAGCGTGAAGGGGTTAAAAATGTTGAATTGTCATAAGAACCAGGATTAACAATAAAGTTTCTTTCCAGACACCTCTGATAACGGTTGTAGCAGTTTATTGTAGCCTAGTACTAGAGTACAGTAAATAACTAATATCCAGTGGCCTGTTTGTAACTAGTGGTTGTCTGTAAGTCAGGGTGTTCTTAAGTAGGGGACCACCTATATAGACGTCCTCTGTGCATTTATAAACATATACATTTTTATTTGTGTCATTACCACTGTATAATTTTGTTGAAACAAGACAAACCCTCCATCAAATTTTATTTTCCACATTTACTAGGGAGACCTAAGGTATTAATGTATATATTTATTTATAAAATTATTTATAGAATTGACATTACAGGCAGTCCCTGGGTTACATACAAAATAGGGTCTGTAGGTTTGTTCAAAGATGGGAGGAGGCTGAGGTGCAGGAGCAGCTGGAGGAGTGACGATTTCGGGGGGGTGAAAGGGTGTGGAATGCGCCTGAAGACGGATGGTGGCAAATGTCGAAGCCTTGTCGGCAATCCACGACATCAACATGGTTCGCACTGTTCTGGCACTCAACAGGCTCTACCACGAGTACCAGTAACTTAGACATGATGAAACCTATGGGAGTGTCGCTCTGCGGCGTCCCCTCTCCTCATCAGCAAGTGTGTGTCTCACCCCACCCAGGGACCCGGCCTTGATTCCCTGCAGTAGATGGACGCCCACGTCCCCCGCCCTCGTCCTCGGCTCTACCCCTAGACCCTAGGGTTTTAGTTAAACAACATTTTGCAAAGAAAGTATATACTGTAATTTTTTTTTTAACTTTTTGTTTGTGTTTTTGTTGTTTTTAGGTTTTCTTTGTGTTTTTAGTTTAAAACAAACAATGTATCCTATGCATATGGCTATTTTCTAGCAGTATGAAGCACACACTGATGAGATGACGCTGAGTTATGAAAAAAATAAACGTAAAATAAAAAGGAAATGACAGACTGTGCCTAATTGAAATCCAACCCCTACTAAATTTTCCCACTTCGGTCTTTGCGATGGATATGTACGTCACTAAGCGCTAAACACAGCGTCGCAAGTCTCACTCAAATTTCCTCACCAATTGGCTAGTATATGCACTGCAGCAAGGACAGCCACAGCCAGATTCAACCAGAAATAAAATATATATAACGCTATTGTAGGCTTAAGTAGCCGTTTTTGGATTCTCCTTTGGCGATTTGCTAGCCAAGTAGAAAGACACATGATGAGATGACGGCTGAGTAGTTATGAAAAATAAAAGCTTAAAATAAAAGGAGAAATGGCAAACTGTGCCTAATTGAAATCCAACCCCTAATTAAAATTTTTCCCACTTCGGTCCTTTGCGATGGATATGTGCGTCACTAGCGCTAAACACAGCCGGGTCGCAAGTATCACTCCAAATTCCTCACAATTGGCTAGTATATGCACTGCCCAGCAAGGACAGCCACACAGATCAACCGAAAGAAATATATATACCGACTATGGTATGCGTAAGAGAAAGTAAGGCCGTTGGTTCTCCTTGGCATTTTCTAGCCAAGTATGAAAGCACACTGATGAGATGACGCTGAGTTATGAAAAATAAACGTAAAAATAAAAAGGGAAATGGCAGACTGGTTGCCTAATTGAAATCAAAACCCCTTAGAAAATTTTCACAATTCGGTCTTTGCGATGAACTATGTGCGTCACTAAGCGCTCTAAACACAGCGGCGCAAGTCTCACTCCAAATTCCTCACAATTGGGAGTATATGCACTGCCAAGAAGGACAGCCAACCAGCAGATCAACCAGAAATAAACTATATATAACGACTATTGTAGGCGTAAGTAAGCCGTTGGATTCTCCGTTGGCTATTTTCTAGCCAAGTATGAAAGCACACTGATGAGATGACGCTGCTGAGGTATGAAAAAATAAACGTAACATAAAAAGGAAATGGCCGAGACTGTGCCTAATTGAAATCCAAACCCTAATAAATTTTCCCAATTTCGGGTCTTTTGCGATGGATATGCTGCGTCACTAAGCGCTCCTAAACACAGCGGTCGCAAGTCTCACTCCAATTCCTCACAATTGGCCTAGATATGCACTGCAGCAAGGACAGCCACCAGCAGACTCAACCAGAAATAATATATTATTATAACGGCTAGTGTAGGCCGTAGTAAAAGTTTGGATTCTCTTGGCTATGTTCAGCCAAGTATGAAAGACACTGATGAGAGAATGACGCGGAGTTATGAAAAAATAAACGAAAATAAAAAGGAAATGGCAGACTGGCCTAATTGAAATCAACCCTAAATTAAACGATGTTGTGTATGCACTAGCAGATACTGCTATAGCGAATGGATAGTGCGTGCACTAGTAAGCGATCGTAAAGACAAACAGCAGGGTATAGCAAGCTCATCCAAATTCGACACGTCAGTACAATGTGTCTCCGGCTAGTATATGCACGTTGCTAGGCAAATGGGACCACACGCCACACCAAGCAGATTAAGAACAGAAGGTAGGATGATTATTAACGCTATTGTAGGCGTAAGTAAGCCGTTTGGATTCTCCTTCGGCTATTTTCCTCGCAAGTATGAACGCCACTGTATGAGATGACGCTGTGAAGTTATGAAAAAATAAACGTAAAATAAAAAGGAAATGGAGACTGGCCGAATTGAAATCCAACCCCTAATAATTTTCCCCACTTCGGTCTTGACGAGGAATGGTGCGGCACTAAGCGCTAAAAACACAGCCGGGGTCGACAAGGCTCACTCAAAAATTTTCCTCACAATTTGGCGAGAGATGCACTGCAGCAAGGACAGCACCAGCCAAGTGAGTCAACCATGGAAAAATGTCAATAATAAGTATAATAACGTGAGTTGGCTGCACAACTGGGATTAGTTTAGTAAAAAGGCCGTGTCGGATATCGGGGCTTTGGCATTTTCTAGCCAAGTATTTGAAAGCACACTGATGAGATGACGCTGAGTTATGGAAAAAATAAACGTGTATAAAAATAAAAGGAGCATGGCAGACTGTGCCTAATTGCAATCCAACCCCTAATAAATTTTCCACTTCGGTCTGGCGATTGATATGTGCGTCACTAAGCGCTACACCCAGCTGGTCGCAAGTCTACACTGCAAATTCCTCACAATTGGCTAGTAATGCATGCAGCAAGGACAGCCACCAGCGATCACCCAGAAATAAAAAGGTATTATAACGCTATTTGTAGGCGGTAAGTAGCAGCCAGAATTGGCAATTGCTCCTTTGGCTTATTTTTTCTTTCTCTACGACGCAGACAGTACTGAAATAGACATGCCTGCAATGAGGTATTGAAGGCCGCTGTGGGCGACACTATGAAAAAATAATAACGTGTTAATGTTAAAAAGGGTACAATGACAAGGTGATTCATCGGCAGGGTGCCCATCGTCACTCTCATGAAATCCCAGAACAGCCCCGACAAATGTACACAATTTTCCCCCTTTGGGGGAGATTATGTATGGTATGGCGTAGATGATGAAGAGTCACTGTAGCTTTCGCAGTTCTTAGGAGAAACACCAAGACGAACACACGCGCGTCTTTATCGCAGACGTACATCCATCTTCGCACACGAGAACACAGCATCACAGTCCACTTGGCCATGTTAAGTAACAATTGCCCAACGGCAGCAAGGACCAGACAGCACAGCCTTCACAGGGATTCCAACCAGCGATAATATTATAAAATCTACTATAACGCTATTGTAGGCAAGCACGTATAAGCTCACCGTTGATATTGGGCATAATTCTCTTCATTCGATGGTGCAAATGTTTTACGTGGACGTCAAGTATTTGTCAAACGAGCAACTAGATGAGTATGTACGCGTGCACGACTTGGTTCATGAGGCGAGCCCTCTCTATCAGAGTACCCACGTATGTCTTACTACTAACCGGGAATTAGGGCAGATTTGAATGGCAGGAATATGTTCCACGGACTGTGACCTAAATCCTTAGAAATCGCGCTAACCCCTAATAAATTTTCCCAACTTCGGTCTTTGCGTGAGCATATGTTGCGTCTATTCTAAATGCAGTATATGAATGAATGCTCACAGCCTTAATATAATTGGTCGCAATCCAGGGGAGTAGTATCCACTCCCAAAATTCCTCACAATTGGCTCAGGGTCCTATAGACAAAGGTGCCAGATAGATGGACTACAAAGAGCATATGCCGAAAACAAACAGCATTGACAAAGCCAGAAATAAAAATATATAACGATATTGTCGGCGTTAAAGTAGCCGTTGCGATTCTCTTTGGCCTATTTTATAGCCAAGAATATGAAAGCACACTGATGAGATGACGCTGTTGAGTAATGAAAAATTAAACGCTAAAATAAAAAGGAAAGGAAATGACAGACTGGCTAATGAAATCCAACCCTAATTAAAATTTTCCCACTTTGGTGTTTGAGGTGGTATGTGGTCACAAGAGATAAACACAACGGTAGCAAAGAGTCCCCCTGCAAATTCCTCACAAGATTGCGTACTAGCTGCCACCTACTAGTGCCACGCAAAAAGCCCAGCCACAAGACAAAAAAAAAAAAAAAAAAGGATAACGTTGTAGCCCTAAGAAGGGATGTTGGGTTCTTGGTGAATCAACTCCTGCTAACAGTAATCTACTAGCACCCTAACGCTGTACTGACCAGCAGAAGACTCTCTACATTATCGGGACAAGTCGACAAGAATGCATCCGAGCAGCGCGGGCAGCGGCTAGGGTTTATCCCAGGGTCACCTGATCTGGACAGCCAACCACTGCTATCGCGTGAAGGTACCACGTCATGCTGGGTGGAGTGCAGTCTCCTGGCTGTGATTGGCTCTGTTTCGGCGGCCGCCAAAAAGCAACGGCGGGAGATGACCATTTCTCGGATAGAGGGGCGAAGGATTCGTGGCCCGAAGTGCAACGAGCAATTCGAGTACGCTAATGCTCGAACGAGCATCAAGCTCGGACGAGTATGTTCGCTCATCTCTAATCTAGATATATCTCATATCTCTTTATCTTTCTACCTATCTAGAGAAATAGTTGGATAATTAGTTGGATCCACATGGAATAGCTACATGTGAGATATTAGTGTATAGATAAATACCCTGTGGCAAAAAGGCCTTCATAGGTTGGATAGCAGGCAGTTGGAAGGCCATAAATCAAGACCATCTTGTGCAAGACGGGCTCACAGAAATTAGATGATGTGCTCCAGCCATCATAGGGTCATCAATAAGAGCTTTCAGAAATTATTCAGCTTTCTGTAATCCTAATAAAGGGAAAGCCGTTACCTCTGTACAACCCAACAGCAACTTGTTAACCTTGTCCCTTGATTAAACACTTTATCATGCCAGACCTAATTACAATTACCAACTGTTCTGTTGCTCGTGGGGCAACCATCGAGCACAGCTTTAATTCTCCCACTTGTTTATTAAAGGAGCTTATCCGAGATGTGTGAAAAAATATTAGAACAGTTCTCTCAGAAACCCTGAGTCAGACAAGCAAGCAAGTACCTTATGGTGTTTTGAGAAAGCCTACCCTGCCGCTTATTGACTGACAGCGCCTATCTCTTTCTGGCCGAAGATACTGTGAAAACTAGGAACAAGGTACTCTTAAGGGGATTTTGGAGGGTTCCTAGAGCCGATACAGTAAGTTATATTCAAGAAGAACCAAAGAAATAGGAAATTATGATGAAAATAGTATGCGTAACTAATCTACAATATTAGATGAACTTGAATTCGATGCTTGTGGTTGTGCCCGCGCACGAGCGCGGAAGTGGTCCCGCAAACTCTTCCGATCACTGTGCAGGGAGACTTCCCGCTTAGGTGCTAAGCTAGCAGGGAGCAATACGCAACTCCTATAGCGTTGTTTGAGTATCGCTCTCCGTTTGCCTATCTGTCTACAATTTGTACGGAATGAGTGAACACTCTTTGTTGTGCACCATACAGAGAAAAAACTGATTTTATGCTTTGTGCAGCATCACTATTTTAATTTTGAAAAAGCGGTGCCTGTAGGCCAAAGGGTCTAGGGAAACTGTCGAGATATAAATGTTTTGAAACAATGGTGTCAAAGAGATAAAAGTTAACAGTGCCAGGCAGTGTGACAATAAAATGTCTGGACATGCTAGCTGTAGGGAAAAATGTCGGATGGAAACAATACGAAAAAAAAACTCGTAAGGGGGCTGCTAATACCGACCGCTTGCTTGATATTGATATTATACAAAAGTTAATTTGTACACATCTGAGGAAACGATTTGGGGGAAGCAGACTGCCTCCTTTGTCAGGTCCGATTGTGTGACGCACAATCTCTACAATTGTAAAGAAATATACATGTAAAAAACCATAAATTCATGATTAAAAATCATTGAACCTGACAGGGAATCTGACATAATCATACAAAAACACATGTCTAAAAATACATGTGCCTCTAAAAAAAGACAATGATGATAAAAAGGATTATAATACTATAAATACAGCAGTTCCGCTACCTGAAGAAACACTCGATCTTACATACGACTCCATAGTGGAAAACACGGACCCCATGGCGATATGGTACTGTATTGTACTTTAGTTCTAGGCTACAATAAACAGCTATAACAGTGACACAGGTGTCGTAATGAGCTTTAGTTGTTAATCCGATTCTAATGACAATCCAACATTTTTTAAAATCCCCCAATTGTCACAGAGACCAAAAAAGGTCTGCTGGGGGGATAGAATGATAAAATATACAGTTCCGAGTACATAACAAAACTCAACTGAAGAACTCTTGAGAGATATTGATCAGTTTATGGTAAAGGTCAGATGTGCTTTCCTCTTTGTAATGTCCCTTTAAGATAATTCTGAGTTGGGGTAAAGTCAGATTATTTTTCATTTCCAGCATATTTCTGAGGTGCAGTGCTGGACTGATGGCTTTCACTACTGCCTCAATAATTTCTTCATCACGGTATCGTTTCTGGACTCCCAAATCTATGTATTGAATGAGATTAGCATAGGACAGTCATTCTCTTTCCTCTCATTTCCCAATCTTGCCATTTATTTTAAACTCTTTCCTGATGGTGATCTCAGGAGTAGGGCTGGTAGGTCTGGCTGAAGATGGACCAGTATAGTAGCTGACTCTAACACAGTCTGTTGTAGGGCTTGAAACTGTTCTTTTAATCCTTGTAGCACCTTTTGTGGGGATGACAGGTACTCTTTACATGTGTCAGGATGCATTTGGAGAGCCCTAGTGGTACCAAAACAGAGGGGAACCCCAACAAGTGTCACCATTTTGGAAAGCACACCCCTTAGAGAATTTAGCAAGGTGTAATATGTGTATTTGTCTGTAAAGGTAATATGTGTATTTGTCCGTAAAGGTGTTTGATTTAATTAGGACTTAAATAGGAAAAATGTGAAAATTTTCTTATAAAGGTCATTTTACCCCTAATTTTTTATACCCACAAGGGATAAAAAAAATGTAATAACCCCCCAAAATGTGTAAACCTATTTCTCTCGAGTGTAGAAGTACCCCACATGTGTATATAAAATGTTGTATGGGCGCACAGTAGAAGGAAAGAGTGATGTTTGCCTTTTAGAAGCCAAATTTGACAGAAATGTTTGACATGCATTTGGAGAACCCTAGTGGTATAAAACAGATAACGATCCGAAAAATGACCCTAATTTTTGAACGCACAACCCTTAGAGAATTTTGCAAAGTGTAATATATGTGTTTGCCCCAACAGGTGAATGATCCAATTAGGCCCTAAACATTAAAAAGGTGAAAATTTTCCTATAAATGTCACTTTACCCCTAATTTTTTGAAAGCCACAAGGGATAATATATTAAATAACCCCGAAAAAGGCGTAAAACTATTTCTCCCGAGTGTAGAAGTCCCCCACATGTGCTAATAGCACATTGTAATGGTAGGGTTAACACGAGTCACCAGGACTGGACTCGCTCCTTACTATTAAGGTGCGCGTCGGTAAGAAAGTTAACACAACTTGTTGTTAAAATAGCTAAATGTTCTGATGTTTCCAGTTGGCATTTTATTCTTGGGCATGTCACCACATTTATCTGCCAAGTATTGAACTGCCCTAAGGGATCCATTGGAGCCAGAAGCAGAGGGATTTCCTAAATTTATTTTAGTTATTTTAACTCGGCATTTAAATCACTGACTAATTATTGTCATTTTTATAATCAATAAACATAATATAATTTTAAGTTCCCTTTTGGTACAATACCCTTGGGTTTATGTCCTATTTTGGAGAGCCGTAGTGGTACCAAAACAGAGGAAAACCCGAAAAGTGACCCTAATTGTTGAATATACACCCCTTGGGGAATATAGCAAGGTGTAATATGTGGTGTAGGGTAATACACGTGGTGAAATGAGCATTTTGAACATATAGGTGATGTGCAATGGAGTCCAAGATGGAAATTGCAATTATTTCTGGAAAGTTCAGTGCCCGTTATGTGGCGCCCCTTATGAAATAATCGAGGGGTATAGGGAGCAACGTGACCTAACAGTTGTTACAATTATTCATTTTACCTAAATGAATTCACAACAGGTTGGGGCGTGAATTGTGAATGTGTTGCGTATAAGGAGATGGAATATACCAAGGGACCAACTAAACGTTTGTCACTCTGGAGGTGTTGCAGGTCTCTTAGTAGTGTGCAGTGTCCATCCTAACTCCTCTTTTGGAACAGACTCTTTATTGAAGCAGCAGAATTCACCGGGAAAATTCTGTCCTGGTAAAACACAGGAACATCTAAACCAGAGGTACTGGGGCCCCGTCCTTCTTGTCCCAATATTAGTTTCCTAATACCTTCCTCTTGAAAACGGAGAAATGATACGGCAGGACCTGCACATTGGAACAGCACGTAAGAGTTGTACAGCATAATCTGTACAATGTGCACGGTTTTTTACAGTAACTGACATTGTAGCTTGAACAAGTGATCTTCTGATCACTTGTTCAAGCTCTTTTACAGGTTACACAGTGCAATACAGAAGTATTGCACTGTGTAATGTAAGACACTGAGCATGCTGCGCATGCCCAGTGTCTTACAGCCAGGTACAGAGTACAAACAACCATATGAAATAATAGGAAGGGGAGCCCTCATTATCTTACAGTTTAAGGGAATGGAATAAAAAATAATTTATTAAATAAAAATGCGTCTGCTTGAACCAGTCATCGGCCGCCATCTTATATACAGAGCTCAAGGTCAATGGGACCGCAGAGAAGCCTGGTATTGTTTGGTATCTGAAGTTTACTAACCCATCATGTGTCCTACCGTCTGACGAAAATAGAGCTAAAGTTTCATGCAGAACAGGAATGTGATAGGCCTGCCTAAAGATAGAGGTTATGAGAGCATGTTTGAAGCTTTGGAGGTTGGGTATTAGTCTGATAGACCGGGGATAGTAATAATTCCTTTATTTATACAGCATGATCAAATTACACAGAGCTTGCCAAATCGGTACCTGTCCCCAATTGGGTCCACAATCTAATCGACCTACCAGTATGTTTTGAATCCAGGGGAGAACACGGAGAGAACATAAAACTCTTTGCAGATGTTGACCCTGGGACTTGAACCCAGGACCCCAGCTCTGCAATCCTGTAATGCTAACCAGTGAGCCACCATGCTGCCCATAAGGTCATTCCAGAGTATATTTGATATGCATTTAGAAATGGGAGGAGTTTTTCCCTATCAGAGATGCGTTTAGACCTAAACGGTCGTGATCTGGAACAACCATCTGTTTTGCATTGTTTACTGGCAAAACACTTCCCATCTGTGGTAAATTCACATTTCAGTTGATTTGGAAAGACACACCCCTTAGAAAAAATGAAAAGCTAAACCACTAGCAGGAATGAAGAATAGTTAGAGCTCAATGGAGGAACAGATTTAAAGATGGGTACATCAAAAACCCTGCTGCACTAAAAGTTCATTAATTCAAGATTGAGCAGGAATATTTAAGTTTCTCCTTAGAAATAACTAAGCAATGCTAATATTTGTTATTATTGATAGTGAGTGCAGATTGACCGGGAACATTTTTTATTTTTCCATAACATAACAACATTTTAGAAAAGTGAAATGGTCTAAAGATTTTCCAAATGAAGCTTCTGGACCTTACAGGCGACTTTTGTGGTGCTGAGTGCCAAAGCAATAATATAGGAGCTTGTAGCAATCCAAAAGAAACAGCTTTATTCAGCTTTAAAACTATTACAAGAACAAAAATAACAAGGAGCTTAGCCTCTACATAGGTCACCATCTCACTTCTTGAACCCTAGCTACCTTCTAGGTTCAAGGAACAGTGCTGGGGTTCCTGCTTAGCGCTCTGGTTCTCAGTGAGCTCAACCAAACAATGTCCTTACTGGATTCCAGTCCTCTTGGGACAGACCACCTATCTGTCTCCAACTGGTCCCATATACTGCATTACTGCATTACATACTGCATTACATATACACCAAACAAAAATACATTTGAATTTAACTGAAAAAATTTTGAAGTGAAAAAAAAAAAGTTTAAAAATCCAACCCCCCCTTTCCCTAGAACTGAAACATAAAGATGTTTATTCAAATTTAAAATTATAAATCTTTATTGTATATGTACTTAACCCCTTACCGACATATGCGGTGCATGGAGAGGGCTTGCGGGCCGAGCCCTCTCCATAGCCAGTAAGTCTTTGTTGCATATTGCAGCAAATGCTTACTGATCGCCGCCAGCAAGGCTTCAAAAAGATGGTGGCGCATGGGCGTCCCAGTGACGTCATCGGGGAGCGGCGATCCGTCGCCATGGTAGCGTTGGGTCTCACGAAGACCCGAAGCTACTTCGGGTTAACCCATTCAGTATAATGTGCTTTCAGCACATTGTAATGTATGAGGAGTAAAATCCCCATATACTGCCATACTGTAGTATGGCAGTATATGATAGGATCGTACAGACACCCTAGGGAGTCTGAAAAATAGTAAAAAGAAAAATTTTTCCCTAGAACTGACATAAATATAAATAAACAGCAAAAATCATAAACACATTAGGTATCGCCGATTCCAAAAATGCCCGATCTATCAAAATATGATAACGTTTTTTCACTGCGTTTAACCTCGTAACGTAAAATCGCGCCCAAAGTCGAAAATGTCACTTTTTTGCCATTTAAAAAAAAAATTAAAATTCTATAAAAAGTGATCAAAAGGTCGTACAGTCCTAAAAATGATAGCATTGTAAACATCATCAGGATCCACAAAAAACGGCTCCACCCACAGCTCCATACACCAAAGTATAAAAAAGTTATTAGCGCCAGAAGATGGCAAAGTCCCCCAAAAAAATTTTGTACAGGAGGTTTTAATTTTTTTAAATGTATGAAAACATTATAAAACCTATATAAATTTGTTATCCCCGTAATCGGGGTAACTGACCCAAAGAATAAAGTAGACATGTCATTTGTGGCGTACAGTGAAATCCGTAAAGTCCAAGCCCACAAGAATACGGCACAAATGCGTTTTTTTACCAATTTCACTGAATTTGGAATTTTTTTCTCCGCTTCCCAGTACATGGCATGGAATATTAAAGGAAACCTACCACTTACAAGTGGTAGGTTTAGACACATACTGAATTGTATAGTCTTACCAGACACCCTGCTGTAGGTGTCAAATACCATCCGCCAGAAGACCTGTATTGCCGAGCAGCTCCACCAGATGTGAAGAACACATCAGAGAACATATCAGCTGCCTCCAAGCATTTTCGGGAATTCCATAATAGGGATACAGCTTCTTTCTCGCGGAAAGGAATTGAAAAAGTGCATCGCCCCATGAGGGGAGGGGACCATAGAAGGAAATTATTGAATAGGGAGGCTTTTTGGATCTTTGTATTAGAAAGTAGACAACCCTTGGGTATGAATTTAAGGAAAGACCTTATATTATGGTACACGTAAGACAAAAATAAGTCCCCCCCCTCCTTTTTTTTTAACAGGCATCACATACAAATTGAGTTCAGAGTTGGATAACAATCTAATGTAAGGGACATAGACTGAAAAAATAAAAAAGAGTAAATGTAGGATCATAGGGTTCACTTGAATTTATTGTATTATAATACTGGAAACAATGATAAACAAAAAATATATTAGTAGGTATGTGATTTTGTCCATAATATATGATGTATTTAAATGTGAATAATGTTTGGATGATGTATTTCAACATTAGACAATAGACGTATGGGAGGTATACACTTTAATTACATAAACAATAGCCGAATAAGAATATTGTTTACAGAATTGTTTAAGGGTTTGTTTACAGATTTGTTTACACGCTGTTGACATTTCCCCCGGGTTGTTTACAGGTTTGTTTACTGATTTGTTTACAGGTTTGTTTACAAATAAGAATATTCACGATACCACCATAGTATACTCCTATGAGGATGGAATGTAATTGATCATTGGATTGATTTATATACAAATAACCCTGCAGTCTAACACAATAGTATATTCTGCTAAGTTTCAGGTTCAAGTTTACCCTTATTGTGCTCTTACCATTTTTGGTACGCGTTCCACATGTATGTTCACTTATATATATTTTTTTTTTAATAAATTACTTGTATATACTATATGTATATTACATCTTCAACTATCTGTGAAACAGAGTAACAGGCATTCTATAGCATTTGTTTGCGTGCAGTCAACATCCTGCGTGCCTGTTAACATTTTGCATCACATGACTTTTTTCCTGATTTCACAGGTGTGGAACATAGGGTTGAAATAGGTGAGGTGTGTCTCTGTTTTCACTAGACCATGACTAAGGCCCCTTTCACACTTGCGTTTTTCACACGCGTGCTTTTGACGCGCAGAACTTGCATTGCACTCTGACCCATTGTAACCAATGGTTCTTTTCAGACTTGCATTTTTTTCACACACACACGCGCGTTTTTTTTAACTCGCGTTTAAATCTCGACAGGCTCTACTTTTTCAAGTTACGCGTGTGAAAAACGCACCATACAAGTCTATGGAGATGCATCAAAAACGCATTGCACTGTGCAATGCAAGTGCCATGCTTTTTCACGTCATCAATTGCCATAGAAAAGATAGAGCTCAGTTCCTGATCCATTTCCACGCGCATTGTCTCTGCACGTGAAAAAAAAACTGAGACACTGAACAACCTCTGACTGAAAACTGATTGCACTCTGATGCAAAATGTGCGTTTTTCACTGACCAAAAACTGATCGCACCCTGATCAAACTGACGTGATCTGCAACGCAAGTGTGGAAGGGGCCTAAGTCAGCATGACGAAACACGTAGGTCTGTATTATGTATTATGTAAGCTGTATTATGGATTTTAAAGCTCGGAAATAAAGAATCATTGATTTATCTGCATCTCCCGTGAAAGTGCTGGATTTGTTCCTGGATGCTATACTTGCTGCTCCGTGGAAGGCTTACATGGTGGTCCATGCACCGGGAGTATTGCTGACTCGAAGTATACCTCGAGGGTGAGCTGGCGTTTTTTCAATTTTTTATCTCTATACCTTAGGTGTTTTTGATCTAAAATATTCCGCAATTCCTCCCTAGTCAGGTGGTGGCTGCTCCTCCAATCACATCTCAGCTTACAGAGCACAGGATGTAACACAGATCATTGGACAATAGCATCTTGCATCATACAAAACACTTAACTCCTGCCTTGCCAGGCAGGATTCACCACTGCAATACCCCTATGTCCTATCAGGACCATGTAGTGTAATGTGGTTATATGCAGGTGGGACGTATTCGCAAACCCTCCCTCGCCATTGCATCGGCGAGGGTAGTTGCATTACCCGGGGGCAATGAACGAGCCGCCCCTCGCTCGACTACAGCTGGTTTGGGGCACGGAGGGCTAAAGGCAATTCGGGGAAGTGCAAGGCTATGTGAGGTGTCGGGACAAACCGCCATGGTCTGGAGAAGGCACCTGGGTGGTGTCGGACTAGACACAAATGTAGCGTAGACCGTTGGTCGCGACGCCATTAAACCGAACTGTCAGTAGGGAAGGTGTTGTGTAATGTCCTGTAATCCACTCCTTGCACCAAGGCCTGTAGATTTGTTAATCAAACTTCTTCTGCGGCAATTATATGTGTGTATATCTGCCTTGCGTTAGCATATGGGACACGAGACCTCTGATGGACACCTTTACCCATGTATGGGTTGCTTCCAGGTGCTAACGCTGTAACACCCCCGGTCCCCTAAAGACCCGCAGTTTACGGACTACCCCACATGTGCAAGCCTCAGTTGAGGGATCCAGGTAGCGGGTCAGTTGTTTTACACAAAAGAGACGTCCGGACACAGCCACACTACAACCTGAACAGCCTATGAAAGGGTAATGAGACACTGACATATATGAAAACAGTGTGCAAACCAGGGTGGTAAATTCACATTTGGACTTAGGAGCCCAATGGGTAAAACATCTTGAACGTTACAAAGTTACAGAGGTAGATAGGCTACGCGGGTAGCACGATAGTAAATGTCTCTTTCTTGCACAGAAAGAAAAAAGTGCAAAAGGCAGACTGTCCGTACCTAAAAAGGAGGCAATAAGTGCAAAATAATAGTCAATGCAATAGCAACTTTTCCTTGGAGTATCTGCAAAAGTTCTCAGAAGGTCGCTAGTAAGCAAAGTCCATCTTCTGGGTACACCCTTGAGGTGGGGAAAAGTGCACGGAGAGCAAAGGGTCTCCTCTATTGGAGAGGGGACAGAGTCCTGTGAAGAACTCTCTGCTGTGCAGAGGAAGTTAATAAATATATTAATTAGTAGTGGGCCAAGCACAGAACCCTGGGGTACAACACTTATAACTGGTGACCATTCTGAGGAGGAAAAGCAGACAAGAGACATCAACCAAAAAATGACCAGTTATTAAATTGGGTGATGCACGCAGCTCAGGGTCCAGGTGTGTAGGATCCAAAGTCCAAAAAACTGCAGCGTTTCAATTCACCATGAATCTTTGTCATGGTGAATCCGAACGTTGCAGTTTTTTCATGCCTGTGTGAATGAAGGTATATCACCTTTTTCATCATATTGGATGCTGTGGCCTTTTCCTTTCTACATTCTGAGTAGGAATCATTGACCACAACTCTCTGGATACGATCCTTCAGCCAGTTTTTAATCCAATTGCAAATGATTCCTGCCAAACCAATAGACCTTATTTTACCCATCAGGCATCTATGAGGGGCATTGTCAAATGCTTTTGCAAAGTGCAAGAACACAATGGGGCAGATTTACTTACCCAGTCCTGTCGCGATCCTGCGGTGCGTTGTCTGATGAGGATTCAGGTCTGCCATGATTCACGAAGATCGTGCACCCGAGTTCCTCCATCCGTCGCTTCTGCGCCGAGGTTCGCGGGAGGTCTCCTGCTTCTACCTAGTGCATGTAAGTGCTTGATCTTGTGACATAATTCCGTTTTTATATTCCGCGGTTTGTCCAAATCCGTCGGATTCTCCAATGGCCACGCCCCCTGATTTCTATCGAATGCAAGCCGATGCCAATTCGCCACAAAATTCGGCAAACACCAGGGGTAGTTCGCCGCAAAACGGAAATAATCGCGGAACCCGACGAAAGTGTGGCGTTCGAACCCTTAGTAAATGAGCCCCAAAATCCACAGCAGCTCCTCCATCCAGGCATCTACTAACCTCCTCATAGAAGCAGATCAAGTTAGTCTGACAATTTCTACCCTTAGTAAACCCATGCTGGCTGTCACTTATTATTCTATTTGATGTTACATACTCCAGTATATAGTTTTTTACTAACCTTTCCAATATTTTCCCCACAATGGAAGTTAAGCTTATAGGCCTGTAATTGTGTGCCGAAGTTCTAGACCCTTTTTTAAATATTGGCACAATATTCACCTTGCGCCAGTCCCTTAGCACCATACCAGACATTAGGGAATCTGTGAAGATTTTAGACAATTGTACAGCAATAACAGAACTGAGTTCTTTAAGAACTCTGGGGTGTAACCCATCTGTATTACAGGATACATGACCCGCAATGGCACGACCCACGTCGGAAGTTCTTTCTTCTATTGTATAAACGGAGCTAAATAAGCCATTTAGTATCTTTGCCTTCTCTTGGTTTCTAGTCACCAATTCCCCATTTTCAGAATAAAGGGGTCCAACTTGTCTCAAAATACCTCATATAATACAAGGAAAA